>CM061136.1:90643525-90981025 GCA_030789695.1 Scilla litardierei
TATGCAAAGTGCTTTACTTGTGATAGTGTTGGTCACACATCGTATTATTGTAAGTTTAGGAACACGAACATAAAGTTTAAACAAGTATGGGTTCCTAAATCTTTGATGACTAATGTGAGTGGACCTTGTTGGATTCCAAGGTCAAACATATCATCTATCTTGTAGGTATGATGGAGATTTGTCGAGGGACTATGGCATGAACGTTTCATTATTTAGTTCCTTAGCCAAACGACGACGCGAAGGTATATCTTTTTTTCTCTTTGAACTTAATGCGTACCTTCATTGCTTTTTGTGTGCTTGACTTATTTTTTATTTGTGTGCTAGTTTGCTTGATTTTAGTTTGCTTGGTTCATTATATATAAAAATAGAAAATTGAAAAAGATTAAAAGCAAAAAATAAAGGGGGCTTAATGAATATCTTTTCTCTTTGTATCATTCAAGAAGTATTATTGAATGTCATTCATATCCTTGTAGAAATCACTGTATTATTGTTATAGCTACATACGCATGTTAGAATTCATAAGTAGCCATGACATGTTTAATGAATTGAATAACTTGATTTCTACACCTACACCTTCACTTCCACGAATATTGAATATTGTTGCACAATTGGAGAATCTTTTATGAAATGTTGGAAAGTGAATGTAGGTTGAAAATAACTGATAAATCTAAGGGATATGATGTGTATTTGCCATGGATAAAAATTGAGCATAAAATAATTATATATGAAACAAGAAAAATGAAAAAGAATGAATAATTGCTCCGTATGTAAAATGGATACAATTCATGGCAAGTATACTACCCACGAGTATCCAAGTTAAGCTATATGGGTAATCTTTAGCGTTGGTGTATTTTACTCGTCTAGTAAGGCCACCCCCACATCTAAGAGTCCTTATAGGCTATATTTTTGGGGTGTGGTATCTTGAACTCATTTTTAATGAGGTGGAAAACATCAATCCTAGTGATATCATGTTTATTGGAAAATGTGGATTGGTTTTGGTTGATTTCTATGAGATTTTCTCCCTTTGTGCTTCAATTATTTAATCATCACACTTACACAATGGTGTAGAAGTCTTTGTTACACTTTTCATTGAGATCGAAGTGCTTACTCTAAGAGAAATAACATGCAAGTGTTAGTCGTAATTTATATTACTTTATTTTTACATGTGACATGAACTAGACTTCGTGTATACGCTTTTAATGTTAACAAAAGGGGGAGAAAATATTGAAGATAGGTGTTGAAGTAATGCTTTATATGTGCATATCTGAAATGGGTTTAAGGGGGAGCATTAATGAATAATTGGCCTTGTGAGTATGTGAATATATGTTCAAGGGGAAGCATGAAAATAGTGGGAGCATACCATGCTTATTCTTATTTGTTTCACATTGTCATTGCATCATTGCATGCATGTATGCTTGTACATCAAGTGGAGAGGATCTTATTGTTGCATACATCGTCCCATTATCACACTTCACACACATGTCATGATGTATTATTTGGAATGTTAGTGCAAATCTTATAATAGTTTGTCATCACCAAAAGGGGGAGATTGTTGGATACAACGTGTGTTGGATTCAACGATCGATGCATTCGTGTTTGATGATAACAAACATGTGTGAACGTTCTAATGTGTGTGCTAAGTGTTTTTCAGGAGTGGCACGCTTGTAAATCTTCAAAGTTATGACCAAGTCAATTGATGGAGGAATTGCTATTCATATATCAAATTGGAAGATGGAGAAACTGCTATTCATATACCAACCTGGACTTGGTCAAAGAGATGGTGACTATAGCTACAAATATTGGACCAAGTCAAATTAGAGAGGATCTTATTCAAATCAATTTAAGATTGATTCAAATCCCTATTGCCATTCTAATCCTATTTCAATATAGAGAGATATGAAGAATCTCGTGCAAATCAAATGTGATTAAATGGGATCTAATTCAAATCCTATAGCTACACAAATTGAATTCCATAGCCATTCATATTCAAACTCCATATCCAAAAAAATTCATTCAGATCCTAATCAAATTAGGATTCCTTCCAATCTCCATCAAATATGGGATTCTAATTGATTCTATCATATCCTTGGCTATGAGGAAAACACTAGAAGGGGGGTTAAATGGTGGTTTTGTAATTTAAAAAGATAGTTACACCAAATTAAATTCCTAACCAACAAATAGTGTGGAATAGAAATAAACCCAAAATGAAACAAATGCAAATGCAAAGATGTTTCAAGGGTTCGGATTACCCAAGTCACTTCCTGACTTGTTACTGGTAATCCTATGTCCCTTCCACCCGGTTAACAACCGGATACTCAAGTTAGAACCCTAACTTGATGTTTCCTTAAAACCCACTTGTAGCAACCCTACAAGTGAAATCGAAATACAATTGATTAATCTTTACTCCCACAACTTGGGAGCAAGCCAACCACTCTCACAAACCGAGAGTAAATCAAATAACTAAGTTATGAAATATGAAATTAAACAACACTTACAATCACCTATGCCTTGAAGTAGAACTTGAAGGAGATTTGTGTTGTGTGTTGAAAGACTCTCTTGGAAGTGAGGAAAGCCATTTCTCTTGATTGCACCAAATGCCTAGAAGATGTCTCTTTGGTTCTAGGTTAGAGAGCAAGAGATGAAAGATTGGAACTCTAGGGCTTTAGGATTTGAGAGCTTTGATCTTGAGAGAAAGAAAGCTTGAATGATGTAGCAACTTGGTAATCAAAGAGTCTAGCCTCTCAATGGAACAGTAGAGGCTCTTTTAATAGGTTTCTTAAACCCTTCTAACTGAATCAACAAAAACCCCTTTGAAATCTGTGAGAAAAAACTCAACGGATAGAATCTGCGCCCGAGACAGTCGACTGTTGAAGAACTCATAGTCGACTGTTGCACAGTGACAGAGGGTAGGTGAGAATTCATAACGGTAACTTACCACGTGGACAATCGACTGAAGAGGCATAGGCAGTCGACAGTTGAACCAATAGGCGACTGTAAATCCTACTACAGGCGACTGGCCGTAAGTTGGGTAAGTTGAGGAAATCTGAGAAAAGTCTGGGAGAACAGGACAGACGATTGATGAAGAGAAGACAGTCTACTGTTAAACTGAACATGCGACTGTAATTCCTTTTAATGACGACTGTCAAGACCCTGAGATTTTCCAGAGAGTTGAGTCATCAAATAGGCTTAAAAACAGACGACAGTTGAAGCATTGACAGTCGACTGTTTCATTGGACAGTCGACTGTAAATCCAACAATAGTCGACTGGCCAAATTAAACAGAGAGATAGAATTTGTGCTAAAGATAGACATGCGACTGATTAACAAAACACAGTCGACTGTCACATGGACAGGCGCATGTGAATCATTTATAAGTCGCCTGTGAGAGTTAAAGCTAAGAAGCCCAAAAACTTGACAGAAAAAGTTTGTGCATAACAGGCGACAGTAGAACAAAACACAGTCGACTTTTTTGAGACAGGCGACTGTAAATCGTTCAGCAGTCGACTGTTATAAACATGACATGCACAATCTAGATAGAAATGAATTGGAGTCTAAGGAAGGTTGATCTAATGATATCTTAAGACTGAAATTAAGATGTGTATGTGCTCCAACAATGTTCTACTTCTAAGCTACATACTAGAAGAGAAACAAAAAAGTTACATTTGACGAACTCTCTCTTCTTTCCAACGCATGAGCTTGAAGTCTTCTAGGAGCTTCAATCACCATCTACGATCATCCAATCCACTTCATTTGCTTTCAATAATCTTTGAATGTCATCCATTGCAAATAGTTCTTCATGACATGCATGTGCAATGGATTAACTGCAAATAGAGGATTAGTCACAAGTATTTATGTTTGCTCATCATTAACATCAAGTAGGGAGAAGTCCAATACTCAACATTCTTCCCCTTTTTGATGATGATAAACAAACATAAACAAAAAGATAAATAATTATGCTTAAAGAAAACTTACTCCCCCTACATAGATGCCAATTAAGTTAGTCAAAAAATATTAGGGCATCTATATATCAAATGAAGCAAATGAGCAATATATGCATGAATGAAATGAATCTATGTAATCTAGGATTTAAAATCCATATTCATTATATCTTACTCCCCCTGAATCTAAGGCAACTTCAATCTTAGATTCAAGTGTTATTAGTATATACTTAGCACATTCATTATGAATCTGTATATTTATTTCTCTCCCCCTATGGTATTATCCAAAGGCGGGAGTAAAAGAACAATAACAATCGTGCTAAATAAGAACTAGCAACAATTACAAGAGTCTAAAGATATACAAATAAAAAAAGCTGATAAAACCACATTATAAACTTAGGTGATTAGCAGAATGAGAGTTCAATATCAACATTGAGATACACGAAGGAAAAATATCGTCTCAAATCACATCACATATACAATATAGCATATATGGAGACAATATCACAAAATTCACACAGATATGATAAACAATTATACAATTGCCTGTCCGTGAGACAGTCGACTGTTGGGTAACATATAGTCGCCTGTCCGTGAGACAGTTGACTGTATTATACTCATCAGTCGACTGACTGAGAATTAATAAAATCGATGATAAAAATAGAGACTACTGACGAAATGGTCAGGCGTCTGATGATAAAAATGCAGTCGCCTGTTGATCCAACAGTCGATTGTAAAGTCGTCATCAGTCGCCTGGGCGAAAGATACAGTCTGCTGAAAGAGAAGATAGAGTAGGACAGTCGACTGTCGAAGGAAAGACAGTCGTCTGTCCTGGTCCAAAGATGAACAGTGAGGTTAAAATCCAGAAGATATGCACAACTCGCCCTAGGACCTATACTCTAACACAAACTCATCATAAAATTAATATCAAAAGATAAATCATTTATTACACAAATCTTTTAAGACAATCCAAAAAATCATGAAAACAATGAAATCTCAATAGCCTTTCTTAAAACCAATATATGATATATCAAATGAAGAGAGGCAACATGATGATATGAGTTCAAAAGATGATATAACAAGTAAGTTGAACGCCTAAATCTCAGATTCACCAATAATCCCTAATTCTCCACGCAACCTCACAAATGAATCTTTTTAAAGAGGTTTTGTGAAGATGTCTGCAATTTGTTTTTGGGTTTCAATGTACTCTAAGATGATGTCCTTCTTAGCTACATGATCATTGATAAAATGGTGTCTCACATCTATATGTTTGGTACGTGGGTGATGTACCGAATTCTTGGAAAGACATTTAGCACTTTGGTTATCAACCATGATAGGGCAAGTATCACAATTGACACCATAGTCCTTAAGAGTGTGTCTCATCCAAAGAACTTGTGCACATGCAAGACTCGCGGTAATATATTCTGCTTCAATCGTGGACAATGATACCGATTGCTATTTCTTGGAGAACCAAGAAACTAGGGAATTTCCTAGAAAAAGGCAAGTGCAACTAGTACTCTTCCTATCAGATTTGCATCTGGCAAAGTCGGCATCACTATATGAGATTAACTCATATGTGCTAGATTTAGGATAAAGTAACTCATAATCTAGTGAATGATTGAGATAACAATTGATTCGTTTAACCGCAATCAAGTGTGACTCCTTAGGTTTAGCTTGATATCTAGCACACAAGCATACAGAAAACATGATATCGGGCCTACTAGCAGTTAAATAGGGTAAGCTACCGATCATACCTCGATAGAGACGAACGTTTACATCTTTTCCGTTCTTATCCTTGTGTAGATGGGTTGTCGTACTCATGGGAGTCCTTTTGCTTGAAGACAATTCCATCCCGAATCGCTTAATTAGCTCCCATGTGTACTTGGTTTGATGTATGAAAAGTCCCACCCTTCATTTGTCGAATTTGCAATCCAAGAAAATAGTTGAGCTCACCCTTCTGGCTCATCTCGAGTTCATCCTTCATAAACTTAGAAAATTCTTGACAAAGATTAAAGTTAGTAGAAACAAATATGATATCGTCTACATAAACTTGAATTAATAGGATGTCATTTTCATCATCCTGAATGAAAAGTGTTGAATCAAATTCACCCATTTTAAAACCTAAATTCAAAAGAAAGGTCTTGAGTCGATCATACCAAGCTCTAGGAGCTTGTTGATCGATCCATATTTTACACCTTTTTTTGCATGTTTGCATGTCGTTTTGATCGCTCATATCGCGTTTTTTTATTATTCGACAATATTGCGATGCTTTTCACTATTTCTTGTTTTTGTCGTATTTCAGGAAATATGGAGCGATTTGGAGCGATTTTGAGATCAAGGGATTTGCACGCGCCTAGGAGTGTCACCCACAGCTCATTCGAAGAATTATTAGGAGCGATGAGGAGGAAAAAAGAAGAAGAATAAGCTCACCAGCACCTCACTCGGTCGAGTGGACCACTCACTCGGTCGAGCAAGAAGCCCTACTCGGCCGAACAGAACAGATACGTACTCGATGATTTTCAGCGTATACTCAGCCAAACGAAGGAATCCCACTCGGCCGAGTGAGAAAGTTCACTCACCCGAGTGGTACGGGGAATTTCGTCCAGAGAAAGGCCAGAGTTACTGGAAATTTCAGATATCCTGAGGAGGCCTACTCGGCCAAGTATGAATGCTCACTCGGCCGACTGAAGAAAGCCACTCGGCTGAGCAACCCCACGATGATAGACCTTGAAACCCCCGAAGTTACTATTTTTATACCGGGTTTCTCACTCGGCCGAGTGACAAGGGTCACTCGACCGAGTGACACTCTCCGCCTGCTGCTAGGGTTGCGATTTCTGGGCTGCGCAGGGGCAGTTTGGTCACGATTTTTTGGACGATTTCAGAGGGTATTTAAACCCAGTTTTTGCCCTAGTTTAGTGAGCTTTTTGAACATTAATTTTTAGACTTTATTTTAGGAGTTTTGACCGATACTCTTTGTAAAATCTCAGTTGGAGATCGTCGGCATCTACATTGGTTTGTCTATTTCTATTAAACACTCAATTTTTATGCATTATTTCTCTTTTGCAATGAATTGTGCCGTGGTTATTATTGATTTTTCTGAGATTTGCATGATGATTAGTGAGTAGTGTCGTCGTCTTAGGGCATATGGATGAACCCTATGGACCCTATCTCTAAATTGTGATGAATTCGTAGATTGGTTGCTAGAATTGATTAAGGTTAGGTTTTGATCGATAGATTACGGGTAGCTAGGAATTCATATCGATTGGGATTTGCAAGAGATTGGATCCCAATTGATAGGAAGGCCTAGATATTCGATTTAGATTGACAATTGGATTTCTCTAGATTTGGTTTGTAAGAGATTGGGCCAAAGCTAGGATTTTTAATTGTGATTCTATACTAATATCCATTTGCAAGAGATTGGACGGATAGGAACTATCATAACCTAGGTTGTAGCTCGAGTTTGCACGAGAGTGGGCTCGAGATACGATTGAACAATGATGTCGTTCTTCACGCTAGCGGCTTAAGCTAGGGTTACCACGAGAGTGGGCCCTATCCTAGGTTTGCTATAGACCAGCAACAGCGTGAGAGCGTGAGCTTGGTTCTACATTAAGTTGCGACTAGTTCACCTATATTCAAGCTTAGTAACAATGAAACTTATGATTCACAAGGATGAGAGAAGGTCCGTAGTGGGGATTTCCTATCCCTAGATGCTTTATTATATTGCTACTTTCTAGATATTTGAAAGATTGTGACTGGGATATCAAAACTATTCTCACTCTTTTGATAGCTAGGTGATTTGAATAAGGTACTGTCATTTGTTCCTCCCTGAGTTCGATACCCGCTCGCCGCTACACCGTGCGCTTGCGGTAAGACTACAAGTCGTTTTTCGGGTGTACACTCGGACGCGATCAAGTTTTTGGCGTCGTTGCCGGGGATTCATCTCCGTGTAAATTGCGCCATACTTAGATGTTCTCGGAGTTACATTTTGGATAGATCAAGTTTTTGGCGTCGTTGCCGGGGAGGCGACAGTGCTTTACTTTCCTTACTTAGCTATTTCCTTTTTTGTTTTATTTTTTTATTTTACACCTTTATCGTTCTAACAATTCCATCGAAGCTCTGTTTTTCTTTGCATGTACACAAGATCAACGGTGGACCCAGAGGATATAGTATTTGATCCGGAGATCGAACGTACTGAGAGGAGGATCAGAGCCGAGAAGAGACTCAATATAGAGGGCAATTGTATGAACCGACGAGAGATGCGGAAGAACTAGTGGCACGTATGGCGAGGATTATATCTATCAGAGATAGGCTTCAGCCTAAGACTTCCTCCACTACTTCCTCCATCGCTATGCCGGAGTTGGCGACGGATAAGAATTTTGAGCTCAAGACGGGATTAGTGGTCTTAATGCAACAAGACCCATTCCATGGGAACTCCCATGAAAATCACATTATCACATCCAGCTATTCTTGTCCAAGTGCGCCACCTTTCAAATGCCGGGTGTTTCCGTCGATGCTATCCGTTTGAGACTCTTCCTCTTCACCCTCAGAGACAAAGCTCTATATTGGTTGAGGACGCAGGTGGAAGGGATATTCACTACTTGGGATGAGTTGGCTAGTGCTTTTGTTGATAAATTCTACCAGCCATCTAAGACAGTGAAGATTAGGAGCACACTCATGTCCTTTAAGCAAGGACCGCAGGAGACCCTATACGAGGCATGAGAGCATTTTAAGGATCTACAGCATCAGTGCCCCCATCACAACATAGAAGCATGGGAGCTAGTTCACATTTTTTATAATGGACTCCAACTGGGCACTAAGCAAATCATTGATTCAACTGCCAATGGAGCCATTCTTTCGAAAACACCGGATGAAGCTACGGCACTATTAGAGGAGATGGCATCTAATAATCAACAGTGGGGCGACTAGCGAGGGCAATCTTCTTCCTCCTTGAAGCCAACGAGCATATATGAGGCCAAGGCCGTAGCAGAGCATTCCAATAAGTTCGACTCTCTCCACAAGGTAGTGGAGAGATTGGAGAAGTACATCACCGAGCCACATGGAGCTCCCTCCACATCTACGACGGGAGGCAATATGAGTGATTGGCAAGATCAATCTCAAGCTATGTTCGTAGGAGGAGAGCATGGAGAGGGAGCCTTGGAACAAGTGCAATATGTTGCGGGGAACTCCGGTTATTGGGCCAACCCAGCCGCAAGGAATCATCCGAGATTTTCGTATGCGAATAATGAAGGGGCTCTAAACCTGCCACCGCAACAACCTCAAGCTAGGCCTCCACCTCCACAACCTCAATACCAACCGAGGGGGCCACCACAACAAAGTTACCCGCCTAGGCAACAAGCGGGACCGTATAGGCCGCCCGGTTATAACCAAGATTGGAGAGCTCCAAACCCACCACAAGCTCAACCACGATCGGATCATGAAGCTAGGGTGAAGGAATTCATGGTGGAGCAAAGAAAAATCAATGCTAGGTTGACGGTGCAACAAGATTCGCTAAATACCGTCGTTGCGCAACTTGGAGAGCAACTTGCGTTGCTAAACAAAAACACTCAACAATTGCCGGCTTAACCGGAGCCCAATCCACAGAGCAATACCGGCCACATAAATGCGGTAGTAGCGGTCACAACTAGGGACGGAAAGGATACCACTCCCGCCATGGTCCAAACCAAGGAGCCCGTGGTAGAGATTTTGGATGACAAAGATCCGGCTATTGAAGAGGATAGCACGAAAGAGCCGCAAGAAGTTGAAAATTCTGAAATGAAGAATCCTAATGAGGAGCGCACCTACATGCCGCCGGTGCCCTTTCCACAACGGTTGGCAAGAGCCAAAATAGAGAAGAGGCTTGCCAAGTTCCTTGAATATTTGAGGGGAGTAAGCCTCAACATACCTTTCTTGGATGCTATAGTAGAGATCCCGTCGTATGCAAAGTTCTTTAAGTACTTAATATCGGGAAAGAAAAGGAAGGAGAAAATAATGCTTACCGAACAAGGAACTTGGTTTACCCGAAGGGAAAAGAAGCCTGCGAAATTCAAGGATCCCGGAAGCTTTCGCATCCCATGCACACTTGGAGGAGTCCCATTGCAAAAGGTCTTAGTTGACTTGGGAGCAAGTGTGAGCCTAATGCCCCTTAGCATGTTCCGGAAATTGAATACGGGGACCGACTTGAAGCCAACCGACATGAGAATACAACTAGCGGATGGTCGGGTTACTAGGCCGGTAGGGATTGCGGAGGACATTCCTCTCCAAGTTCTGGGAGGGATATGCTTGTCTTGTGACTTCGTCATTATGGACATTAAGGAGGAGGGCGACACTTCACTTATACTTGGACGCCCGTTCCTAGTCACCGCCGTTGTTATAGTCGACGTGCGGGAAGGCACTTTATCCTTGAATGTCGGGAACATCGAGGTTGAGCTCCACATACCCAAAACCATGAAGCATATGCACTACCAAGAGGAGTTGGATTATGTGGACCTCCTTGATGAGGTGATCGATGAAGCTATTCCACATTCCATTGGCGCTCTCCATGATGATGGCCTTGAAGAAGGCCAAACTTCTAGCATTGAAGAAAAGTTGGAGGACCCTCCGGATAGCTCAACGGTCGATGACGAAGACGACGCTGATGTCGCGAGGATAAGGGAGCTTTGCAAGCTCTCAACGACCAACAAATCGAAGAAAGCTCCACCAAATAGAAGATCGGTGTCACCGATGAAGAAGAAGATTGGTACTAGCTCAAGCTTGGGAGACTTATCCCCCAACACTATCCATGATTAGGGGACACCGAGGAAAGCCCACGACCATCAACAACCAAATCCAAGTGGCCTTCCCGGCAAATTTGACGGGCGTATCTTGCATGCGCCCAACATCACGCGCTGAACGAAAATCATAAGGGATCGAGCTCAAGACCTTAAACGAGCACTTGTCAGGAGGCAACCCGACGGTTTTATATCATTCTTAGCTGATCTTCATTTTTATTTTAGAATTTTCTTAGTGTTTAGAGTCTAGTGTCTATAAAAATCGTGACAACGGGCTTTATTTTTAATGACAGGAGATGGAGAACGAGAGATCATTCATATGGAGGATGACTAAGACAAGGGAGAGCGCTCCAGGAATGCACTCAGGCCCCAGGAGAAGGGAGAGACTGACTGGAGGAAGAAAAACAGAGAATAGAGCGAAAACAGAGAGCCGTTGCAAAAAACAAGATGCCACTCGGCCGAGTAACATATGTCACTCGGCCGAGCAAAGACTCCATTCGGTCGAGTGGAGCACAGATCAGGAAAGATCCTTCTGACCAACTCTCTGTTATTTTCTGCGATTTACAGTATAATTTGCCACTCAGGCGAGGGACTTGTCACTCGGCTGAGTGAATCAGATACACTGCACGCTCTAAAAATTACTGAGTGGCTGAGCCACTCGACCGAGTGGAACTTGTCCATTCGGCCGAGTGGGAAAATTCACTCGGTCGAGACGTAACTTGTGGGAGATATTTCAAAATTTTATTACATGTCCCACTCGGCCGAGTGAGCTCGTCACTCGGCCGAGTCGTAATACTCCTATTTAAGGCCGAGGCGTTGCACGAATTTCGAAAACGCAAAAATTTCCCAAAACTCTCGCCAGTGCCTGAGCCCGCTTCGACTTCCTTCGCCAGATCCACCGCTTCCGACGCCCGAGGCACCGCTGCGCCGCCGGCCGACGACCCCCGCCGGTCACTGACGCCGCCCTGCCGCCGCTCCTCGCCGGGGTTGCCTCCCTCGCCGCTGTCCACTTCCCATTTCGCCCCAATCCGATTTTCTCCTCCATTCTCCCATTTTGTACGCCCATTGCACCCCAAACTCAAATCAAACAATATATATATCTATTGCACCCCCATCTCCCCCCATATGCATTGATGAACACTACTGATTTTATTGTTTACTTTTCAGGATAGCTTGGGGGAGCTTTGGGGAGCTTTTGGATGCATTCGAAGCTTCGCAGAGGAGGCGTCTCTTCGCACACTTCAGATTTTGCTCTCGCGTCATGCTCAGGTATACTCGTTCCATCATCTAGCACTACGTATTTTTATTTGGATAGTGGGCACGTCTCGCGACACACATGCCGCCACGCCTTAGGCCACGCACCCGGGAGCACGCTTCCAAGCGGAAGAAGTCAGGTGATCCTGGCTCCTTTTCTGCTAGGGCAGACTCCCTGCCACCTAGTCCACCCCCACCTACACAGCTGCCTCCTCCCGATCCCATTCCACCACCTGCACAGCCGGCCCCCGCTATCGATGCGATGGGGATCACGTTCAGAGATGACGCACACCGCGCCAGATTTGAGCGTATCTCCCATCGCTCGATTGTACCCTCTAGGTTTGCACACCTTGCTGACTTAGATCGCCTAGGGGTACTTGAGGGGCTGCTCACATTGTATGACGACGTGGGTTGGTGTGACTTTCTGTCTGTGTCGGCGGACACCTACATCCGCCCGACACTTGAGGTCCTGAGCTCTATTTTTCGGACCCATGGAGGATGCTCATTTCGATTGATGGATCGAGAGTGCAAGGTCACTCTCGACATGCTTCGAGCTTTCTTCCAGTGGTCCGCTATCCCGATCCCAGACCGTGCCTACGCTCCCACACACATCCCACCCCCGTCGTTTGACACGCACGCCTTTTGGACATGGATCACGGGTTCACCACTCGCCTTTGACCCTAGTAAGGCCAAGGCATTTGCCATTCTCCACCCCTACCGCTGCATTGCACAGCACCTTATGGCGACCACTTTTCTTGCGAGGTACGAGCCCGGGACGCTGTCTACACCAGAGCTTTACATGCTCTAGGCGATGACGCGGCCTAGGGTCTTCGATAGGGATAGTGACGTCCTGGTCCCTGCCATCGAGATTGATATTGCCAGCTGGTACATCGATCACATAGTTATTTCTGTTGGCGCTCGGACGCCTATTTGCTGCGACGGTCTAATTACCCTCTTGGCCCTTATGACCGACGTCGACCTACCTGCTGACTTGCTTCGACCACCGGGCCCCACTTCACTTTCGTTAGACGTTATGGCCCGGATGAGGATGTTACGTCCTCATGGTCATCAGCACTGGGTATGGCTCCACGGTCCTTTCGCTACGGATTACATGATCCTTTTGAGCCCTGCTTGGATATATATAGGACCCACGTGCAAAGATTGGATTCCAGTGATGGATCTCCTTATCCCCGCCGCATACGTGCTCGAGCCTGAGGGTGCTCTACAGGAGCCCCTCATTCCACCCAGGACCCCGTGATCCCTCAGCCTACACCTGACCTGTCTACACCTCCTGACACCTCTGTCCTCACTTCTATTTGTGTCGAGAGCACTTTTGCTGAGTCCTTGTCCACCACCGCTACCACCACCATGCCCATCTCGATAGATCCCATTTCTGCTGCTAGCCCCGAGCGCCCCACCACCATTTTAGAGAGCGACGAGATCTCCTTCACCGCCGCAATAGAGACACTATCCTCACTTTTGTTCTCGGCTTCTGGGGAGTCATTTTCTGTACCCTTCACGTCCTCCCCAGTCGTCGACCTCACTGTCTCCACTACCGCAATATTTTCAGAGAGTGTCGTGACATCTGTCCCCACGTCTGTGTCACTGACCTCTCTGCCTGCCTCGTCGTCTGTTTTCACTCCTGCTTCTGCTGCTGTTCCTTCCTTTTCTACATTGCCCTCGTCTCAGCCTCACACAGAGGCTGCGTGACGCTTAGCGAGCACAACACCCGAGCACCACCCCATTGCTGCACCTATCCTTTACGACGGCTGTGTGAGACAGCCCCGTTCTTCACCTGTTCGACCTGTTCGACCCTCTGCTCCACCTCCCCCCGACACCCTAGTTCAGAGCATTCGTGCTCTTGAGGGGGCAGTTAGTGGACTCAGAGGAGACTTTAGGGCTCTCTCCGCCACCATCAGTGCAGTCCAGACTCACGTCGCCATACTTCCTAGTATTCAGGCTTGCCTGAATAAGATTCTTGCGCGTCTGCCTCTGCCACCCACACCCACCCAGCAGCCACCACGCCCGCCACCACCTCCGCCACAGGACGGTGCTGGTCCACCCCCACCCCATTAGGCACACACTGGATGCCTTCCACATTTTGCTGTCGATACGCTGGATACTTTTTGTGAGCCTGCTGATTTTGCACCCCTCCTCCACACACTGTTTTGTTCACATTATGGTCCTGTCTGTATATATCTGTCTAGGAGAGAGGGAGTACTTTTTGGGGACACTCATATCTGCACTATTTTGATCTCTGCATGCATCACCCGCATTCTCATATCATTTTCTTTCATATTTATTTATTTTCCATCATGCATGCATCCTCACCCACCCCACCCACTTTTTACCTCTCGGTGTGCCACACTTCGCACATTGAGGATACTGTGCACTTTAGCTTCGGGGAGTGAGTTCTCACACACTTTTTATTTTTGATGCCTTTTATTTTCTTTCTTTTCACATTTCTTCGTTTTTACCCCAATTTTCACCCACTTTTTCGTCTTTATCATGCATCACGTTTTTTTTTATTTTCTTGAGTGTGCTGCATTGTACAGTAGTTTTATTTTCTTTTATGCTTATTTCTTTCATATTTTTGCTAGAGATGAATTTTCTGTGATGACGACGACGTGGTATTAGCTTATCTCTACATGCATACTATTTTGTCATGCCATAGTTTTTATTTCAGATATCATATGCTATGTCTTGCTATGCATCTTAGATAGTAACCCACTCTTTTCTGTATGAATATGGATGAAATTCTTTTATTAGCTGAGTCTGAAAATTTATATGTATACTTTTCGTAGAAAACACACCAAGCTTCACGCATTGATTACTTATATCTGGAGTACTGCTTTCCTTTCTTATATCACTTCTTATTGCATGAAAACTGTACGCTTCACTTTCAGGTTGAATGAATGAATGCTAGGATGATATGACTGGATTAGTTTACTTTCTGAGATTAAACTGAGTAGATTACATTACTCTGCTGAAAGTTGTCGTGCACGTCCTACAGAGTTAACTGAGTGTTACATATATTTCTTTCTCCACATATCTTGGGCGTTATTTCTCTACTTATGTTCATCGGTGAATCTCCCTTTAGCGGATCCTATTTTGGCATTTTCCCCCGCCATACAAGTGTAGGAATATGATGCCCTCGAGGCCATTTATTCCTGTGTGAATAGCACAAACATCTTGTTCGAAATAACAGTAAGCTGTTTGGTAATAATTTATCTAAGTCATATTGTAATGTAGTCAACATTAGATATCAACTTAGGTAAAGTCCTGAGACTTTATGCAAGGTCAAACGGGTATCGAGATGAGTATCTCGATCATGGAGAAACGTTTGACCGTCTGTAGCATAATTCTAAAATGGTTCGTGGTCGTAGATGTTTCGAGACAAGGATATCGAAACTTCGGATAGACCATTGTGTCTTAGTCTTCACCGTTTAGCGATGGCGATGATCTCATGATCGCTTGACTTGGCGAAGTCGAAGACGAGACACAGGTGCTCTTTAGAATGAGTTCACTGAACGATCCACTAGAGTTATCATATGGTTATATTGACCAATCTGTCAGTGATAACTCTGAGTGATGATAGGATAGTTGGTCTTTTGACTTGAGGTCATTTTGACAAACCTGTGCGTGAACGGTGCCACTTAGATCAACTGACCTAGCTTCGAGGCAAGGCCTGTCGAAAGGTCTTTTGATTGGGTGTCACTTGAAACGTATGAGGCGAGTAATGACCAAGAGAGGATTCGTCTCTCCCGGTCAATGGGAGTTAGTGTCGTAGAGTTAGTTCGGTCTTTAGTAAAAACTCTGCGCAGAGTATGTTGGAAGAAGTCCAACATTTATTGACTAAAGATTGATCGAAACTAACCGGAGTCAAGTTATTGGGGTTGACAGTTTGACCGTACCCCAGACTTGATCCGAACGACACATTTAAGACGAAGAGACTATAACTGCGGAATTCATCACAGAAACAGTCAGGTGGTCCCGACAATACTCATGTCAATGAGTTAACCACATAATGATGATTCCTGAAGCAGGGACGACAACCACTGCTCGTGGTCACTGCCGTATAGGGCTTCGAGCCCAACCTGTTGTAAGGGTCAGGCTGTAGGGTCTCACACGGAGTGCAACGCTTCGTCTAGTAATAGGTAGAAATTAGTTAGGGAGAATATTTGCATTTGATGCAAAAGAAGAGATAATTGCATTTGATGCAATATGATAATTTAAGCTTAGATAGGGACTATTTTGCATTTGATGCAAAAGCGATTAAATGCGTATTAAATTGTTTAATACAATATTTAATAAAATAAACGCAAGGAAAAGTTCACGGGTAAGACGGGAATGTCCCGGTCTAAACCCAGGTTCGAACGGCGTCCAAATCGGACGCCAAATGCTCAAGTTAGAGCCAAAACAGCCCAAAGCATCAGACCAAGTCAGGCCCAGGCCAGCTAGCCCAGAACAGGCTGCCTGGGCTAGCCCAGGCGCTGCCTGGGCTTAGCCCAGGCGCAGGCCTGGGCTTAGCCCAGGCGCAGGCCTGGGCTAAGCCCAGGCCGCCTGGGCTCTGCCCAGGCCGCCTGGGCGAGCCGAGGCGCGGGCCTGGGCGTGCCCAGGAGCCTGGGCGAGCCCAGGCGGTTCTGCGCGCGCGATTTGATGCAGTGGGGCCCACTGGTGGGCCCCAAGCCTAGGGTTTCGAACCCTAGTCACAGATTTGCATGACGGCTGATTACTTTGGCGAAAATCTGATTTTTGTCAATCTTTGGACACTCAATTGGAGGGTCAAACGGACTCCGATTGACGAACGGTTTTTTCCTATGCGTTCACCGTTGAACGCTTGTCGTATTGATAGGTTGTATCAATCTTGAAGCTCAACGGTGAGTGAGTTAAAATTCACGGAAGTTTGCACTTTGTGAAGTGCAAACTAACTTGATTTAATTAACTCTAATTTTTAGTCCCACATCGGAAATTGAGTAGAGGGGAGGGGTCAGCCGCCTATATAAATAGGGGTCTGCCCCCTTCCTCTAAACTCGTCCCAAGCTCTAGATCTGAGCGGCTCTCGTAAATGTTGGAGCACGCTCGGATCTAAGCTTAAATTAAATATTTCTCTTCTCCCTAAATTTCTGCCTTACTCCTGCGGGCTCTAGCAAAGCTACAAAGGAGTTCGGATTCTGAATCTGAAATCTTGGCGGAGGTTTCACTCGCGTGAAACTTTCTTCGGCGCGTGGTTGGCTCGGCGGCACGGGGATTGATCGCCTCGGGATGCGGAGCGGATCGAGGAGCGGTTCGGGGAGCGGATCAAGGAGCGGCTCGGCGTGGGATGGGAGCAGCTCGGAAGACGGCGCGGAACATCTCGCCTGCTCCAGGGCTGAGATTCCGGGTATGTGGTTAAAGTATTTTTAGCATTAGTTTAGTTTAATCGCAGTAGGCTAGATCCTTCTTGGGATGGTCAGATCCATCCCAAGTCGGCATAGATCTTGGCATAGGGTCTTGGACCTTAGGGCTAAGTTAAAAAGGTTTTAACTGCATGTTAATTTAGATTAACTAAGTTTTTCTTCCGCTGCTATGATTTTCTGTCTATGTTCCGTCCGACTTAGGACGGGACTAGAGTTTTTGTGCCCTAAGGGACGACAGTTCCCCTACAGTGGTATCAGAGCCTAGGTTTGCGTACCGATCTAGGTACTGCGATTTGATTAAACGTGTTAATGCTTTTAAATACTTTCAAAAGTTTTTAAAGTTATGAGATAATATTTTAAAAATGTTTTAGATGTTCAAAAAATCTTTTTGATAAATTTTGAACATGGAATTTTTTTAAAATGACATTTTAAAATTTATGTGATAATTTTTAAAACCAATTTTAAATCTTTTAAAATTTATGCGATAAGTTTAAATTGCCTAAAATTTTTATTTGATAAAATTTTAAGCTTGAAAGTTTTTAAAATGATGTTTTAATTTTATGAGATAATTTTAAAACTGATTTTAAAGATTAAAATTTTTATGCGATAAATTTTTTCTAAGTAGCATGCAAATTTATGATTTTAAAATTAAGTTTTTATGAGATAAAAATAAAATAATTTCAAAATCATATTTTAAATTTAATTGTTAAATTTATGTTTGCATGCAAAAATTGTTTATGCGATAAACTTAGTATATTTAAATGTTAAATAGTTGTACACTATCTTTATGCGATAAATTAGTGTAGCTTTATTTTAATGGCTTGTTTATCTTGTCCCTTATTTGATAACACAAGACAACCCTTTAGGTTAGCCATTAAAAATGATTAAAATTTATTACTTAAATTTTAATGACATGCTATGTTTTAATAAATCATTAACAACAATATTAAGACCTAATTCCTGATTAGGGTAGTCCTTTAAATGATTTTTAAATTCTAATTGTTATAATTACTTTTCATTAAAGGACTTCGCTTCTAGCGTTGTTAATAAAATTTATTAAAATCCTAATAACGATTAGGGTAGCACGTGAACCTTATAGTTGATAAGGACTTAATAAAAGTTATTAAACAAATCCTAAAAATTTTGAATTTAAGGATTCAACTAGTTGATAGGATTAATTAGTTGTTAATAAAAGCTGTTTAGTCTATGGCATACATACAAAAATGACAAGCTTCATTCAATGGACCATGATCCAGTCAATGTGCTTGGCTAAGAGCTCTGGGTCAACCCTTGCTAGTCCAAGGGGTAGTGATCCTGGCTTAGTCAATTCCCTGGCTGAGTTCCGCTGGACCGCAATGTCGCGAATCATGATTGTATGACACCCTGGACTATATCTAAGTCAAATACGTTAATGATCTTTTTTCAAGATTAGCCGTAGCCCTCCTTGTTTTAGGGGTTAGCAACTATAGGGCCCGTGTTATAGTTGTTGAGATACACTCAAGCTGTGACATGGCAACCCTGTAGAAACCAACTCCTTAAATACATAAGATGAAATCTTGACTAACCTTAACCGTCGTCTCGTACCCCGAGCGCCGGCGTAAGTTAAGTCAACGATGTAGTCTGACTTGATGTAAGTCTAAGACCTGACCCAAACCGACGTGTCGTGCATACACCGAGCTGAGGGGCAAGTCAGGCTAGACATGAAAACAAGGGTCCGACTAGACTAGACATTGTGATTTGGATGAGCACACTCATGATCACGAATGGCTAGGGGCAAAAACCGATTAAGAGAGTCATATCCGATATGATCGATGAAGAGTCATCTTCCGATCGCAGAGTCAATCAACTTGTTGAGCTACACTCAAGGTTGTTTAGACTCAAGGTGATTGGAACTCTTACCCATTAATTTTGATTCGATTAAATCGTTCGTTATTAAGGTTTAAAACGATCGTAAAAATAGTGGGAGGATATAGATAGATAAAAGCCAATCTACCTATATTTAATATTGAACATATGCTAAAACTAGGGCAAGACTATGTTTATTGTAGGAATTAAAATATAATATTTTTTAATAAGTTAAATGGTCAAAAGTTGATTAATTGAATATCAAGTTAAATTCTAACTGATATAATTAAACTATATTCTCGTTGACATTAAATGACCTTCTAAAGAACAGACTTAAGAAATATGATTTCATTAAGTTCTGGGTCCAATAAATAAATCAAAGCTACATGTCACTCGTCTCTATATGAGGCAGCTTGAACATATAGGACATTCAAAGTATGTTTCTCCCTACAACTTGTCGAGCTACCCTCAAGGTTGTATGGACAAACAATTTTGATCCGCAAAGTTCGAAAATTCGATCAAACCGTTTGAGTCGAATACGAGTACATGGGCGATGCAAGACTATGTATCCCAACCGTTTGGATACATAAGTTGCTTGCATATCTATTTATTTATGTTAATATCTAAATGTGATTTAGAAAGGGAAGAAGGCACTTCGAAAATTCAATTGAGAAAGTTAGTTTAATTTATCATTAGTAAAGGCATAAGTAGGAGGAAATGAAAATATGACATAGTTTGATGTCACGATTTCAGAATGAATTGTTATACAAAAGACGTTTAACACATTTTGACGAATGTCGTCACATTGCTTCTGAAGTAATGTTTTGCGTTAAGTAATTTGTAAATAACTAAATATATATTAAATGTTAATATATAAATACACAAGATAGTAGAAAACTTATATGGTAAAATTAGACTAGGCCGTATCAAGAGATTAAGCTTCACAAGTCACATAAAGAGGGGTCTGACCTCTCGTATTATGAAGTCTACGGACACTTGTGAGTCTTAGCCTCTTAGATACAATGGCCGAAACCCATCTGTGAGACAGTAGGAGAATGAGTTGTCGAACTCAGTCTAGTACATACTGATGTACCCGAGTCTAGATTAACCAAAATAAGTTATTCGTATATTTTATTAAGACACGTGTTCTTGATGAAACACAAGTCTGATAAAATAAAGAACGAAATGACTAAAGTATTTAAACTGATTCGATTAGATCGAATGGTCAAATACTTAGCTACATAAAATCTTGTGTAATTAAAAGAAAATGTGATTTTCTCTCAGGTCAAGTCTGTTAACACATCAGAGTGTTAAAAGGTATGAATCACACTTAGTTAGACTTGGTGCGATCCGTAAATAAGTGACTCTGAGTTAACTCCTCCCTCTGGGTTAAGTCCCAGATAGTAATGCCTAGGTTTTGATAATGTTCTATAAGGACATTATCAATTATATATTCAATAAATCAATCGTAAGGAAGTTGTATTATTACTCGAATCTCGTGAGACGGATTGTCGAGTTAGACATCATAACTGATGATGACTTAGTCAACTTCTAGGATGAAATTCGGAGTAGTAACTCCGATTTAAAACTTGATGCAATCAGAATAGGTCCGTGTGCGTAAATAAATTTGAGAATTTAGTTTACGTACCCAAGGAAAATGTTTCCTCACTTACTGCAAGTAAATCTTTAAGTTGAAAGATTGGTGCAGAAAAGAAAATAGTGAAGTACAATAATGTTGGACGGGAACGGTTTTCATCCTAATTTCTTTAAAACGGATTATGATGAAACCGGTTTCGCCAACAGATGGGTACAGATCTACTCGGACCAAAGCCGATGTAAAACGCTTAAGTTGACCATGAAAATTGGAGCATTCACTTATAAGTTCGTTTTTTAAATATGATTTAGACGGACCAACTTATATGAATTGGCCAGAGAATTTTCAAGGTCAGTGGGAGCGTGTAAATTACATGCGAGACATCAAAGAGATGGAACATATATTTTGATTAAGTAATCAAAGAGTTTGATTATTTATCAGAAATGAATATGAACCATTTGAAATGACCAATAACTAATTTAAAATCATTATCGTAAGGTACGATGAACTGGATAAGATCCAGGGAAATAAAATATTATAGATTCCGATAGACCAAATGAATTATTTGAATGAGATTCAAATGGTTGGTCTAACACAAACATAAAAACCCCTTAAGTCTATAGAGTAGACGGTTTTAGCAGATCCACTCACGAAGGCTCTATCACATGAAGTCGGGAAAACTTATGTGTAAAAACGATATTAGATATCGAGATAAATGGGCCTGAGTGCAAGTGGGAGATGTAGGAATATGATGCCCTCGAGGCCATTTATTCCTGTGTGAATAGCACAAACATCTTGTTCGAAATAACAGTAAGCTGTTTGGTAATAATTTATCTAAGTCATATTGTAATGTAGTCAACATTAGATATCAACTTAGGTAAAGTCCTGAGACTTTATGCAAGGTCAAACGGGTATCGAGATGAGTATCTCGATCATGGAGAAACGTTTGACCGTCTGTAGCATAAGTCTAAAATGGTTCGTGGTCGTAGATGTTTCGAGACAAGGATATCGAAACTTCGGATAGACCATTGTGTCTTAGTCTTCACCGTTTAGCGATGGCGATGATCTCATGATCGCTTGACTTGGCGAAGTCGAAGACGAGACACAGGTGCTCTTTAGAATGAGTTCACTGAACGATCCACTAGAGTTATCATATGGTTATATTGACCAATCTGTCAGTGATAACTCTGAGTGATGATAGGATAGTTGGTCTTTTGACTTGAGGTCATTTTGACAAACCTGTGCGTGAACGGTGCCACTTATATCAACTGACCTAGCTTCGAGGCAATGCCTGTCGAAAGGTCTTTTGATTGGGTGTCACTTGAAACGCACGAGGCGAGTAATGACCAAGAGAGGATTCGTCTCTCCCGGTCAATGGGAGTTAGTGTCGTAGAGTTAGTTCGGTCTTTAGTAAAAACTCTGCGCAGAGTATGTTGGAAGAAGTCCAACATTTATTGACTAAAGATTGATAGAAACTAACCGGAGTCAAGTTATTGGGGTTGACAGTTTGACCGTACCCCAGACTTGATCCGAACGACACATTTAAGACGAAGAGACTATAACTGCGGAATTCATCACGGAAACAGTCAGGTGGTCTCGACAATACTCATGTCAATGAGTTAACCACATAATGATGATTCCTGAAGCAGGGATGGCAACCACTGCTCGTGGTCACTGCCGTATAGGGCTTCGAGCCCAACCTGTTGTAAGGGTCAGGCTGTAGGGTCTCACACAGAGTGCAACGCTTCGTCTAGTAATAGGTAGAAATTTGTTAGGGAGAATATTTGCATTTGATGCAAAAGAAGAGATAATTGCATTTGATGCAATATGATAATTTAAGCTTAGATAGGGACTATTTCGCATTTGATGCAAAAGCGATTAAATACGTATTAAATTGTTTAATACAATATTTAATAAAATAAACGCAAGGAAAAGTTCACGGGTAAGACGGGAATGTCCCGGTCTAAACCCAGGTTCGAACGGCGTCCAAATCGGACGCCAAATGCTCAAGTTAGAGCCAAAACAGCCCAAAGCATCAGACCAAGTCAGGCCCAGGCAGAACAGGCTGCCTGGGCTAGCCCAGGCGCTGCCTGGGCTAGCCAGGCACAAGCCTGGGCTTAGCCCAGGCGCAGGCCTGGGCTCTGCCCAGGCGCGGGCCTTGGCGAGCCCAGGCGCGGGCCTTGGCGAGCCCAGGCGGTTCTGCGCGCGCGATTTGATGCAGCGGGGCCCACTGGTGGGCCCCAAGCCTAGGGTTTCGAACCCTAGGCACAGATTTGCATGACGGCTGATTACTTTGGCGAAAATCTGATTTTTGTCAATCTTTGGACACTCAATTGGAGGGTCAAACGGACTCCGATTGACGAACGGTTTTTTCCTATGCGTTCACCGTTGAACGCTTGTCGTATTGATAGGTTGTATCAATCTTGAAGCTCAACGGTGAGTGAGTTAAAATTCACGGAAGTTTGCACTTTGTGAAGTGCAAACTAACTTGATTTAATTAACTCTAATTTTTAGTCCCACATCGAAAATTGAGTAGAGGGGAGGGGTCAGCCGCCTATATAAATAGGGGTCTGCCCCCTTCCTCTAAACTCGTCCCAAGCTCTAGATCTGAGCGGCTCTCGTAAATGTTGGAGCACGCTCGGATCTAAGCTTAAATTAAATATTTCTCTTCTCCCTAAATTTCTGCCTTACTCCTGCGGGCTCTAGCAAAGCTACAAAGAAGTTCGGATTCTGAATCTGAAATCTTGGCGGAGGTTTCACTCGCGTGAAACTTTCTTCGGCGCGTGGTTGGCTCGGCGGCACGGGGATTGATCGCCTCGGGATGCGGAGCGGATCGAGGAGCGGTTCGGGGAGCGGATCAAGGAGCGGCTCGGCGTGGGATGGGAGCAGCTCGGAAGACGGCGCGGAACATCTCGCCTGCTCCAGGGCTGAGATTCCGGGTATGTGGTTAAAGTATTTTTAGCATTAGTTTAGTTTAATCGCAGTAGGCTAGATCCTTCTTGGGATGGTCAGATCCATCCCAAGTCGGCATAGATCTTGGCATAGGGTCTTGGACCTTAGGGCTAAGTTAAAAAGGTTTTAACTGCATGTTAATTTAGATTAACTAAGTTTTTCTTCCGCTGCTATGATTTTCTGTCTATGTTCCGTCTGACTTAGGACGGGACTAGAGTTTTTGTGCCCTAAGGGACCGCCAATTCCCCTACAACAAGTCCATGCTCCACTACCCCCAAAATAAAAAAGAAAAAAAATGGATGAATATCTTTCTATCTTTTGATTTGGGATCTCAGATGTATATATGATATTCAAAAAAAATGATGAGAAAAAGAAAAGAAAAGAAAAGAGAAAAGAAGCATATACATGATCCCATCTCATACTCTTTCTCTCTTTCTTCCCTCTTTTGTTTCTATTTTTATTGGAGCTAAAAAAGGGGAATGTACTTATTGATTTATCTTATGCCACCACGCTTAGAGATAAGCTTGGGAGAGAGGATCCGATGATGTGTGAGAGAGTGACTACTTGACTGTGCACGACGACCTAAGATAGGTAATTTTCTATACTCGGTGAGATTACTAAAAGTTATACGAAATCCAGGAATTGAAACCTAGAATGCATTTCATGAAAACCATACCTTTCTATTCTTATTGATCCATATTGTGTGATATTTCTTATACTCCAAATAGAAAGCATTCAATTGAAAAGTGTGTGGTCTATGATTATCTCTACCGCTTTAGATGCTTCAGACGATGTTAATTCTAGAATGATTCCATATTTCATATTGTTTTGATATTCTCGGGTTTTCTATTTGAATGCATCCATATGATTATGATATCGAGATAAAAATCTTTGGCATGTGTTTATTATATTCGCCGTATGCTATATGAGTAAGCGATACCCACGTCCTGAGAAAATGATCTAGCACCTCTCTCTTTGCTTTCTTTCCTTACTTACTCTCTATTTCTTCCTTATTATTATTATTATTATTTTTTCCGTCAGGTTTGCCTTTTACTTATCTTCCTCGAGGACGAGTAAGAGGTAAGCTTGGGGGATTTTGATCGCTCCATATTTTACACCTTTTTTCTGCATGTTTGCATGTAGTTTTGATTGCTCATATCGCATTTTTTATGATTATTCGACAATATTGCGATGCTTTTCACTATTTCTTGTTTTTGTCATACTTCAGGAAATTTGGAGCGATTTGGAGCGAATTTGAGATCAAGGGATTTGCGCGCACCTAGGAGTGTCGCCCACGGCTCATTCGAAGAATTATCAGCGATAGAGGATGAGAGGAAGAAGAAGGAAATCAATAGGAGCGACGAGGAGGAGAAAAGAAGAAGAATAAGCTAATCAGCACCTCACTCGACCGAGTGGACCACTCACTCGGCCGAGCAAGAAGCCCTACTCGGCCGAACAGAACAGATACGTACTCGATGATTTTCAGGTATACTCGGCCGAACGAAGGAAGCCCACTCGACCAAGTGAGAAAGTTCACTCTCCTGAGTGGTACAGGGAATTTCGTCCAGAGAAAGGCCAGAGTTACTGGAAATTTTAGAGATCCCGAGGAGGCCTACTCGGCCGAGTATGAATGCTCACTCGGCTGAATGAAGAAAGCCACTCGGCCGAGCAACCCCCCAATGACAGACCCTGAAACCACCGAAGTTACTGTTTATATACAGGGTTTGTCACTCGGCCGAGTGACAAGGGTCACTCGGCCGAGTGACCCTTTCCGCCTGCTGCTAGGGTTGCGATTTCTGGGCTGCACAGGGGCAGTTTGGTCACGATTTTTTGGACGATTTCAGAGGGTATTTAAACCCAGTTTTTGCCCTAGTTTAGGGAGCTTTTTGAACATTAATTTTTAGACTTTCTTTTAGGAGTTTTGACGGCTACTCTTTGTAAAATCTCAGCTGGAGATCGTCGGCATCTACATTGGTTTGTCTATTTCTATTAAAAACTCAATTTTTATGCATTATTTCTCTTTTGCAATGAATTGTGCCGTGGTTATTATTGATTTTTCTGAGATTTACATGATGATTAGTGAGTAGTGCCGTCGTCTTAGGGCATGTGGATGAACCCTATGGACCCTATCTCTAAATTGTGATGAATTCGTAGATTGGTTGCTAGAATTGATTAAGGTTAGGTTTTGATCGATAAATTACGGGTAGCTAGGAATTCATATCGATTGGGATTTGCAAGAGATTGGATCCCAATTGATAGGAAGGCCTAGATATTCGATTTAGATTGACAATTGGATTTCTCTAGATTTGGTTTGCAAGAGATTGGGCCAAAGCTAGGATTTTTAATTGTGATTCTATACTAATATCCGTTTGCAAGAGATTGGACAGATAGCAAATATCATAACCTAGGTTGTAGCTCGAGTTTGCACGAGAGTGGGCTTGAGATACGATTGAACAATGATGTCGTTCTTCACGCTAGTGGCTTAAGCTAGGGTGGGCCCTATCCTAGGTTTGCTATAAACCGGCAACAGCGTGAGAGCGTGAGCTTGGTTCTACATTAAGTTGTGACTAGTTCACCTATATTCAAGCTTAGCAATAATGAAAATTATGATTCACAAGGATGAGAGAAGGTCCGTAGTGGGGATTTCCTATCCCTAGACGCTTTATTATATTGATACTTTCTAGATATTTGAACGATTGTGACTGTGATATCAAAACTATTCTCACTCTTTTGATAGCTAGGTGATTTGAATAAGGTATTGTCATTTTTTCCTCCCTGAGTTCGATACCCGCTCGTCGCTACACCGTGCGCTTGCGGTAAGACTACAAGTCATTTTTCGGGTGTACACTTGGACGCGATTACTTGTCTCAACCCATACAACGCTTTCTTGAGTTTGAAAGCATATTTTGGAAATTTTTCATGTATGAAATCGAGAGGTTGAGAAACATACACTTCTTCATTAACAATACCATTTAAAAATGCACTTTTAACTTCCATTTGAAATAATTTGAAATCCTTATGAGATGCAAAAGATAAAAGCAATTTAATAGCTTCTAATCTGGCTACGTGGGCAAAGGATTCTTCGAAATCGATACCTTCTTCTTGTCGGTAGCCTTGAGCTACTAACCTTGCTTTGTTCCTTGTGATGACCTCATTCTCATCGGTGTTGGTCTTGAAGATCCACTTGGTTCCAATAACTTGATGACCTTTTGGAAGAGGAACGAGCTCCCAAACTTCATTTCTCTCGAATTACATGAGTTCTTCTTCCATTGCCACTATCTAAGAGCTATCCTCACATGCTTATTGGATATTCTTTGGCTCAATGGTATAGAGAATTCTTCAATTCTAGACCTCGTTTGAACATCCACACCAATATCTCCAATAATTTGGTCATGTGGATGGTTGCGAATGGTTGGGTAAGCTTTGGGAATTCCTGCATCACTTGGAACATCTTCAACAATCTCATTAGTAGTGTTAGTCTCAATAATTGAATCATTAATCTTGACATTATTAAGAGAATCACATATAGCATCTACACTATCATCAACAACATGAGGAAAATCAAAATCTTCATAGAATGATACGTGTAGTGATTCCTCGATCGTTGAAGAGGGTTTATTGTATATCCGGTAGGCTTTGCTACGTGTGGAATATCCAACAAAAATTCCTTCATCGGATCTTGGCTCAAATTTATCTAAGTTACCAAAGGTGTTTTTGAAAAAACATTTTGAACCAAAAACTCAAAAATATTTTGAGGCTTTTTGTCATAAAATAACTCAAAACAAGTTTTGTTCGTTCGGGGTCTCACCAGGAACCTATTAAGCACATAACATGCCGTGTGCACTGCTTCTGCCCAAAATTGTAGTACAAAATGACTATTATAGAGCATGGTACGAGCGCACTCAATAAGCATCCTATTCTTTCTCTCTACAACACCATTTCATGGTGGTAACCGAGGAAAAGAAAAGTTGTGAGTTATCCCGGTGATCCTAAAGATTCTGAATCTTCTTTGCAAATATGGTAAACTCTTCAAAAGCTTCATTCTTATTAGTTAAGAATAAAATCCAAGTAAATCTAGAGAAGTCGTCAACGACAACTAATCCATAATGAGCATTGCCTAAAAAAGAGGTTCTAGTTGGCCCAAACAAATCTAGATGAAGTAGTTCTAGGGGCCTCTTAGAAGTAATGCCTTCTTTAAGCTTGAAAGATGATTTACTAAGTTTATCTCTTTGACATGAATCACAAAAGTTTTTCTTACTAAAAGCAAATTTTGGAAAACCTATGACAAGATCATGTTTAGCTATAGGGCTGTTGACGAACAAAACGTTTGACGAACTACTCGTGAACAAGCTCGGTATATGTTCGTTTACGTTCGTTCAGGAAGCTTAACGAACAAGCTTGAACAAATTTTTAGAGCTCGATTAGTAAACGAACAGAGCTTGAACATAACTGTGTTCGTTCATTTATGTTCGTGAACAAGCTCGTTAAGTGTTCGTGAACAAGCTCGTTAAGTGATGTTCGTGAACAAGCTCGTTAAGTGATGTTCGCGAACAAGTTCGTTAAGTGTTCATTATAATACATTGATGGTGGAATTGTTAGAATATTGGGTTCTTACATTTTATTGCATTTAGACATACTATATTTTAACTATGCTTGGAATAGATGTTTGTAATGGAATTTATGGAGATATTATGCTAGATTTGTTTGTTTATGTCTTGCAAACATTTAATCCTTTTATTTCATTGATTTAGTCATTGGCAATTAGGGTTAAATATTATTATTCCTGATTAAAAAATTGACGTTTGTTTGTTCGGTTGAAAATCTGTTCATGAACAATATTGATTGTGTGTTCATGAACATGTTCCTGAACATGTTCACGAACAAGCTCGATAAGTCTTGTTAACGAACATAACGTTCGATGAACTACTCGTGAACAAGCTTGGTAAATGTTCGTTTACGTTCGTTAACGTTCGTTCGGTAAGCTTAACGAACAAGCTTGAACAGGTTTTTAGAGCTCGGTTAGTAAACGAACAGAGCTTGAACATGGATTTTGTTCATGAACAAAACCAAGCTCCATGTTCAAGCTCGTTCAAGCTCGTTCGTCAACAGCCCTACAGTTAGCTAACTTATATAAGTGCTTGAAATGAACTTGACCAAAACGACGATACCATAAAAGTTGTTCATTTGAATTAGCAACTAAGCAATGTTCTACAGTTTTAGGCAAGCTTAAATAATAAATATTTTTACGCCTAATACTGATAAATAAAACATGTGAATTAGAATCAACAATTTTACACAATTCTTCTCCAAAGTTAACCTTGTAACCTTTGTCACAAAGTTGACTAATGGAAATGAGGTTGTGACACAAACCACTAACTAGAAATACATTAGTAATTAAAGGTTTAGAGGAGTTTCTGACTATACCTACTCCAATGATGGTTTCCTTTTGGTTACCTCTAAAAGTGACAGTTGCACCATCCTTGATGCTAATCACTTCGGAGAGCAATGTGGGATCTCCTGTCATGTGTTTGGAGCAACCACTGTCGAGAATCTATCCTTTCCTTTTAGATCAAATTTGACCTTTATTGCGCTCTTTCTTTTTCTTGGATACCTAAATAGTATACCATAAGCTCATGGTACCCAATTTTTGTTGGGTCCAAGGGGATTAGTCCTTTGAAAGCCAAGTCCAAGTGGACTTCCGCTTCCCAACATAATTACCATTATTAATAACATCAGGAAATAGGAATCAACATAGGCATTCCTATCATTTAAGCTAGTGTTCTTAGGACCCCAAATGGTGTAAGTTTTGGGAGTCTTTTTCTTAGTTGCATGCATAGTTGTTAGATTTCTATGTGGTGCATGCTTTTTAGGAACATGGGTTCTAGCATAAAATGAGGTGGTGTATATGCATTGGACATATGAGGGTTGTATGCATGCTTGGGAACTTGCATGTTGTATGTAACATACGGGTCATGCATGACATGCAGAGGGTGAGCATACATGTAAAAATGATGCGTATGAGCATATGGGTGTATAGGAGCACATACATGAGTATTTCTCATATGTGGATTTGTACGTATCCGTGGGTGTGAAGCATAGAAAGTGTTATGAGTATCCACTTGTGAAGTAGGAGATTTCTTACGTGGATGAAGGTTGGTGTACATGTCAGAATGGCTTCTCTTTTGGTTTCCACCCTTAGTGGGTTTCTTGCCAAAAAGAAGAGACGATGAAGTGATGACTTTCTTGGTTGGTTTGCTACATATAGTGCCTTTGACACCACTTGTGGATGCACCGGAGGATGGCCTCACAAAGTCTATAGTGACACCACTATAGGAGGAGCGAGCATTGGACGCATTTCCTTCCACAAAACCAAGACTAACACATTGTGTGGCCGGAAATTGGTTTGCTAGCAAATGTCCAATTGTCCTTTCCCCTTATTAAATCTCATAATACGAGAGGACATGAGCTCATATTTCACCTTAAGAGAAGAAATGTTAGTATCCAAAGTGGACACCCGTGCTTTGAGCTCGTGCACTTGGGTTTTAAGAGAATCATTCTCTAAACCTAATTGTGTGTGTCGTGAAACTAGATCACTATTATCCTTAGGATGTGTTTGATCTAGTTGAGTTTTAAGGGTATTCACCTCATTTCTCAAAGTGACATTTTGAGAAGCTAAATTCGCTTTCTCAAGGGTTAACGTATCAACAATGGTGTCATTGTTGATAATGCATGGAATGGTAGGATTGCTAACATTCAATTTCTTTAAACTAATATATCTAAGCATTAAAGATTGATTCTTAGCAAATAATTCTTCATTAGCAATACGCAATTCATCCATAGTAACCTCAGTTTCATCCATGTCGGAATCACTTTCATCGGAGAGTGAATCTTCCCGGGCCATGAAAAACTTGTGGGCACTTTCACCCTTCTCATCATCGAATTCACTTGACGAGTCTCCACTTGAGTCATCGAATGAACCTACTAGTCCTTTCTTCTTATCTTTCTTATTCTTGTCGGACTTGTGGTAATTCGGATCCTTCCACTTCTCTTTGTTTCGTAGCATTGAGCAATCCTTCTTGATGTGCCCTGGCTTATTACACTTAAAGCAAAGAGAGGAAGTGTTATTAGTAGAATCAAATTTATTCTGAGAGGAAAATTTACCTTCGCGAAAGAAGCATTGGCACTTCTTCGCCATTTGAGCCATTTCTTCTAAGTCCATCTCATTTTCTGATTCTTCACTATCGGAGGATGAGGAATTGGCTTTGAATGCCAAAGCTTTCTTCTTGGCCTCCAAAGGGTTCATCATAGCTCAAATCTTTAATCCGTTCTCCCGTCTTACTTCGTAAGACATGAGAGTGCCGATAAGGTTCACAACTGTGTAAGTCTTCAAGTCGTTGACCTCCTCGATGGCGATATCTCTTCTTTCCCACTTGGAGGTCATTCCCATTATGCTCTTCCTTACCTTATCTTCTTGGGAATAGACTTGTCCAAGAGCTTCCAGTTCATTAGTGATATCGGTAAAACGTCCATACATTGTTGCTCTGCTTTTATTTTCCTGCATATGAAGCATATCAAAATTTTGCACGGCAACATAAAGTTTAGAAAGTTTTACCTTGTTCGTCCCTCATGGGTAACGACGAGATGGTTCCAAATTTGATATGCACTCTTACATGTGCATATCTTGTTGAACTCATCTGGGTCCAACGCACAATGAAGAGCGTTCATTGCCTTTGCGTTGTTGACTTCGGCGGATTTCTCGAAAGCCGTCCATTTTTCGAAATCCTCTTCGATGTGCTCGAGGTATTTCTTGTGGAGGGTTCTCCAAAGGGAAGCACTCCTTAGGAACGTCTCCATCTGGCATTTCCAATAGCCGAAGTTCGTGCCATTGAAACACGGAGGATGCACCGTTGATTGTCCTTCGAAAACTGTGGACGCTCCATCACGATCGTGATTGTTATACGAAGACGGTGGAGGAACGTTGGTGGTGGTGGATGCCATATCTATAAACCAATGCTCTGATAACAATTGTAAGGTCCCTAGCTATGAGGAAAACACTAGAATGGGGGTTGAATAGTGTTTTTGTAATTTAAAAGAGATAGTTACACCAAATTAAATTCCTAACCAACAAATAGTGCGGAATAGAAATAACCCAAAATGAAACAAATACAAACGCAAGGATGTTTCAAGGGTTCGGATTACCCAAGCCACTTCCCGACTTGTTCCAGGTAATCCTACGTCCCTTCCACCCATTAACAACTGGATACTCAAGTTAGAACCCTAACTTGAGATTTCCTTAAAACCCACTTGTAGCAACCCTACAAGTGAAATCAAAATACAATCAATTGACCTTGACTCCCACAACTTGGAAGCAAGCAAACCACTCTCACAAACCGAGAGTAAATCAAATAACTAAAGTTATGAAATATGAAATTAAACAACACTTACAATCACCTATGCCTTGAAGTAGAACTTGAAGGAGAAGTGTGTTGTGTGTTGAAAGACTCTCTAGGAAGAGAGGAAAGCCCTTTCTCTTGATTGCACCAAACGCCTAGAAGATTTCTCTTTGGTTCTAGGTTGGAGAGCAAGAGATGAAATATTGGGATTCTACGTGACCGACGCCCCGTTTACGGTTTGGGCGCAGTGTCGTTTTACCACAAGTGCACGGTTAGTGTATGGTGCGGGTTTATCGAACTCAGGGAGGTGGATGGCTTGAATGGCTACTAGCCTCACTTAGGTTGTGTGCTAGCTACGCAGATGATATTTGTGAAGTGTAGAAATAAAGAGAAGAAATAAAAAAGGACACGAAATGAATCCCCGCTAACACGGGCTAGAGCACTCATGACACTTGGCATTTGACTTGACCCAGGGTAAAACATTGCCCCAAAAGGGGGTACCTAGCGTCCATGGCCCGATATTCCGGTCGGTGCCAAGTACGCTAGGCCTACCCGGCTCCGGACGGTGGGCATTCCCATGTCCATTAACACCCTCTTAAGGCCACAATGATAACTCCCAACATTTCATCCAAGCAGTTCCCACGCGCGAGGACTCAATGTCAACGCTAGGGGTGTGAGCTATGGCTAGGGAGTCAACCGTCAATTTTATTCCCCCTTGGCCCGACGGTCAGAGGCGGTCTTTCTCCCGCCAATGACAATGAAACACCCTCGCGTAATCCTAATGGCCAAATAGGTCGAATGTGATTTCTAGCAATACATCGAAGCGGATCTTGACTGGACAAGCACCGGACCCCAATCCCCAACACATCTAGTGTGTTGCCATACGAATTGGACTCAGATTGCTAGAAATCCCAATGACACATTTCATCGAACACATGCCATGCAACCAAGCCAAATGTAAATTTCCAAGCATCAATCCTACTCTAACCCATATTAGGGTTCATCGACACTACTCAATGGTGAAGAACACAAAAATAAGCAACATAAAAGAGATACACACGTTCCCCATCAAGAAAACTTAACACAATACAAAACAATGGAGAAAGAGAGAAGAAAATACTTATCTTCGTTTGAATCCAACGATCCAATACAAGATTTATTGAAAGATACAACCCTAAGCTAAACTATCCTAAACTCCCAGCAAAGGGGCTGAAAAAGCCCTAAAAATTAGAGGAGATGTCCCCTTCAAGTCGGCCAGCATCGTGTATTTATTGCCACACTTCGAAACCCTAATGGTTCGGGTCCAAACCCGCAGAAAAAACGCCACCCGCTCGGTTGATGAGTCAACCGATCGGGTGAGAGCTTCGAAAATCTTCAACTGGGCGCTGAGGCGTGCGGGTGGCTCAGTCGGTTCGCCAAATGAGGAATTGCAGCTACAGATGAACCGATCGGGTGACATGTCACCCGATCGGTTGGAATTACGCTCCGTTTGGCCGAGAGCCCTGTCGGATTCAAACGATCGACGAACCGGTCGGTTGAGCTGTCCGGGTCGTCTCTTGGAAAATTCCGCTACAGGTGAACCGATCGGGTGATAAGTCACCCGATCGGTTAGAATTTAGCCCAAATGACAGAGAGCTCCGTCGGTTCACCCGATCGCAGAACCGATCGGGTGAGCTGCTATTCTTCTTCAGCTGCCGCCCGGGTAGGGTACGCGTTCATCACCCGGTCGGTTGAAGATGATAAACCGATCGGTTGAGGGCTGAGGAATATCAATCTACATCGCTTTGACCCTCTGGATCATGCGTGACTCCTCCCGTTGCTCTGGGGACTCATGATATCGTCGTTTTATGTCCCAAATGCTGGAAATTCCTGCAAAATACGAAAAACACGGAAAAGGGAAAAGAAAACAAGAAAACATGAGAAAACAAATATAGGACGGCTGTAAAATACGGAAAAACACGGAAGAAAACGTGCGTAAATATATGAAACATAAACGCACGTCAAAATCCCCCAAGCTGAACTCTTCCTCGTCCTCGAGGAAGACGAGTGAGAGTAGGAGCTCGGATAGGAAAAATAGAGAGAAAGAGAGAAAAAGATAACTCTATATCCTAGATCACCCGTCAGGGCCAACAAAATCAAAAACGATACACCAAGCAAGCAGACGCCAAATCACATCACTAAACCAAGGAATACGAGTCCAGACAAGTGCCGTGGGCCCACGCGGTGAAGCGCGAGTGAGCGTGGTCGTGTGCTAGCAAACGGTGTCACTATCTACATTATGCAATAAAGCTCGATATACACAAACCCAAGATATGACCCAAATATCGATTCGAATTGAATAAAGCGGCAAATATATAGTTCAAGCATGCATGAGAATAGAGAGAGAATCGAAACATATCATGCGTCAGGGACTCCACAACTAGGGTTAAGGAAATCACCACACTAAAGCCTAGATAATAGCTAAAAAAGTTCCTAAGCCAAGTGTTTTCGAAACCGATGGGGGTTGAGATGATGTGGAGAAGAACACTCGGTGCAAATTCTCGCCTTCCCTTTATTCTCGGCAAGTAGGAAAATATTCACACGGGAATTTTTTTTGGTTTTGGGCATTTGTATTTTTTTTTTGGCTTTTTGGCTATACAAAATTTTTCTTTTCTTTTCTTTTTGGGTTTTTCTTTTCTTTTCTCTTTTTTTTGGATTTTTGGATATTGGGATATATACATGTGTACTCTTACAAGTGGGAGAACGGTACACGACGAGGGGATTTGCACCAAGTAAAATAAAAATGAAATCGGATTCTAAACACTTGGGCAAAGGAGATATTTCTCGCTAATCAGAGCATGGGCTAAATGGGTTATCCTAGTCCTTAGTTGTGGAATCCCGACACATGCGAAATGAAGTATACGATATATATATAGCATGCAGAAGCAGACATGAGAAACAAATACCGCATATTCAAATCGAAGCGTGATAATCTAGGGGTCAACCAAGGGTAGGTATATAAAACAACATCACAAAGCAGAAGCACCCCACCTAGCTAGTCACGACTCATGACTCACATAAAAGCAAAGTGAACCCACAAAGCATGAAATGCAATAGGACTCGGCTTCCTAGGGCTAGTGAATGTGATCATCGTAGCTATGCTAAGTGTGTGTGTGATTTTTGTGGCGATTCATCATACGGTTCATCTCTAGAAGAAAGAGATAAAAAGAAGAAAAGAAAAAATAAAGACATGATGAAAACGACTCAAAAACGAAGAAAAACGACACAAATGACGCACGAAGTGCGACTCCCCCAAGCTGAAACTTGCATTGTCCTCATTGCAATAGTAGTGAATACAGGAGGGCAATGAAAATGGGGGGGACCGACACAAAAAGTGAAAAACATGAAAAACACATGAATGAAACTAAAAAAAAGAAAAAGAAACACTCAAATGAAAGATATAAAACACGACGAAAGAACACATAGACGTAGACACACAACAACGACACCCGAAAACATGCACCCAAATCGATTCCCCCAAGCTGAACATGACAATGCTAGCGAAATGATATGATCAATGTGATGCAGAAATATGCAAGGGGAAGATCGGAAAAGAAAAGAAAGAAATCAAAATGCAGGAGAGACGGTGTGCTCATTCTCCTCGAAAGAGGATGAGGGTGAAATGATAGAAGGGCACGACATGAAGGGTTATTATGATGCAAAAGCAAATCCTAGATACGCTCCCCTCGCTAATGAGAGGAGACGAGATTATTCAAATCTAAACTAGAAAGCGGTAAATTTTTACACTACTGGATTAGGATACACCTGAGCATAGGCGGATCCAAGATCTGGAGTGGGGCAGGTAGCTGCTCTAACTGCTCCTTCTGTGGCTCCGCCAATATTTTGGTGCCACGAACACCAACAAACTCTAGCAATGCTCCCAAAAGCTTCTCTCGATGATGTCCACCTAAATCATTCGAAAGAAAAGGAGCATCAGTCCGTGGTGAAAAATCCTTCCCCGCAATAAATGTATCCCAAAGAGTATCGTCAAAGTGCAATGTAAAGCATGGAAAAGATTGACGATGACTCCCTGAGAATGTGGTGCTATGCCCTGATGGTGATGCCATGATCTCCTGCCCGCGTTTAGCGACGAGCCCCTCAGGTGCTGACATGTCCTGACATGTTTCCGTATAATGTGAATTTGGATCCTTTGGAGGGTAAGCCATGTCAGTAGTATCTGAATCTAAAAACATGGGGAATGTAATATGAGATTCAGAAATAGGGTCTAAAACATCTCCCTGAGTGGGATTAGTAGGCTCAGGTGGATGCGATGCCTCTGGTGGAGTGAGGGTGAGCGATGGATGTATTGGTAGAGGCAAGGGAGCATGAGGCTCAACAGAATGAGTCATGATGTTGACGTCTCAACAAAAACTTGCCTCGTCTCAAATGATGTGAGAACTACTCCCAAGCGCAGGAGATCGTGCAAGTAATATCCTGGTGAGTCCAGGTATCAAATCCGCGGGACAACTGACCTGCAAAACTACGAACGTCAATCTGTAAAGAGTAATAATACGATGATAACCAACCACCTTTCAAGTATATGCAAAGGTATCAAGAGTTTGGAATAAGAAAAGAAAATCTTACGATATTTACGGTGACTTCGGTAGGGATACAAGTATGGGGAGTATGTGTTGGGTTTGATTTCGTTAGGGTGTGTGCAACCAATGATTATCAACACCTTTTCTATAACTCAACGTTTCGTCCGGTCAGGGCACGAGAACGTCGGAAAGTATGTCGTTCAAGTATATAAGAGCGTGCCAAAGAATTAATCACGTGAAAATAGGGCGAAAAGATATAGAAATCAATGAATATGACACCCTAACTACGTCAACACCAACACATATGAAGTGGATGTGCTACGATTGTGAGTTCATTAGGAGCTAATAATCGCTGAAATATCATGTCTTTTATATAACTCAACGCTTCACCCGGTCAAGGCGTGAAGACGTCGGAAGATGAATCGATAAAAACTAGTCAAAATAGCCGTATACGTATCACTAGCAACATTGATATCATTAAACGATAAACGCAACAATAATTTCAGATTAGTGAACATGAGTTGGCTAGCCTTGTCAGGGCCTAGCCATATGGGATGTAAACAATATCGACAATAAGCAAATACCCAACAAATACGTTGTAGAAATCAATGTTATGAGCAATTTTGACATGATAATAGGGCTAAAGACATGAAATTTAGCGAAGAAATACCCCTAACTACATAACAACCATAGCACAAGGAGATTAGCCACGCATGGTGCAAGGAAAATCAGATTTCATGGCCAAATACATCGTTTTAATAGCCAAATACAATGAAATACACCAAATACGGGGTATAAGTTCAAGAATTTGTCACCAAATCTCCACTTTAGAACCCAAAACTCCCTGGAAAGTAGAAGAATAGCCTCTGGGATTTTTCAGAATTTTCCCCTGGAGAAATACGCACAGTAGCCGCTCCAAAAGTCCCAAAATACGCCAGAATACGCCCCAAAACCCTAGAATACGCTTAAATAATAAGCATTGCGGGTTTGGGGTGCTTAACGGGTTCGAACCCGCACCCATTTCACTTAAAACCCATACCCGCTAGCGCTTCAAATCGTGGCCGTCCGATCACCGCGGGATCGAGCTTGATGGCGCCACGTGTGCGTTAATAATCGTGCGCCTGCATCCTTTTGAACACTCCGCATCCATCTCGGAGATTGATTTCGACCGCCGGATCTTGATCGGACGGGCCAAGACGTGCCGCGTCGCTTCATTGATTTCGAATCGAAGCGGGGATAATCCACACCGTTGGATCATAATCCAACGGACCATAGCATTCCACGTCGCCTGCTTCGCCGCTGCCTTCGAAATTGCTCCGCTTCGCATCTCGACCGTCCATTTCAGCGGGCTCCTGATGAGATCGTGCGGATCTCAAAGAGCCACGTCGCCAGCCTCGATTTCAATTTGCGGGGAAGATAGGAACCGTCCGATCTTGATCGCTTGGCCGGTGCTTCGCCACGTCGCCCGCTCTTCGTCCGTGCGTGTGGATCGTTGGATCTAGATCCAACGGTTCGTAACAAGCCACGTCGCCGTATACTGAGCAGCGCTCGTGAGCCGTCGGATTCAAGCGGGGACGCTGGAGATGCTGCCACATTGTGCCCCGATGAGCGCTGAAACCGTATTTTCGTATTTCCAACGTATTTCGGCCGTATTTCTCCTGATAATTGGTAGTCTGCATTCAAAAATACACAGTAATTAGCACAGATCTCAGAAAAATACAAATAAATAGTCGTTGGAATCATGAGATCGAGACCAAGCCATGAAAAATATAAAAGGTGCAGAAATACTCAGTTAATTTCTGTTTTGTGCTCAAATCAAGTGATTTCTCTAATAAGTAATGATATACAAAATACGAACGTATTAGAAACTAATTAAGCATCATATGGGCACAAAATAGGACTAATTAGGGGGTTAAATACGCAATATTCACTCCGAATCACACCCCCCAACTAGCGTTTTGCTAGTCCCTAGCAAAAAGAGCGATGAATACGGATGATTAATAAAATAATAAATTTTATCCATTGCTTATGGTATGGCTCAATGGTACGCTTTTCAATATGATCCTGGCCATCAATATACACAATCCATGCACAAGATCAATCACATGAAATTTTCTCTAGTTTAATTTGAATAAATAACATACAAGCATCGTTTTGCGCAAGCGAAAGTATAACACGTCGTTATATTCTAGTCTTCTCATTTCCAAGGAATTGTCCTATCAGAACAATCATTCAAAACATGGGTATTGAAGTTGCTCAGTATATTCACCATTTCTTTTCTTTTATTAGTTCCGCTTAACGCGCATCAAGCAACATTTGCGGAAAAAAAAGTATAACTTGGATCGCTCCATCAAATGAGTGAGTTTCCGGTCAATGGCTCCCAAATCAGACGATAATAGGGCATTAGGCCAAGAAGGACCCCTCGGACTGTACTACTCGAGCCAACCAAGTTATTTATTTATTGGCACACTTATTCAATTCATTCATTTTTCATAGCCAAGGTAAATTTTTCTTCTTTTTTTTCGTAAGCAACTCAATACCCATAAATCGAACATAAACATCAATAACAAAGGCCAAGTTTCCTCTTCAACTTGAAGACTTTTCTAATAAAACGTGTATACTTAAGCTGTTTCATCACATTAGCATGCATGAAATAATTCAAACTATTTCGAGATATTAATCATGGCAATTGAAATTTTTTCATGAATAGCATATTAACGATCAATTCCATGAAGAAAAAAAATTATTATTTCAGGCCATAAGCAATTTTTAGAACTCAATTAATGCATAATCACCCGCATTAGAGGTATACGAAGGAGTTTAAAATGGTGAGATTGGTGGTTCATTATTTCCTTATGCCATGCTTTTGAAAAAAAAATCCTAAGGTCTCATACACACCCCCCAACTAAAGATGGACATTGTCCTCAATGTCGAAAGGGGTACGAGTTTGTTCAAGCAAGCATCCTAGAAAGCATATAAAAATCTACACTACTGGAAAAAACACACCGTGGTCAAATGGCGGATCACGAATCTTTAATGGTGGAGGAAGTTGTTCAATTTGATCCTTGCGCTCCTCGGTGATTAATATTCATCATTTAGCTAATTTGGACTCCAGCAACACAACTCCAAGCATCTCTATAAGCTGTTTACCAATTTCCTGCAAGAGATGAGTTATGTCAGTCCAAATTGTTTTAAACTTCTTCGCTACGAACATATTCCAAATATAGTCATCAAAATAGGTGAAGTAAAATAGAGCATGGTGATGACAACTCCCTGAAAAATATGCACTACGCTCGGTATGATGCTCGGTCAATGTGGAGAGGGGTAAATGATTTTGGGAAAAAACTGGGGAAGGGAATGGTTCGGGCGCAATAGTGATATTCTTTAAACCAATGTCCCTAGTCGTCTCATCCTCCTGTTCATCCAAAATTGCTCGCTCATCCTCTACTTTGCACACACTTCCTGCCATGTCAATGTTTTCATTCGTGACTTCATCGTGACATGGCTCGCTCGATATACCTGCAATAGAAGATGAACTCACATTAGGTGCTGGAAATTGAATTTCAAAAGATTTATTTTCTTCTAAGCAAGTGGAAATCAGCTTAAGATTTTCAATAGATTGCTAAATCTGTCGACTCCGAGCGAGGAATTTCTCTTGGAATTGATGGGACGTGGCCTCCTGTGTCTGAATAAGCAGTTGAACTTCCTCTTTCAAGTGTTGCAAAGGTATGTCTACGCTTTGCTCTCCTTGATCAAGGCTTGAAGGCTCCGTTGAATCGCACTCTGAAGTCTCTTTCATGATTTCTTCGTTCTCTTGTAAAGACTCCATGTACTTTCACGCCTCTGTCGGCGTCATGACTCCCAAGAATTCCTACAGCTGTGTTCGTAGTCCACCTAGGAAGGACTCCATAAGCTCTTTCTTTGTGTACCCATGCTGCGGATAGCTCGATATTATGTCTGTGAACCTCCTCCAGGCCTGAAAGAAAGTTTCACAATCAGTCTGATTAAAACTAACAATCTTGAGCTTCTCCATCCTATGTTTGTGTGCCTTATCATATTCTGCATCATACAAATTGTTCGTGCAATAGAATTTCATGTATTCCATATACTCCATTTTTTAAAGAGAAAACCAAAAAAATAATAAAAAAAATCCTAGACTATAAGATGGGAGGATCTCACCGAATGTTCCTCCAAACGAACTGAAATCGTAGATCGCAAATACTGTTATCCCCGGCAACGGCGCCAAAAACTTGCCTCGTCTCAAATGATGTGAGAACTACTCCCAAGCGCAGGAGATCGTGCAAGTAATATCCTGGTGAGTCCAGGTATCGAATCCGCGGGACAACTGACCTGCAAAACTACGAACGTCAATCTGTAAAGAGTAATAATACGATGATAACCAACCACCTTTCAAGTATATGCAAAGGTATCAAGAGTTTGGAATAAGAAAAGAAAATCTTACGATATTTACGGTGACTTCGGTAGGGATACAAGTATGGGGAGTATGTGTTGGGTTTGATTTCGTTAGGGTGTGTGCAACCAATGATTATCAACACCTTTTCTATAACTCAACGTTTCGTCCGGTCAGGGCACGAGAACGTCGGGAAGTATGGCGTTCAAGTATATAAGAGCGTGCCAAAGAATTAATCACGTGAAAATAGGGCGAAAAGATATAGAAATCAATGAATACGACACCCTAACTATGTCAACACCAACACATATAAAGTGGATGTGCTACGATTGTGAGTTCATTAGGAGTTAATAATCACTGAAATATCATGTCTTTTATATAACTCAACGCTTCACCCGGTCAAGGCGTGAAGACATCGGAAGATGAATCGATAAAAACTAGTCAAAATAGCCGTATACGTATCACTAGCAACATTGATTTCATTAACGTTAAACGCAACAATAAGTTCAGATTAGTGAACATGAGTTGGCTAGCCTTGTCAGGGCCTAGCCATATGTGATGTAAACAACATCGACAATAAGCAAATACCCAACAAATACGTTGTAGAAATCAATGTTATGAGCAATTTTGACATGATAATAGGGCTAAAGACATGAAATTTAGCGAAGAAATACCCCTAACTACATCACAACCATAGCACAAGGAGATTAGCCATGCATGGTACAAGGAAAATCAGATTTCATGGCCAAATACATCGTTTTAATAGCCAAATACAATGAAATACACCAAATACGGGGTATAAGTTCAAGAATTTATCACAAAATCTTTACTTTAGAACCCAAAACTCCCTGGAAAGTAGAAGAATAGCCTCTTGGATTTTTCAGAATTTTCCCCTGGAGAAATACGCACAGTAGCCGCTCCAAAAGTCCCAAAATACGCCAGAATACGCCCCAAAACCCTAGAATATGCTTAAATAATAAGCATTGCGGGTTTGGGGCGCTTAACGGGTTCGAACCCGCACCCATTTCACTTAAAACACATACCCGCTAGCGCTTCAAATCGTGGCCGTCCGATCGCCGTGGGATCGAGCTTGAGGGCGCCACGTGTGCGTTAATAATCGTGCGCCCGCATCCTTTTGAACACTCCGCATCCATCTCGGAGATTGATTTCGACCGCCGGATCTTGATCGGACGGGCCAAGACGTGCCGCGTCGCTTCATTGATTTCGAATCGAAGCGGGGATAATCCACACCATTGGATCATAATCCAACGGACCATAGCATTCCACGTTGCCCGCTTCGCCGCTACCTTCGAAATCGCTCCGCTTCGCATCTCGACCGTCCATTTCAGCGGGCTCCTGATGAGATCGTGCGGATCTCAAAGAGCCATGTCGCCAGCCTCGATTTCAATTTGCGGGGAAGATAGGAACCGTCCGATCTTGATCGCTTGGCCGGTGCTTCGCCACGTCGCCCGCTCTTCGTCCGTGCGTGTGGATCGTTGGATCTAGATCCAACGGTTCGTAACACGCCGCGTCGCCGTATACTGAGCAGCGCTCGTGAGCCGTCGGATTCGAGCGGGGACGTTGGAGATGCTGCCACGTAGCGCCCCGATGAGCGCTGAAACCGTATTTTCGTATTTCCCACGTATTTCGGCCGTATTTCTCCTGATAATTGGTATTCTGCATTCAAAAATACACAGTAATTAGCACAGATCTCAGAGAAATACAAATAAATGGTCGTTGGAATCATGAGATCGAGACCAAGCCATGAAAAATATAAAAGGTGCAGAAATACTCAGTTAATTTCTGTTTTGTGCTCAAATCAAGTGATTTCTCTAATAAGTAATGATATACAAAATACGAACGTATTAGAAACCAATTAAGCATCATATGGGCACAAAATAGGACTAATTAGGGGGTTAAATACGCAATATTCACTCCGAATCACTCCACGCTCTCCTCCTCGTCGATATGGACATCCTCCATGGGCTCCTCGATGCCGTATGTCACAAAAATTGTACCTGCATAGGGAAGAGGACTCATATTAAAATTTCCAAATTGTAAACCATAAGAGTTACCTTCCGCAGTGCAAGTCGTCGATGATGTATGAGACACGACTGCTTCACCCCCAAAAGTAGAAGTGATCGGCGAAAATGGAATTGGTGAATCCACCTGGCTCTGCGTTATCATGGAATCCTCCATCAATAACTCAAGGATAGATTTCCGAGGTGGAGATGAGGGTGATGGTGTTGTCGGGCCTTGATTTACAAAGGAATTCACCACTACCAACTCAAGATCAGGCGCATGTGGTGGAAGTGGAAGTGGTGGAGTCATCTGGCCTTGGTTTAAAATATTGTCTTCTAATAACAATTCAAGGCCAGACATCGGTGGGGGAAGTGGTGATGGAAGTGGAGGTGATATCCAGCGCATCTGAGTTGCAATGGAGTTTTCCAAGAATAATTCAAGGCTCGATTTTGGTGGAGGATGGGGTGTGAAAATTTGGGGGTAAGGATGGGAGGATTCTTGATGTAGGTCGTGGGTATATGAGTGCGGGGTGTAGGGTTGGGCAATGAATTGACAATGGATGGCCGTGTGTCCCTGCATCCCACAAGCTTTGCAAACCACCACGACATGCGGATAATTCTCATATCCCCCCATCTGAGCACCGTATGGCATATAAGCATCAAAATTTCCGATGTATGATCCATCAGGCATCCATATAATTCACCTGAAAGCAAAAATTTTGGCTACGCCAAGCGCGTCAGTGGTACAAAGAATAGCACAAATTTATAATGGTGGTAAGAAAAGGATCTGTTTATTGTATTTATTTATTATTATATTTTTTTTTGTTTTTGCGTAGTCTTACGAACCCAAGCTAAGCTAATATCAAACCGAACGCCTCCCCGGCAACGGTGCCAAAAACTTGACCGGCACCCCGTTTACGGTTTGGGCACGGTGTCGTTTTACCGCAAGTGCACGGTTAGTGTAGGGTGCGGGTTTATCGAACTCAGGGAGGTGGATGGCTTGAATGGCTACTAGCGTCACCTAGGTTGTGTGCTAGCTACGCAGATGATATGGGTGAAGTGTAGAAATAAAGAGAAGAAATAAAAAAGGACACGAAATGAATCCCCGCTAACACGGGCTAGAGCACTCATGACACTTGGCATTTGACTGGACCCAGGGAGAGACATTGCCCCAAAAGGTGGTACCTAGCATCCATGGCCCGATATTCCGGTCGGTGCCAAGTACGCTAGGCCTACCCGGCTCCAGACGGTGGGCATTCCCATGTCCATTAACACCCTCCGCAACCGGGAGCATTAAGGCCACAATGATAACTCCCAACATTTCATCCAAGCCGTTCCCACGCGCGAGGACTCAATGTCAACGCTAGGGGCATGAGCTATGGCTAGGGAGTCAACCACCAAGTTTATTCCCCATTGGCCTGATGGTCAGAGGCGGTCTTTCTCCTGCCAATGACAATGAAACACCCCCGCGTAACCCTAATGGGCAAATAGGTCGAATGTGATTTCTAGCAATACATCGAAGCAGATCTTGACTGGACAAGCACCGGACCCCAATCCCCAACACATCTAGTGTGTTACCATACAAATTGGACTCAGATTGCTAGAAATCCCCATTGACACATTTCATCGAACAGATGCCATGCAACCAAGCCAAATGTAAATTTCCAAGCATCAATCCTACTCTAACCCGTATTAGGGTTCATCGACACTACTCAATGGTGAAGAACACAAAAATAAGCAACATAAAAGAGATACACACGTTCACCATCAAGAAAACTTAACACAATACAAAACAATGGAGAAAGAGAGAAGAAAATACTTATCTACGTTTGAATCCAACGATCCAATACAAGATTTATTGAAAGATACAACCCTAAGCTAAACTATCCTAAGCTCTCAGCAAAGGGGCTGAAAAAGCCCTAAAAATTAGAGGAGATATCCCCTTCAAGTCGGCCAGCATCGTGTATTTATAGCCCCACTTCGAAACCCTAATGGTTTGGGTCCAAACCCGCAGAAAAAACGCCACCCGCTCGGTTGATGAGTCAACCGATCGGGTGAGAGCTTTGAAAATCTTCAACTGGGTGTTGAGGCGTGCGGGTGGCTCAGTCGGTTCGCCAAATGAGGAATTACAGCTACAGATGAACCGATCGTGTGACATGTCACCCGATCGGTTGGAATTACGCTCCGTTTGGCCGAGAGCCCTGTCGGATCAAACGATCGACGAACCGGTCGGTTGAGCTGTCCGGGTCGTCTCTTGGAAAATTCCGCTACAGGTGAACCGATCGGGTGATAAGTCACCCGATCAGTTAGAATTCAGCCCAAATGACAGAGAGCTCCGTCGGTTCACCCGATCGCAGCACCGATCGGGTGAGCTGCTATTCTTCTTCAGCTGCCGCCCGGGTAGGATACGCGTGCATCACCCGGTCGGTTGAAGATGATAAACCGATCGGTTGAGGGTTGAGGAATATCAATCTACATCGCTTTGACCCTCTGGATCGTGCGTGACTCCTCCCGTTGCTCTAGGGACTCATGATATCGTCGTTTTATGTCCCAAATGCTGGAAATTCCTGCAAAATACGAAAAACACGGAAAAGGAAAAGAAAACAAGAAAACACGAGAAAATGAATATAGGATGGCGGTAAAATACAAAAAAACACGGAAGAAAACGTGCGTAAATATATGAAATATAAACGCACGTCACTAGGGCTTTAGGATTTGAGAGCTTTGATCTTGAGAGAAAGAAAGCTTGAATGATTTAGCAACTTGGTAATCAAAGAGTCTAGCCTCTCAATGGAACTGTAGAGGCTCCTTTAATAGGTTTCTTAAACCCTTCTAACTGAATCAACAAAAACCCCTTTGAAATCCGTGAGGAAAAACTCAACGGATAGAATCTGCGTCCGAGACAGTCGACTGTTGAAGATCTCACAGTCGACTACTGCACAGTGAAAGAGGGTAGGTGAGAATTCATAGCGGTAACTTACCACGGGGACAGTCGACTGAAGAGGCATATGCAGTCAATTGTTGAACCAACATGCGATTGTAAATCCTACTACAAGTGACTGGCTGTAAGCTGGGTAAGTTGAGAAAACCTGAGAAAAGTTTGGGTGAACAGGACAGATGACTGATGAAGAGAAGACAGTCGACTGTTAAACTGAACATGCGACTGTAATTCCTTCTATAGACGACTGTCAAGACCCTGAGAGTTTCCAGAGAGTTGAGTTATCAAATAGGCTCAAAGACAGACGACTGTTGAAGCATTGAAAGTCGACTGTTCCATTGGACAGTCGACTGTAAACTCAACAATAGTCGACTGGCCAGATTAAACAGAGAGATAGAATTTGGGCTAAAGATAGTCAGGCGACTGATTAACAAAACACAGTCGACTGTCACATGGACATGCGCATGTGAATCATTCATAAGTCGCCTGTGAGAGTTAAAGCTAAGAAGCCCAAAAACTAGACCGAAAAAGTTTGTGCATAACAGTCGACTGTAGAACAAAACACTGTCGACTATTTTGAGACAGGCGACTGTAGAACAAAACACTGTCGACTATTTTAATAGGTTTCTTAAACCCTTCTAACTGAATCAATAAAAACCCCTTTGAAATTCGTGAGGGAAAACTCAACGGATAGAATCTGCACCAGAGACAGTCGACTGTTGAAGAACTCACAGTCGACTGCTGCACAGTGACAGATGGTAGGTGAGAATTCATAACTGTAACTTACCACGTGGACAATCAACTAAAGAGGCATAGGTAGTCGACTGTTGAACCAACTGGCGACTGTAAATCCTACTACAGGTTACTGGCCGTAAGCTGGTTAAGTTGAGGAAATCTGAGAAAAGTCTGCAAGAACAGGACAGATGACTGATGAAGAGAAGACAGTCGACTGTTAAACTGAACATGCGACTGTAATTCATTCTACAGACGACTGTCAAGACCCTGAGATTTTCCAAAGAGTTGAGTCATCAAATAGGCTCAACCACAGACGACTGTTGAAGCATTGACAGTCGACTGTTCCATTGGACATTCGACTGTAAATCCAACAATAGTCGACTGGCCAGATTAAACAGAGAGATAGAATTTGGGCTAAAGATAGACATGAGACTGATTAAAAAACACAGTTGACTGTCACATGGACAGGCGCCTGTGAATCATTCATAAGTCACATGTGAGAGTTAAAGCTAAGAAGCCCAAAAAATAAACTGAAAAAGTTTGTGCATAACAGGCGACTGTAGAACAAAACACAGTCGACTGTTTTGAGACAGGCGACTGTAAATCGTTCAGCAGTCGACTGTTATAAACATGACATGCACAATCTAGATAGAAATGAATTGGAGTCTAAGGAAGGTTGATCTAATGATATCCTAAGACTGAAATGAAGATGTGTGTGTTTGCTCCAACAATGTTCTACTTCTAAGCTACATACTAGAAGAGAAACAAGAAAGTTACATTTGACAAACTCTCTCTTCTTTTCAATGCATGAGCTTGAAGTCTTCTAGGAGCTTCAATCACCATCTGCGATCACCCAATCCACTTCATTTGCTTTCAATGATCTTTGAGTGTCATCCATTGCAAATAGTTCTTCATGACATGCATGGGCAATGGATTAACTGCAAATAGGGGATTAGTCACAAGTATTTATGTTTGCTCATCATTAACAACAAGTAGGGAGAAGTCCAATACTCAACATTCTCCCCCGTTTTGATGATGACAAATAAACATAAACAAAAAGATAAATAATTGTGCTTAAAGATAACTTACTCCCCCTACATAGATGCCAATCAAGTTAGTCAATAAATATTAGGGTATCTATATATAAAATGAAGCAAATGAGTAAGATATGCATGAGTGAAATGAATCCATGGAATCTAGGATATAAAATCCATATTCATTATATCTTACTCCCCTTGAATCTAAGGCAACTTCAATCTTAGATTCAAGTGTTATTAGTATACACTTAGCACATTCATTATGAATTTGTATGTTTATTTCTCTCCCCATATGGCATTATCCAAAAGGCAGGAGTAAAATAACAACAACAATTGTGCTAAATAAGAACTAGCAACAATTACAAGAGTCTAAAGATATACAAATAAAAAAAACCTCATAAAACCACATTATAAACTTAGGTGATTAGAGGAATGAGAGTCTAATATCAACATTGAGATACACGAAGGAAAAATATCATCTCAAATCACATCATATATAGAATATAGCATATATGGAGACAATATCACAAAATTCACACAGATATGATAAACAATTATACAATGTGTGAAACCGATCGAAGAAACTATAAGTTCATATATATATGTATAAGATCACATGGGTACAAAATACATGAACAACACCATGTGCATCAAAACGAACAAAATACATGATAATACATACATCATCACTACACAAAATAATCATCATACATTCAACATAGAACTACTTAACCCTAACCAAAACAAACAAAAATCATAGTCTAAGGGTGAGTGTCCAAAACATTAACAACAACATCAGCCAATATGGATGACTGATGGATCTAAGGGACGACCAGACTGGCGAAACCTAAGTCTCGCGGAGCGACGAGTAGGATAAGCAGGAGCCTTCCTCTTGGATAACAACACACCCACGATAGAGGTTTCTGCATGAGCATGAACGGGGGTCTGGATCTTAGAAGGCACAGGCACAGAGCCTGGAGGAGGGGGACAACAACATGAGCAGGATCCTCAGATGGAGGAAACAAGGCCTGAAGTTCGGCAGGAGTGGGGAACCCATAAAGCACGAAAGACTTGTACTGAAGCTCGAGAAGGAGAGTGAGCTTCTGATCCATAGAGGCAGCAATGTTCTCGATCGAAGTAACACAGTCACACAGTTGAGCGAGAAGGAAATCATCTAGAGGTACTGGTGGAGGTGTATGGGGAGGTTGATCAGCTGGCTGAGAAGAGGGTTCATCGACATTTGCTGAGGGAATAGGATCACCAACCAGGATATCTAAGAACTCCCCAGATGATGGAGGTGAAGAGGGTAGCTGCTCAGTAGGTGGAGGAGAGGATTCATCGAGAAAGATATTCAATGTTTCTCCTGACGACGAAGGACCAGTAGGATCCATGAAATTGAGTGACAGAAGCTAGGTCAAGAAAGCGACAAGAAATGAACGGGGAAGATACCTTAGACTTGTCGATCGACTGATGAGAGTCAATCGAGCAACCAATCGAAGGAGGGTGACTTTGTTTCGGTCGAAATAGTCGGAGGGGAGGTCGACTGAGAGTGAGAATCAGTGAAGACGAAGCGATTTTTCAATCGGATGAGAGAGAAATTGATCGGTCGAATCGAAGGATCTTGGTCATATATCGAAGGGGCAAATGAATCTGGGCCGTTGGATCGAGAAATCGACGGCTCAGATAAAAAGAACGAACTGCCACATTAGAAGACAGTCGACAGATGAACAATAGTCAGTCGACTGGTTGAAATAATAAGAGAAGAGTTTAGCTTGATAGACAGTCGACTGTTGGTTAACATACATTTGCCTGTCCGTGAGACAGTCGACTGTATTATACTCATCAGTCCACTGACTGAGAATCAATAAAATCAATGATAAAAACAGAGACTACTGACGAAATGGACATGCGCCTGATGACAAAAATGCAGTCACCTGTTGATCCAACAGTCGATTGTAAGGTCGTCATCAGTCGCCTGGGCGAAAGATACAGTCTGCTGAAAGAGAAGATAGAGTAGGGCAGTCGACTATCGAAGGAAAGACAATCGTTTGCCCTGATCCTAAAATGAACAGTGAGGTTAAAATCCAGAAGATATGCACAACTCACCCTAGGACCTATATTCTAACACAAACTCATCATAAAATCAATATCAAAAGATAAATCATTTATTACAAAAATCTCTTAAGACAATCCGAAAACTTATGAAAACAATGAAATCTCAATAGCCCTTCTTAAAACCAATATATGATATATCAAATGAAGAGAGGCAATATGATAATATGAGTTTAAAAGATGATATAACGAGTAACTTGAAATCCTAAATCTCAGATTCACCCATAATCCCTAATTCTCAACGCAACCTCACAAATGAATCTTCTTTAAGAGGTTTTGTGAAGATGTCGGTAATTTGTTTTTGAGTTTCAATGTACTCTAAGATGATGTCCTTCTTAGCTACATGATCATTAATAAAATGGTGTCTCACATCTATGTGTTTGTATGGGAGTGATGTACCAGATTCTTGGAGACATATATCACTTTGATTATCAACTATGATAGGACAAGTATCACAATTGACACCATAGTCCTTAAGAGTGTGTCTCATCCAAAGAACTTATGCACATGCAAGACTCGCGGCAATATATTCTGCTTCAGTCGTGGATAATGATACCGAGTTTTGTTTCTTGGAGAACCAAGAAACTAGGGAATTTCCTAGAAAATGACAAGTGCCACTAGTACTCTTCCTATCGGATTTGCATCCGGTAAAGTTGGCATCACTATATGAGATTAACTCATATGTGCTAGATTTAGGATAAAGTAATCCATAATCCAGTGAATGATTGAGATAACGAAAGATTCATTTAACCGTAATCAAGTGTGACTCCTTAGGTCTAGCTTGATATCTAGCATACAAGCATACGAAAAACATGATATCGGGCCTAATAGCAGTTAAATAGAGTGAGCTAGTGATTATACCTCGATATAGACGAACGTATACATCTTTTTCGTTCTCATCCTTGTATAGATGGGTTGTCGTACTCATGGGAGTCCTTTTGCTTGAAGACGATTCCATCCCGAATCGCTTAATTAGCTCCCATGTGTACTTGGTTTGATGTATGAAAGTCCCATCCTTCATTTGTCGAATTTGCAATCTAAGAAAATAGTTGAGCTCACCCATATGGCTCATCTCGAATTCATCCTTCATAGACTTAGAAAATTCTTGACAAAGATTAAAGTTAGAAGAACCAAATATGATATCGTCTACATAAACTTGAATTAATAGGATGTCATTTTCATAATCCTTAATGAAAATTGTTGAATCAACTTCACCCATTTTAAAACCTAAATTCAAAAGAAAGGTCTTGAGTCGATCATGCCAAGCTCTAGGAGCATGTCTCAACCCATATAACGCTTTCTTGAGTTTGAAAGCATAGTTTGGAAATTTTTCATGTATAAAATCAGGAGGTTGAGAAACATACACTTCTTCATTAACCATACCATTTAAAAATGCACTTTTAACATCCATTTGAAATAATTTGAAATTCTTATGAGATGCAAAAGATAAAAGCAATCTAATAGCTTATAATCTAGCTACGGGGGCAAAGGATTCTTCGAAATCGATACCTTCTTCTTGTCGGTAGCCTTGAGCTACTAACCTTACTTTGTTCCTTGTGATAACCTCGTTCTCATCGGTCTTGTTTTTAAAGATCCACTTGGTCCCAATAACTTAGTGACCATTTGAAAGAGGAACGAGTTCCCAAACTTCATTTCTCTCGAATTGCATGAGTTCTTCTTCCATTGCCACTATCCAAGAGCTATCCTTACATGCTTCTTAGATATTCTTTTGCTCAATGGTAGAGACAAATGCGCAATGAGAGAATTCTTCAATTCTAGACCTCGTTCGAACACCCACACCGATATCTCCAATAATTTGGTCATGTGGATGGCTGCGAATGGTTGGGTAAGCTTTGGGAATTCCTGCATCACTTGGAACATCTTCAACAATCTCATTAGTAGTGTTAGTCTCAATAATTGAATCATTAATCTTGACATTACTAAGAGAATCACATATAGCATCTACACTATCATCAACAACATGAGGAAAATCAAAATCTTTATAAAATGATACGTGTAGTGATTCCTCGATCGTTGAAGAGGTTTTGTTGTATATCCGGTAGGCTTTGCTACGTGTGGAATATCCAACAAAAATTCCTTCATCGGATCTTGGCTCAAATTTATCTAAGTTACCAAAGGTGTTCTTGATAAAACATTTTGAACCAAAAACTCGAAAAAATTTAACTTGAGGCTTTTTGTCATAAAATAACTCAAAACAAGTTTTGTTCGTTCGGGGTCTCACTAGGAACCTATTAAGCACATAACATGCCGTGTACACTGCTTCTGCCCAAAATTGTAGTACAAAATGACTATTATAGAGCATGGTACGAGCGCACTCAATAAGCATCCTATTCTTTCTCTCTACAATACCATTTCATGGTGGTGCCCGAGGAAAAGAAAAGTTGTGAGTTATCCCGGTGTCATCACAAAACTTTGTAAATGATTCATTCTCAAATTCTCCTCGATGATCACTATGGATAGTGATAATGGTGGATCCTACGAGATTCTGAATCTTCTTTGCAAATATGATAAAATCTTCAAAAGCTTTATTCTTATTATTTAAGAATAAAACCCAAGTAAATCTAGAGAAGTCGTCAACGACAACTAGTCCATAATGAGCATTGCCTAAAGAAGCGGTTCTAGTTGGCCCAAACAAATCTAGATGAAGTAGTTCTAGGGGCCTCTTAGAAGTAATGCCTTCTTTAAGCTTGAATGATGATTTACTAAGTTTACCTCTTTGACATGAATCACAAAAGTTTTTCTTACTAAAAACAATTTTTGGATAACCTTTGACAAGATCATGCTTAGCTAACTTATTTAAGTGCTTAAAATGAACATGACTAAAATGGCGTGCCATAAAAGTTGTTCATTTGAATTAACAACTAAGCAATGTTCTACGGTTTTAGGCAAGCTCAAATAATAAATATTTTTACACATAATACCGGTAAATAAAACATGTGAATTAGAATCAACAATTTTACACAATCCTTCTCCAAAGTTAACCTTGTAACCTTTGTCACAAAGTTGACTAATGGAAATGAGGTTGTGACACAAACCACTAACTAGAAATACATTAGTAATTAAAGGTTTGGAGGAGTTTTCGACTATACCTACTCCAATGATGGTTTCCTTTTGGTTACCTCCAAAAGTGACCGTTGCACCATCCTTGATGCTAATCACTTTGGAGAGCAATGAGGGATCTCCCGTCATGTGTTTGGAGCAACCACTGTCGAGAATCCATCCTTTTCCTTTAGAGCTAATTTGACTTTTATTGCTCTCTTTCTTTCTCTTGGGTACCTACATAGTATACCATAAGCTCATGGTACCCAATTTTTGTTGGGTCCAAGGGGATTAGTCCAAAGTGGACACCCGTGCTGTGAGCTCGTGTACTTGGGTTTTAAGAGAATCATTCTCTAAACCCGATTGTGTGTGTCGTGAAACTAGATCACTATTATCCTTATGATGTGTTTGATCTAGTTGAGATTTGAGAGTATTCACCTCATTTCTCAAAGTGACATTTTGAGAAGCTAAATTCGCTTTCTCAAGGGTTAACGTCTCAACAATGGTGTCATTGTTGATAATGCATGGAATGGAAGGATTGCTAACAATCAATTTCTTTAAACTAGTATATCTAAGCATTAAAGATTGATACTAGCAAAATAATTCTTCATTAGCAATACGCAATTCGTCCATAGTTACCTCGGTTTCATCCATATCGGAATCACTTTTATCGGAGAGTGAATCTTCCCTGACCATGAAACACATGTGGGCACTTTCACCCTTCTCATCATCGGATTCGCTTGATTAGTCTCCACTTGAGTCATCGAATAAACCTACTAGTCCTTTCTTCTTATCTTTCTTATTCTTGTCGGATTTGTGGTACTTCGGAGCCATCCACTTCTCTTTATTTCGTAGCATTGAGCAATCTTTCTTGATGTGTCCTGGTTTATTACACTTAAAGCAAAGAGAGGAAGTGTTATTAGTAGAATCAAATCTATTCTTAGAGGAAAATTTACCTTCGCGAAAGAAGAATTGGAACTTCTTCGCCATTTGAGCCATTTCATCTAAGTCCATCTCATTTTCTGATTCTTCACTATCAGAGGATGAGGAATTGGCTTTGAATGCCAAAGCTTTCTTCTTGGCCTCTGAAGGGTTCATCATAGCCAGAAGCTTTAATCGGTTCTTCCGTCTTACTTTGTAAGACATGAGAGTGCCGATAAGGTTCACAACTGTGTAAGTCTTCAAGTCGTTGACCTCCTCGATGTCGATAGTTCCTCTTTCCCACTTGGAGGAATTATGATCTTCCTTACCTTATCTTGTTGGGAATAGACTTGTCCGAGAGCTTCCAGTTCATTAGTGATATCGGTAAAATGTCCATACATCGATGCTATGCTTTCATTTTCCTGCATATGAAACATATCGAATTTTGCACGGTAACATAGAGTTTAGAAAGTTTTACCTTGTTCGTTCCCTCATGGGTAACAACGAGATGGTTCCAAATTTGATATGCACTCTTACATGTGCATATCTTGTTGAACTCATCTGGGTCCAACGCACAATGAAGAGCGTTCATTGCCTTTGCGTTGTTGACTTCGACGGATTTCTCGAAAGCCGTCCATTTTTTCTGAAATCCTCTTTGGTGGGCTCGACGTATTCCTCATGGAGGGTTCTTCAAAGGGAAGCACTCCTTAGGAACGTCTCCATCCAGTATTTTCAATAGCCGAAGTTCATGCCATTGAAACGTGGAGGACACACCGTTGATTGTCCTTCGAAAACTGTGGACGCTCCATCATTATCGTGATTGTTGTACGAAGACGGTGGAGGAACGTTGTTGTTGTTAGATACCATAGCTATAAACCAGTGCTCTGATACCAATTGTAAGGTCCCTGGCTATGAGGAAAACACTAGAAGGGGTGTTGAATAGTGTTTTTGTAATTTAAAAATATAGTCACACCAAATTAAATTCCTAACCAACAAATAGTGCGGAATAAAAATAAACCCAAAATGAAATAAATGCAAACAGAAGGATGTTTCAAGGTTTCGGATTACCCAAGTCACTTTCCGACTTGTTTCCGGTAATCCTACGTCCCTTCCATCCAGTTAACAACCAGATACTCAAGTTAGAACCCTAACTTGAGGTTTCCTTAAAACCCTCTTGTAGCAACCCTATAAGTGAAATCGAAATACAATCGATTGACCTTGACTCCCACAACTTGGAAGCAAGCAAACCACTCTCACAAACCGAGAGTAAATCAAATAACTAAAGTTATGAAATATGAAATTAAACAACACTCACAATCACCTATGCCTTGAAGTAGAACTTGAAGGAGAAGTGTGTTGTGTGTTGAAAGACTCTCTTGGAAGAGAGGAAAGCCCATTCTCTTGATTGCACCAAACACCTAGAAGATTTCTCTTTGGTTCTAGGTTGGAGAGCAAGAGATGAAATATTGGGATTCTAGGGCTTTAGGATTTGAGAGCTTTGATCTTGAGAGAAAGAAAGCTTGAATGATTTAGCAACTTGGTAATCAAAGAGTCTAGCCTCTCAATGGAACAATAGAGGCTCCTTTAATAGGTTTCTCAAACCCTTCTAACTAAATCAATAAAAACCCCTTTGAAATTCGTGAGGGAAAACTCAACAGATAGAATCTGCACCAGAGACAGTCGACTGTTGAAGAACTCACAGTCGACTGCTGCACAGTGACAGATGGTAGGTGAGAATTCATAACGGTAACTTACCACGTGGAAAGTCAACTAAAGAGGCATAGGTAGTCGACTGTTGAACCAACTGGCGACTGTAAATCCTACTACAGGTGACTGGCCGTAAGCTGGTTAAGTTGAGGAAATCTGAGAAAAGTCTGCAAGAACAGGATATACGACTGATGAAGAGAAGACAGTCGACTGTTAAACTGAACATGCGACTGTAATTCATTCTACAGACGACTGTCAAGACCCTGAGATTTTCCAAAGAGTTGAGTCATCAAATAGGCTCAACCACAGACGACTGTTGAAGCATTGACAGTCGACTGTTCCATTGGACATTCGACTGTAAATCCAACAATAGTCGACTGGCCAGATTAAACAGAGAGATAGAATTTGGGCTAAAGATAGACATGAGACTGATTAAAAAACACAGTTGACTGTCACATGGACATGCGCCTGTGAATCATTCATAAGTCACCTGTGAGAGTTAAAGCTAAGAAGCCCAAAAAATAAACTGAAAAAGTTTGTGCATAACAGGCGACTGTAGAACAAAACACAGTCGACTGTTTTGAGACAGGCGACTGTAAATCGTTCAGCAGTCGACTGTTATAAACATGACATGCACAATCTAGATAGAAATGAATTGGAGTCTAAGGAAGGTTGATCTAATGATATCCTAAGACTGAAATGAAGATGTGTGTGTTTGCTCCAACAATGTTCTACTTCTAAGCTACATTCTAGAAGAGAAACAAGAAAGTTACATTTGACAAACTCTCTCTTCTTTCCAACGCATGAACTTGAAGTCTTCTAGGAGATTCAATCACCATCTACGATCATCTAATCCACTTCATTTGCTTTCAATGAACTTTGAGTGTCATTCATTGCAAATAGTTCTTCATGACATGCATTGGCAATGGATTAACTATAAATAGAGGATTAGTCACAAGTATTAATGTTTGCTCATCATTAACACCAAGTAGGGAGAAGTCCAATACTCAACAATCCCATCCTCTCCTATATAAACCCATATTCAAAGAGATGGATTTTGAGAGAGAGGCAACCAAAGAAATTTGGCCACAACCCTAGAGGAAAGCTTTATGGCTGCAACTTTGCAAGGAGCTCGACGGACGACGCTAAAAAGTGCTTAACTTTCTCCATAGAGCTCGGATCGACAAACCGTTTGCACCAGGACGATCACAGCTCAGTGCTCTACAACATGGTGTATTTTTCCGATTTTAATCTCTGTATTAAATCAGTGGTATTTATTTTAGCTTGAGTTGTATTTTGAATAGCTTTTTATATTTCATCATCTCCTAGGCCAAAGTTCTTTATCTCCTCCAAGCCCTTGGACGCAAGCTACATCTCCAAGTTACTTTCCACATCTCCTTGCGCAACTCCATAGCCCAAGCACACATCAAGGCCGCAACATCCTTGAAGATCTCCTTGCTGCAAGTTACATCCCAACCCTAGCCTTGTCGCAAGCTTCCACTAAGAATATCCCATTGTCGCAAGCTTCTACCAAGGCCAAAGAGCATCCCAAGCTATCAACTTCCTCTAGGCACAAGTCCTAATCTCATATCTGTTGGAAGCAACGATCTAGAATCTCTAGTTTGATGATAACAAACGCTTACGAACTATTAACTCTGTGGAGAAATTTCTATTCATATAGCAAATCGGAAGATGGGAAAATTGTTATTCATATGGAAACTTGGACTTAGTCAAAGACGTGGTGACTATAGCTACAAATATAGGACCAAGTCAAATTGGAGAGGATCTTATTCAAATCAATTTAAGATTGTTTCATTTAAGATTGTTTCATATCCCCATTGCCATTCAAATCCTATTCCAATATGGAGAGATATGTAGTTTCTTTTTCAAATCTCTCTTGATCGATTCAAATCAATTAAAGATCATATCAAATCTCCTAGCTTATTTGAACCCAAATCCTAATTCAATTAGCATTGCAATGAGATCAAATAGAATCCCTCCAAATCTCCAAGTCTTATCTCCATTAGGATTTCTCCTTAGCTACAAATCTCCATACCGTCTCCTATATAAACCCATATTCAAAGAGAGGGATTTTGAGAGAGAGGCAACCAAAGAAATTCGGCCACAACCCTAGAGAAAAGCTTCATGGCCGCAACTTTGCAAGGAGATCAACGAATGACGCTAAAAAGTGCATAACTTTCTCCACAGAGCTCGGATCGACGAACCGTTTGTGCCAGGACAATCACAACTCAGTTCTCTACAACAAGGTGATATTTTTTTGAAATTAATCTCTGTATTAAATCAATGACATTTGTTTTATCATGAGTTGTATTCTGAATATCTTCATATATTCATCATCTCCTAGGTCAAAGTTCTTCATCTCATCCAAGCCCTTGGACGCAAGCTACATCTCCAAGTTACTCTCCCCATCTCCTTGTGCAACTCCATATCCCAAGCACACATCAAGGCCGCAACATCCGTGAAGATCACCTTGCACAAGTTGCCATTGACGAGAAGAGAACAGTAGCCGCAAGTTGCCATTGACGAGAAGAGACCCATTGCCACAAGTTGCCATTGAAAAGGAGAGACCATAGCCGCAAGTTGCAGCACCCAAACACCAAGAGGAGGCTGCTAAAACATCAAGGAAGGGTCTGTACGTAGACTGCTAGAGCAAACAAGGGGCTGTGCATGCACTGCAGGGGGGCTATGCACGCACTGCAGGGTTCTGTCTATGCACTACAGGGTTCTGTCCACGCACTACTGGGTTCAGGCCACACATTGCTGTAGCACCATCAATATAAGGCCGCAATATTCAAAGAGCAGCCAAGCGAGAGCGGCAACTTGAGTTGCAGATGAGACGTGACATCTTCATCTTGCCAGACGAGAGCTGGCCCATGCTGATTGACAGAGACGACTTTGCCTACATACTGAGATTCTCTAAAATATTTTACTATTATTTGTGTGTAGTAGTAACGATCTCTGTAGGGAAAGCTTTACCATTTTTGTGATCTTTTGGGACTTGTTTAGTCTGGGACTAGACATGAGTGTCTTGACAAGTGGGACTTGTCAAGATAGAGCATTTACTAGGTTGATAGTGTTCTGCACTCGGGAAGTGTAGTACATTCTAGGTGGGGGGCAGGGATCTTAAGACCCATTGTAGTTGTACAAAAGGAACATAATATTGCTAGTATTTGCTTGGGGGTTGGAGTAGGTCGTGGGACGACCAAACCAGGGTATATCTGCCTGTATTCTGTGATTTCTTCATATATACCCTACTTGTGATTATTAGCTGCATGTGATTTCTCGTGGGTTATGCGAGAATTTTTTATAAGCCTATTCGCCCCCCTCTATGTAACGGTCGCTTTTCGGCCTTATGTGATTTTCTGCGTGCACGTGCGTTAGCGTGCACGTATTTTATTAGACCAATTCTGGCTTCAAGTTTATGCGCTGTGTCATGCCGTTGTAATCGTTTGTGAGTGTAGCTATTCATGGTAAGTTTTGGGAACATCTTTTCGCGGTCGCTTTCTCGCAAAACGAAGTTGAATCGATAGGGGCGTTTTGGTCATTTGGCTCAAAACACCGTCCCGAATTTTACATAAATTCTTGGTAGGCGCTACGCACGATCGGGCTCCGTAGATCTGTGCGTCTCGTCTCCGCGATCGCTCCGGTATTTTCAGATTATTTTTCTGACGTCTGGATTGAGAGTTATCGCCCGAGAAATCTGGACCATTGATTTGCCCTGATCTTTTCGAAATTCAAATCTGTTAACCAAATCTGGCTAAAATCCCTCTTTTAAAATGTTTTAAAATCTTCCCAAATCTGGCCCTCTACTTATCCCTAGGCTTACCCTAATTTGTACCCCCCTTAGCTCTCCCATTTACCAATTTGAGTTTTAAACCTTAAGCTGTTTATCAAATAAAGCCTTATTTTAACCCTAACCCTAAAATTAACCCTAACCCTAAAATCAAAACCCCCTTCACGTTCGCAGCCGCCGCCACCCCCAAAACTTCCCCTCTCCCGTCCGATCTCCCTCTCTCCCTCTTTCCCCCACGGCGGCACCGCCGTTCGCCGACCACCCCCAAAAATCCCCCTCTCCTCTCCGATCCATCTCTCCCTCTCGCTCCTCCCTCGCCCCGCGGCCGGCGACGACCAACGCGCACGTTTCCGTCGTCCCGCCGCCCTCGCGAACCCCCTGCAAGCCGCCACGCCAGCGATCTGATCTCAGAACCCCCCGTCGTCGCTAATCTCGCCCTCACGCCGCCACAGAGGCCCCCCTCAGCCGCAGATCCGACGCCGGCCTCCCCGCGTCGTCCCCCCCTCTCTCCCTCGATCTCAGACGCTCGGCGTCGCCGCCGAGCCCGATCCCCGCCGCTGTGCCCGCAGCTCCGCGCAGCGCTTTCAGCTCTGCCGCCGCATCGCGTCGGCGCCTGCCGTCGCTGCAACCCCGCACCGCCGCTGACGGTGATTGCTCGCAGATCTGAACTGCAGCCTGCCGCCCCACTCTCGCTGCCCTCGGCTTCCAAGTGCCGCACAGCACTCGCCAGCGCTCTCCGCCCGCTGTGCTGTCTGCAGCTATCGCACGGAGCCACTAGCCGTAAGCACGATCGAGATCCGTCTGCAGCCGCCCCCGACGCTAGCTCGACGTTTTGCCATGGACTGATCGCACTCGCTGAACACGCTTCGTCCTCTGCCCAGACGAGTCTCACTACGCTACCTGTAGTTGGGACACTGTAGACGCCGCAGACACCCCTCCGTTCAGACCCTACGTCCGCACTACTTCAGACTCCGGAGAGGTTGGTTTTCTCGTAACTCGTAGTGAAACCCACCCATAGCCAAAACTGAAAACCTAACTAAAATCGGCAACTAAACTCGCTAAATTTATTTTCTGCTCCTTTAAAATGTTGTGAACAATAGAATCGACGATCGGACTTTTGAACTGTGCACATAGGATAGAATCGTCGGATAGGCTGATCGGACACTTTTTGACTTGTGACAGTTAGGGTAGCCACGCTTAACTTAGAAATGAACCTAAATAGGATTTGACGAAAATCGCGACTTGACACCGTCGCCGTGATCCCTTTTCAGACGGACTACCGCGGACGCGACGACTGGACGAGACGCCCCGGACAGACGACGCACTCACCATTCCAGGCAAGTGTATCCACTTGCGTTTGACTGTGCCTCAGTTCCAGTTTGTAGAACTGTTAGATTGTGTGTGATGAGAACCGGACGTGAAATGATAGCGTCCGGGACGACCCGAGACGGCTCAGACTTGACGACGAAGTCTGAGCCTGACAACAATAAACTGCTGACATCATAGGACTATCTTGCGTGTGCGTGCGTGTGGACACCCTAGAATAACACTCCCTACACTGGTCGTGTCGTGTCTTGTTACACAAAAAGCCTACGGGCGTTTCAGATGCTTCCCAAGCGGAAGTGATCTCTGTGTTCCCAAAAAGCCTACGGGCGTTTCAGATGCTTCCCGAGCGGAAGTGATCTCCGTGATACAAAAAGCCTACGGGCGTTTCAGATGCTTCCTGAGCGGAAGTGATCTCCGTGATACAAAAAGCCTACGGGCGTTTCAGGTGCTTCCCTAGCGGAAGTGATCTCTGTACTTCTTGTCCTGAGTCTCTGGGTTGGGGTAGGGTTGAGCGTGTGCACGGGGAGAGGGTCTGGCCGCCCTCGAACCGTAAGGCGTGAACCCTTTCGTGTCTTACTTGTCCTGTCCTGTCCTGTCCTGTCCTGTCCCGTCCTGTCACGTCTTGTCCCGACACCTGTAGGTTAGTCCCGTAGTCGGTAGCACACGCTACGTCTACTGCTTACTACGTTTACTTTTCCTGCTACGTTACTTTTCGTTACTCAGTTATAAACCCAGCATGCTAAAACAACCAGTAAATCATTGTTAATAGTTGATACACTTGCAGTAGAGTCTGACGGTTTGTGTAGACTTTGCCTGACGTACAGTTTCCTCTTTTGGTGCTGTACGTCAGGTGTGGAGCCAGAGTACGTCGACGAAGCGGACTTGCCAGTTGACTTGGAGCCGGAGGACGCTGATCCGGAGTACGATCCAGAGGACGATCAGAGTTAGAGGTCTTCTGTTGCTGTTCCACAGATTATCCATTTCAGTTTGTTGGGTGCGTTGCACTCTTACTTTCTCGTCTAGGTTGGGTGCTTGCACCATTAGTTTCCCTTTCAGCAGTTGTAGCCGTTTCCGGCATGTTTAGACTCTCAGTACTTTGATGATAAATTTTGGAATAAAATGAAATGTTTCTTTTCAGTACTTTTGTTATTTCGTACTAACTTGCAGGGACCTGTACTTTCGCTTTGGAAAACTACAGACGCTTATTGGGTCTGGGCTCTTAGCCCCGGCCTAAGCGGGCCTTCGTCACGCTTCGCCTCCGTGTTTTTGGGAAGCGGGGCGTGACACTCTAGGCTTAGATCTAGATCTAACAAGTGGTATCAGAGCCAGTTTATTAGGATCTAGCCTAGGATTGACCATGAACCCCATTGATAGTGCTTGTTCTGAGGGTCGGTCCATATCTCGTCCCCCCTAGATTTAATGGTGTAGATTATGCATATTGGAAAAATAGAATGAGAACCAACCTTATATCTGTTGATTATAAAACTTGGCAAATTATTGAAAAAGGCTATAAGCCACCTGTCATTAAAGTTGGAGATGTTGATATGCTTAAACCTGACGATAAATGGGATGACAATGATTGGAGACTTTATGCTCTTAATGCTAAAGCAATGAATGCGCTTATTTGTTCATTAGATAAATATGAATTAAAATCTGAATTCAATTGCATCTCACACTGTCTAACTGCATAGGAAATATGGCAAACATTGGAGGTGACGCACGAGGGAACTGTTGGGGTGAAAATCAAAAATGCCTTGGGATCAATACGGAAACCAACCCTAGTAAACTGATCAGGAATATAGAGCTAGCAAAAATCTAATCCCAGTGACCCTACAAAATTCCCAAATGACCTTGCAATAGAAAGTAGCAAACGAATCTCAGCTACAAATAAATCAATCATAGACAGAAGAGGATTTATCCTGGTTCGGTTGTAAACAACCTACGTCCAGCAATCCAATCCGAGACGATTCCACTAGTAGAGAGATCCAAACAATTAGAGTTACAAAACGATCCTCACCCGTGAGTAATAACTTGTCAAAATGGAACAAGCCCTCACGAATCCACTTAAGAGGAAGAAACCAATGTAAGAAGAAGAGAAGGAAAAACCAAATCTTTCGCTCAAGAACACAAACCGTAAAACTCTCTCCAATCTCCAATGGCATAGCTAAAGGCTCTCCAAAAAACTCTTAATCTGAAAGGAGGCTTCCCTAATCTAAAATAATAGTTAGGTTTAAATACAAACCTAAAACAATGGAGAAAAAACCGCATCAGCCGCTCCTTTTTCACACATGGGCCCGCCCGACTCGGCCCGAGTCGGCTGTCAGCTCGGCCTGCTTGGTCGAGCTGGCATGTCCTAGGTGGAGTCGAGTCGACTTGGTCGAGTAGCCTAGCTATTTGGCCCGAGTGTCAGTATTCCTCTTCAAGCCGCATACCCTCGGCTGCTCAGGCAAACAAAACCTTCATGCTGCTCGGTCGAGTAGCTTCCTGCTTGTCCGATTAACCTCCTACTCGATCGAGTAGGAGTCACTCAAGTCGAAGGGTAAACTTCCCAAGCTCTCTGCCTGCTCGTTTTGTCAGGGTCTTCATGCTGCTCGACCGAGCAGCTTGCTGCTCGACCGAGTATCCTCCTACTCGACCGAGTCACCTGGACAACTGCACCAAGGGATTTGAATCACAAAAAACAACACTCTATCTTGATTCAAATCTTATCACTAATGAATCCTGCTGCTCCACGCTGTGCGCCATGACCCTCTCTCTAGAATCATCATCGTCTCGGAAAACACACCCTCTGGCACACCTAAGCCAACAAAGAAATCAGCTCCAAGAAAACATGTAGCTTGACAGCGGGAACTGGATTGGTAAACATGTCTGCGGGGCTCAAATCGGTTGGGATCTTTTGAAGCTCTATCTCCTTCTTCTCCAACCCAAGAAAGGAATCGCGCACCTCAATATGCTTCGTCCTCGAACTGTATGCCTGGTGCTTCGCCGGATGAATGGCACTCTGGCTGTCACAATGCACATGTGACGAACTCTGTGGCACCCTCAAATCTCTCAGTAGACTCCTCAAATATTTGGCCTCCTTCACAACTTCCACCACTGCAATAACTCGGCCTATGTGGTCGATAGCGCAACCACAGACTGTAAGACCGACCTCCACGATACCGCGACAGTGCCCAAACTGAACACATACCCCATGGTAGATCGCTTCCTGTCTCTATCACCTGCATAGTCTCTATCACAGTAACCTGTCAGCACCTTTCCAAATCCTCTCCCATAGAGAATTCTGACACTCGCTGTGCCTCGCAGATATCTCAGTATCCACTTGACGGCCTACCAATGATCCTTGCCAGGATTAGCCATTTACCTACTAACCACTCCCACAGCCTGTGCAATATTTGGAAGCGTTCAAACCATCGCATACATCAAGCTTCCTACTGCACTCGCATATGGCACCCGAGACATGTAAGTCTTCTCTTCATCGATGCTTGGCGACTGACTCGCCGACAGCTGAAAATAAGGTTCCAAAGGTGTCATCACGGGCTTCGTGTAACGACCAGTATTTTTGATATACATCTTAGTCGGTTACCCCCCTTTTTGTTGTACACGTACCGTATCCATTGTTTAAATGCATATCCATTTTCCATATTAAAACTTAGTGTATTTATTCTACGTATCCGTTTTGACTTCGCATCCTATATGAGTTAGTCACGAGTATTTTAATTTAACTATTATAATTTCATTTCAAAATTTAAGTTTCAAATTCAAATTACTTCATGTATTAGAGACGAGCTTTTATTCATTCTCATTAACAACAAATCCTATCTCTTATTGCTATTAACTTCTTTGCCTTTTTTTTCTATATCAACCTAAAATTTTGAATTACTTCCTTCTAATCTCTAACCCTATCCTAAACTTTGCCAGCTGCAACCCCTCATTTTGTGCGCATTTTTCTCCTTGGTCTTCACGTGTTTGAACCATGCTCCCAAGACCCATTCACACATGTTTTGTTTTTTTAAAACAAACAAATATTATAAAACAAACCTAGGACATTCCTTTCCCAGGCTCACATGTAAACCAATAGACTTTGCATTGTATTCTTTTAACCTAAGCCTATGGCCTTCACCCTATGTTCACGTGAGGCAAATGACCCTACAATTTTATATAAAAAAACAATTGTTTGAAAACTTAAATCCTAGGCACATCTGCACTCCTCTTTTTAACCTACTCCCCTCTCTCCTACTCTAAATAGTAACCCTAGGTTTAGCTCCCAGCCGCAAAAAGCAGAGCCAGCCTCATTCTCCTTTTTGTTTTCACAAATCAAAAACCCCAATCTATCTCTCTCTCCCACGTTTCCTCTCTCCCCTCCCTTATTTTTTTAGCTCAGGCCATTTTCGACAACTTCATCACGCACAAGCAACCCGGGCCTTCTCCTAGTCGCACGACGCCACAACCTACACCATTCACCCCCTCCTCGCTTGACTGACGGTGTCCTCGCCCCCGCCGCAACTCCGCCAACATCTCCTCCCCCAGCGTCCCCTCTCGACGCCGATTGCCGCCAGCGTCCAGACCCGACGCCGGATGCCTTTCCCTATCCCCGACGCCGACTGCACCCTCTCACGGCCGCCGCACACTGCTATCGCTTCTTTCTCCGACTGCCGCAACCACCTCCCACAACCAAGATCGTCAGCCCCATGCTTTTCTCCCCGCGGTACTCCTCCACCCCGCAACCCAACAGACCCTGCCTCTGACTTCTTCCCGTCTGACGCCATCTCCGACAAGCCACCGAATCCAGACCGACACCACCTTGACCCGCCTTCAAACCCTCACGACAACCGGATCTATCTCCTCCGACAACTACCAACTCACCCCCTGCCTACGCCCCACCGGTAACGTCGTCATCCCCATGGCCGGAGCCACCGCATTCGACCTCCTTTGCCTCCAGTCCGACCGCCCTCCTCCACCCTCTCGACAACCACGCCTCCTCTACCTCGTCGCCATCCACCAACAACCCCGAAGAAACCCCTGAGCCGCACGCCGCAACCACCACAGCGAGTGCCACCAGGCTGCCGCCCCTGTTGCCGTGGGCCGCTGCACCGCCCTCTCCCCCACGGCCGCCAACACCCCAGGCCGCGCCTCCATGCCGTCACATCTTGCCGTTGTTCCGTCGCCGCTAAGCCGTTCGCCCTGTCAGCAACGAAAACCTACAAGAGAGGAAACGTAAGTTGGTCTTACTTTGTAGAAGCAGTACCCTACTGTGAGAACAAATAGGCATGTACATTTATATATTATGTCCAGTACTTTACTTGCATAATAGTTGTTCTGCATGCTATAGAGTCTTAGGTGATGTGAACACACATAGCAATAGCTACTTCTATATAAATGCACATAGGTTATTCTAGTGATAGTTACATCCAATTTTTATATCGTATTATATACAAAATATGTGAAGGTTATAAGCAATAGCAGCTTGCTATAATACTTAAACAGTGTGTGTGTATGTTAATTGGTCCTTTATATTACTTTTGGTTTGGCACTTTCAGACTCTCATTATTAAGCCGGAGGATGCAGAAATACTCGTGCCTCCCTTTGCGATCACCTAGTCATCATAATCGTCTCATAGCAGGCAAGTGTGCGAATTTTCATAATTATTGAAGTATTACTGCTAAATTGCATCTCTCTCTCTCTCTCTCTCTCTCTGTGTGTGTGAGAGTGTGGACTCCTATTAAGTAAATTGCTAATGCATGTGTGCGTGGGTGTTGACATTATTAATTGGAAAACTGATGATGCCTTATAATGACATGAAACTCTTGAACTACTTGAAAACTATTGATTGCATTACACAGCCTGCGGGCAATAGGGCACTCACCAGTGGGTGAGTGATCCCTTGTACGGATACACAGCCTGCGGGCAATAGGGCACTCACCAGTGGGTGAGTGATCCATTGTATAGATACACAGCCTGCGGGCAATAGGGCACTCACTAGTGGGTGAGTGATCCCTTGTACGGCTACACAGCCTGCGGGCAATAGGGCACTCACCAGTGAGTGAGTGATCCCTTGTACGGATACACAGCCTGCGGGCAATAGGGCACTCTCCAAGCCAGAGAGAGTGATCCCTTGTACGGACTTGTCTTGTGCACTTGGGTTGGGGTAGGGTTGAGCGTGCGCACGGGGAGAGGGTCTGATCCCCCTCGAACCGTAAGGCGTGAACCTTTCGTGTCACACGTGTCTTGTCTTGTCTTGTCCCGTTTAGGTTAGTCCCGTAGTCGGTAGCACACGCTACGACTACTGCCTGTCACGTTTACTTTTCTGCACCGTCTTTTACTTCCCTACCATGTCCATGTAAATTGCCATGCTCATTACTTTACTTTTGTTTAGAACTGCTAGACTAGTAGTACCTTACTTTTCCTTGCTTTAAAATTGTCATGTTTCATGCTGCTGACATCTTGTTGTTAAATCATTATGCTTCATAATTTATTATTATTCGTGCACTTTGCCTTTGGCCTTCTTACCTTCACTCGCAGGCCCTTGCTGACATACATTCATGTTTTTTTGGAATGTATGTCAGGTTACAAGACAGGTTACCAGGAGGATTAGTTGAGACACCTGACCTTGGAAGCCAAGAGTTGACGTAGACACAGAGTCCCTTTCCGCGGAAGGCTAGAGTTTCTTTTCTGTCTCTACTTTTAGTTTTTGCTTTAGTACCTTGTACTAGGTTTGGTGCGTTGTTGTAGTTTCCTTTCTTTTGGCCATGTTGAGGTCTTGTTGTTTTATTTTTCTTGTACGAAAGTTTCTAGACGTGGTTTTAATTTAATGAAAGGTTGTTTTTATTGTTCTGTAATGCATGCAAGAACCTGTACGTGGAATGGTGTATCATCACAGACGCTTAATGGGCTCGAGTCTCACAGCTCCAGCCCAAGCGGGCCTTAGTCACGCTTCGCCTCCGTCGTTTTGGGAAGCGGGGCGTGACAGGTCTTAGTGGTGGCCCATGCAGGTCGAATGCATTTGCAAACTTCAGAACAATAGAAATACGATCACTAGCCAAAACGTTTAGAATTATCTCGTACACGGAAATTACCCAACAATCTTGTCTCAGCATGATAGAGAAATCCAATAGACCAGGACTATAGGAAGACTTAATTAAACACCATGATTGTTAGTTAGACACCTTTGCCAAATTTAGTTAAACCATCTTAGGAGTCGCCTTAGCCGTATTGTCATATTAGGTCTCATCCAGCCTTGACCCTATTAAATTTTAGAATTTCCTTTAGCCGTTCACTCAGTCTATCCAATTCCGGGCCCTGCAGAACATAGTAAACATTACTCCTGCCCTCAAGGGACACCTTTCCTTGAATTCTCTATCACAGTCTAGTTCATTAGAGATCTTAGTACTAGGTTTCCTAACCTTAGTCGACCCAATAATTATATCTCTGAATATTTTTATATTATTATTCCTAAACATTACACCTTCATGTTAATGACCATAAAAATCCATCGTAGCTTTACACGAAGTTTTTTTCCGAGTCGTATTTACATTCTGATCATCCTAATCTATTCATTACTCTAGATTCACGTGTACCCCTCATGACAGCTATCACTAACCTTCTGAAACTTCCCCATTGCATATTCTGATTCTTTTAAAAATCACTTTTCGATATTTCTTATTGAAATCTTTCGCCCAGTTTAAATTTCTTTAAAAAAAACCTTTAGTACATACTTAGATCTACTACCTTTTAGTTGACTTAAATTCATTTTTGATTATGAAACTCTATTTGACAAAAAAAAAGAAGAGAAGAAATATTAATTACTATCTTATAATGATTTTTCTACCCTATATCTTTCAAACTCATATAAATATCTTACTTTCTTCATATAATAGTTTTTATTTCTAAACCTTACTCCTATTTTACTAATCCAATATAGCATTTTCTTCTACTATTTCACTACTAAACTTATTTTGAAATAACTTATGGTATATACTTTTAACTACTTTTCTAAGCTAAATAGAGCTCCAATTTTTTTTTCCTTCGGTGTCAGTTAAATATTCATCGCAATCATACTGGAAATTTTTTTTGTTGAATAAATCTACTTTCCATTTGCATAAGGATCACTGCATCACTATACTCATATATTTTTTCTTTCTTCGTCTGATACTTTTTCCGTATTTTTTATATATACTGTCTACTCACTATTCTTATGTGTGTATAATGATATCATTGTGTTGCACGTATCTTTTTCCCCTACCTTATTATTTGTAATTATTTTTGTGTTACCTAATCAAGCTAACTCATTATGCATGCCTCATCTAGAATCATTCGTCGATTACAATCTTGAATTGTTGCATCATTCGACTCTAAATCCTACACTATTGCTTAGTTATCACATTAGTGCTTGTCATTTATGTCAACCTTAGGGTAAGTATAGTGTGTCCATCAGTATTAATTGTGATGTTGTTGTGGTGCATGTATCTAGATAGTGTGCGTGGACCCATGTGTGCGGATCTCGGTGACTCACTCATGTATGAGTGTGCATACCCTTGGTAATTTAATAGATTGTGGTTGCCTATTATGTTGAATATACATTTGCAGTGATATACATGGTATATGTAGTAGGGTGAAGAGTAGAAAGTGTTTTATTTATACATATGTGTGTGGATAGCTATATCACTATAGGAATATCTGTGCGTGCTTAAAAAAAATTAGTGGTTGACTATTTACAAGGGGCGTATGTATTTTGGTTGTACGTGTTGATGCTTGTGCTTGTATGCTAGTATGGTTATGTGCTTGTTTTGGGAAAAGTATATGATAATAGGTGTACTTATAGATGAGTGTACAGATTAATTGTGTGATATATATACATATTAGTGCGTAGGGTCGTGTGCTCATGCGTGGATAAGTATGTACTTAGTTATATGTATATATACCTATTGGATGAATATGTGTGGTTTACCCATAGTAATAGGGTTATAATATAAAATGGTATTGTCTGCCCCACGGGATGATGTATGTGCATGTGTATACCAGGAGGTATACGCGATTGTATGTTTGTAACTATGGATGGATGGATGGATGTAATAGTATACTATCTCTATGTGAGTTACTATTGTTGTGTATATTTGTGTGAACTTATAGTTTATATGTCTAAATTTTTGGGGTTAGCGTAAGGTAGGTTGTAATAATGTAAGCAATGGTAAGGTATGTATTGGGTGTGCGTGTACCTATAGGTATGTGACTATATGATATACGTGTATGGGTATGAATATGAGTATATATTGTTTTTATAATGAATGTATGCCTGGGATAGAGTGACTCTAGGGCATAAGTCTGACCATCCCTAAGTTGACCCTACTCAAGGAAGTCTGGGGATGGACTTGATTTTAAGGTGAGTAGATTGTAATAGTCTTGGTGCCATATAAGTAGGATGTGTTCATGTTTGTGTATGGTGTAATATATGGTGTACACATAAGCGTGTACTGATATGTATTGGGTGGTGTGTAAAGTGATACTACTCTTAATTATTGGTGTTAGTATTGTTGATTGAGTATTTACGAATGAGTGTGAAATTGTTATTATTAACGGTATGCATTCATACTAGAGCGTGTGATGTACGTGTATCGAGAGAGGGTATACAACAGTGCTATTATTATCCTTTCTTCCGCACCCTAGTCGATAGAGATTCCGAGGACGGAATCGTTCTTAAGGTGGGTAGAATGTAACGACCAGTATTTTTGATATACATCTTAGTCGGTTACCCCCCTTTTTGTTGTACACGTATCGTATCCATTGTTTAAATGCATATCCGTTTTCCATATTAAAACTTAGTGTATTTATTCTACGTATCCGTTTTGACTTCGCATCCTATATGAGTTAGTCACGAGTATTTTAATTTAACTATTATAATTTCATTTCAAAATTTAAGTTTCAAATTCAAATTACTTCATGTATTAGAGATGAGCTTTTATTCATTCTCATTAACAACAAATCCTACCTCTTATTGCTATTAACTTCTTTGCCTTTTTTTTCTATATCAACCTAAAATTTTGAATTACTTCCTTCTAATCTCTAACCATATCCTAAACTTTGCCAGCTGCAACCCCTCATTTTGTGCGCATTTTTCTCCCTGGGCTTCACGTGTTTGAACCATGCTCCCAAGACCCATTCACACATGTTTTTTTAAAACAAACAAATATTATAAAACAAACCTAGGACATTCCTTTCCCAGGCTCACATGTAAACCAATAGACTTTGCATTGTATTCTTTTAACCTAAGCCTATGGCCTTCACCCTATGTTCACGTGAGGCAAATGACCCTACAATTTTATATAAAAAAAACAATTGTTTGAAAACTTAAATCCTAGGCACATCTGCACTCCTCTTTTTAACCAACTCCCCTCTCTCCTACTCTAAATAGTAACCCTAGGTTTAGCTCCCAGCCGCAAAAAGCAGAGCCAGTCTCATTCTCCTTTTTGTTTTCACAAATCAAAAACCCCAATATATCTCTCTCTCCCACGTTTCCTCACTCCCCTCCCCTATTTATTTAGCTCAGGCCATTTTCGACAGCTTCATCACGCACAATTAACCCGTGCCTTCTCCTAGTCGCACGACGCCACAACCTACACCGTTCACGCCCACCTCGCCTGACTGACGGCGTCCTCGCCCACGCCGCAACTCCGCCAACATATCCTCCCCCGGCGTCCCCTCTCGACGCCGATTGCCACCAGCGTCTAGACCCGACGACGGCTGCCTTTCCCTATCCCCGACGCCGACTGCACCCTCTCACGGCCGCCGCACGCTTCTATCGCTTCTTTCTCCGACTGCCGCAACCACCTCCCACAACCAAGATCCTCAGCCCCATGCTTTTCTCCCCGCGGTACTCCTCCACCCCGCAACCCAACAGACCCCGCCTCTGACTTCTTCCCGTCTGACGCCATCTCCGACAAGCCACCGAATCCAGACTGGCGCCACCTTGACTCGCCTTCAAACCCTCACGACAACCGGATCTATCTCCTCCGACAACTACCAACTCACACCCTGCCTATGCCCCACCGGTAACGTCGTCTTCCCCATGGCCGGAGCCACCGCATTCGGCCTCCTTTGCCTCCAGTCCGACCGCCCTCCCCCACCCTCTCGACAACCACGCCTCCTCCACATCGTCGCCATCCACCAACAACCCCAAAGAAACCCCTGAGCCGCACCATGCAACCACCATAGCGAGTGCCACCAGGCTGCCGCCCCTGTTACCGTGGGCCGCTGTGCCGCCCTCTCCCCCACGGCCGCCAACACCCCAGGCCGCGCCTCCATGCCGTCACATCTTGCCGTTGTTCCGTCGCCACTAAGCCGTTCGCCCTGTCAGCAACGAAAACCTACAAGAGAGGAAACGTAAGTTGGTCTTACTTTGTAGAAGCAGTACCCTACTGTGAGAACAAATAGGCATGTACATATATATATTATGTCCAGTACTTTACTTGCATAACAGTTGTTCTGCATGCTATAGAGTCTTAGGTGATGTGAACACACATAGCTATAGCTACTTCTATATAAATGCACATAGGTTATTCTAGTGATAGTTACAGCCAGTTTTTATATCGTATTATATACAAAATATGTGAAGGTTATACGCAATAGCAGCTTGTTATAATACTTAAACAGTGTGTGTGTATGTTAATTGGTCCTTTATATTACTTTTGGTTTGGCACTTTCAGACTCTCATTATTAAGCCGGAGGATGCAGAAATACTCGTGCCTCCCTTTGCGATCACCTAGTCATCATAATCGTCTCATAGCAGGCAAGTGTGTGAATTTTCATAATTATTGAAGTATTACTGCTAAATTGCATCTCTCTCTCTCTGTGTGTGTGTGTGTGTGTGTGTGTGTGTGTGAGTGTGGACTCCTATTAAGTAAATTGCTAATGCATGTGTGCGTGGGTGTTGACATTATTAATTGCAAAACTGATGATGCCTTATAATGACATGAAACTCTTGAACTACTTGAACACTATTGATTGCATTACACAGCCTGTGGGTAATAGGGCACTCACCAGTGGGTGAGTGATCCCTTGTACGGATACACAGCCTGCGGGCAATAGGGCACTCACCAGTGGGTGAGTGATCCCTTGTACAGAAACACAGCCTGCGGGCAATATGGCACTCACTAGTGGGTGAGTGATCCCTTGTACGGATACACAGCCTACGGGCAATAGGGCACTCACCAGTGAGTGAGTGATCCCTTGTACGGATACACAGCCTGCGGGCAATAGGGCACTCTCCAAGCCAGAGAGAGTGATCCCCTGTACGGACTTGTCTTGTGCACTTGGGTTGGGGTAGGGTCAGTGGCGGAGCCAGAAAATTTTCATTTAGGGGGCAAATTATAAGCTAATAAAAAATAAATTCTACGTACAATAAAAACCAATAAGAAAAAGTCATCAAATTACATACACACATTAAATTTATTAAGTATGTCATAATATAATATATTCTATAAATAAAAGAGCAAGAACAGAATAAAATACCAATCGTTAACTTCATGTCCACTTTTTTGATAATTACTGTAGTTTTGCAAAATGTGAATCCATGTCATCATATATCTGCAGAAAAGAAAACCATCATTATGCAAATAGCCCAACAAAATGAAGATCAGCTAAAAATATAGAAAGCAAAAGAAGAAAACTCACATTACAATTGTTCTCTTCTAGTTTTCATATTTTGAAACCGCTTCATAATGACTTCATTATCGATCTCATTGAAAATATCTTTCTCAATGTATACACCCAAACTATCATTCATCCACTTATCTCCCATCATATTTCGTAATTTACTTTTAACAATATTCATAGCAGAAAAGACTCTCTCCACTGTAGCAGTTGCAACTGGTAAAAGTAATGACAATTTGATAAGCCTATATACTAATGGAAATACCAAATTCTTCTTCATTTTTATCATTTTCTCTGCAAGACCAGTAATGCCTTTAATAGTAGAGAAATCATCACCACGGACATCAATAATATATGTATCAAATTGATCATGAAGTATCATAAGGTCCACTACAGAGAAATCCTCAGGATAGAATTGAGCAAGACGAATAAGCCTTTCTTTATTGAAAGCAGAGAAAGGGTCATTTGGGTTTAAACATGCCACGCCAAGAAGTAGCTCTGTACTGGACTCAGTGAAACGGTCATCCAATTTATTAAGTTGCATGTCAATTATATTGTTGAATAATTCATAACGAAAATGATGCATGTTTGTAATCCCCTGAGATTTTCTCCTTGAACGCCCACGAAGTTTATACTCATCGTTCATGTTTGGAATATCAATACCATGTTTGCTGCAGAAGGATGACACATCTCCTAACAAAGAATCCCATCCACACTCTCTCATCATCTTTAATCGATCTTTTGATGTTCTTAATAAACCCATAGCATTTTCTATATGCTGATCTTTTCTTTGTAATGCTTGTGATAACTCATTGGTAACTGCTAATATCCTTCTCAAGCAATGAAGCATGACCATGAAATGAAATGATTCCATAATATCTGTTAAGACAGCTGCTTCTGTTCTCTGTTCCGAGTTCACCCCGTCCTCCCTTACAATCTCAAGAACATCAAGCACTGATGCATACATCAAGAGTAGACGGACAATTGTAACATAATGAGAGCCCCAACGTGTATCACCATATCTTTTGAGAGATGTTTCTTGATTTAGACCTCGTCCACTAGAAATTTCTCATTTTTCGAGCCCTTCAACAATTCTAGCATAGTGTTTTTCTCTAATCACCTCCATCCTTTTACATGATGCTCCAACTATGTTCAGAATGTTAGAAATAAAATTAAAGAAATCTCCAACTTCATTATGTTTCTTCGTGACATACACGAGAGTCAACTGAAGCCTGTGAGCCAAACAATGTATATAGTACGCACTTGGATTGTCATTCAAAATAAGTGTTTTCAAACCATTGAATTCACCTTGCATATTACTTGCTCCGTCATAACCCTAACCACGCAACCTTGATATGCTTAACCCAGGTGTAGAAAACACAGATTCAAGTGCCGCATTAAGTGAACTTGCAGCGGTATCTGTCACATGTTGAATGCCAAGCAAACGTTCAATAATATGCCCACTAATATCTACATATCGTAGAACAACTGCAATTTGTTCCCTTATCGATATATCACGTGACTCATCAATTAAAATTGAAAATAATAAGTCACCAATATCTTTAATAATCGCATTAGTAATCTTCTCTGCAGCAACTTGAATAATGTCCTTTTGAATATCTGGAGAGGTCAATTTGTTGTGTCCGGGAGCTTGACTGAAAGTGTCACGCCCCGTTCCCCAGAATACCCGGCATCAATTTTTTCCAATTATCCTGAAGAGTGAGGGTGATGAAAGAGTAGAAAAGAGGGAGAAAGAAGAAACTGAATAAGCATGTCACTGCGCACATGCTGGGATAATACAAGTAAAAACTCCACAGTTATATCAAACAACCTCATGAAACATTAATAACACTACATATGTAACATGTTTCATTTATACATACAGCCCAAGTGTGTCAATACATATACACCGCTCTCAGTCTGCCAAGACATCCTAGTCACAGTACAAACCCAACTCATACCAACACTATACCTGAAACTCAACTCCAAGCCACCACCGACTCTGTTGTCCTTACCTGAAAAATAGGGGGGAGCACGTCATGCGTGCCCCAGTAGGAACCAACTTGGGTTTGGAACTCCATTTTTAGGGTTATCAATTCACAAGACAAGCCAAGCGAAATAGAGTATGTAACTCAGCGATATAATGAATATTAAATAATTAAACAAGGAAATCATACCTGCTGTCCAGTGACGAGTTGCTGCAGGAAAGGGTTAGCACGAATAATAATAATAATAATAACAATAATAATAATAATAACAACAACAATAATAACATGTGGGCTCAAGCAACCAATATTAAATACGATAAGTGCAAGTGCCTGAGGCATGACACCAAGCCACAAAATACCGGCAAAGGGGAGGGGAAATGCTGCCAACAGTAGAAGTAACACACAAATCTTATTTTATTATTTTATAATTGAGTTAATTGGAACTTGGGTAAACTGTGTGATACCCGGACCTGGACTTCACCCCAAATTTGGGGTGAATACAGCACACGACGCAGTGGACACGGGCACTGTACACCGGGCCTCTCAGCTCCCCCGTCCCTGGCAGGAGTGAGGCGCTCCACATAATAACACAGCCTCCATATATCCCCTCCACTCCCGGCAAGGCGAGTGGGTGTAAATATCACATATCACATAACATTTCCCCCCAACTTCTCAGTCCAGGCCTCATATCCACAATTTACTCAAATCCCACTTAAACCCCGGGCTTTGCTAACTCACCATCATTAGAGAGGACTGAGATTAATTCAATTTTATAAGTTAATATCATAAGTGACACGTTAGGGGTCTTGATGGCATGGGTAAGCACACATCATCTCAGCTGTCCATCATCAACCATGGGGTCATGCACTCACGTGACATGCCCTCTATCACTACGCATCATCCACTCACAATTTCGATATATCCATGCCATTCAAGCCACTATCTTCACCAATCATCACCGTGGCCCAATGCCAACACTAACATGTGCAAGTTACTCAACTTATTGGATTTTGCCTTCATTGAGGCATTTCATCGAACACATGGTGAGCGTGACGTGCACGTCCATAAGAACTTTAGCAATCAATTGACAAGACATATCATGAATCTAATTTACATTCAAGAACAATAATCATGGACAATTGGGGTAGAAATGACAATATTACACAAATCATATCACCATGCAAAAGCTTCAGCTAGCAGAAATTGTACATGATGTCATACAAAGTGGCTGATAACATCTATTTATATATAGAATTTATAAAAACTTTCTGAATGAAACTTGTAGATATGATAGTTATGGACCTACAGATAAATTTTCTTTCAAAAATATTAAGTATTTGATTTATGGTGAAGTATTTAGTGAAGGGTGTCAAATCTGTTTTTCAGACAGATTTCTGGGTCTGTGTTCAAAGCCAATTTTGAGCATGTTCTAGCCAGAATTTCGATATATAGGCACTCTGATAAAATTCTAGATAATCTTCTTAAGTTTCCAACAAGACTAAGATCACAAAATTTCATTGAGGGTGCGGGTAGTTATGCCATTTCTACTGAACTGTGTCAAAGATGAGAATCAAACAGACATGCTGTAGAGTTCGAATTTTTACTCCTAATTTCAGAATTGAAACTACATCAAGTTTTATATGCTTTTGGGGTAGAACTTCAAGATCTACATGCTCATATTTTTTTGAAACATGATTCGAGCTACAGTAATCAGGAACAAGGAAAAATCAGACATCAAAGTTTCTGAAATTTTAAAGGAGATGTCTTTGCTAAGAATTTCAAAGAGAAAGTTGTGATATTGAGCAATATCATGTAAAAATTGTTTTTCTTCATCAAATATTAGATAAAACATGCTATAAAAACAAATTAGAAAAAGTTAAATTGATTGGAATTCCAATCCCAAGAGATTCCTACCTCAAGAAGCCAACTTTCTCTTCTCTTCTTCTTCTTTTTCTTCTTCTTCTTCTTTTTCTTCTTCTTCTTCTTTCTTTTTTTTGTGAAGAATTTTTGGCCATGGTGCCATGGGGGCCGGCCATGGTGAGGGAGAGAGAGAGGGAATGAGAAAGTGAAAGAAAGAATGAGAGAACGTGAGAGAATTCTAGATTTCTCTCTCTTTTTCCCATCTTTTCTTATTCTTTTCTTATTCTCCAAGAAAGGAATATTTCAAGGGAATATTCCATGTAAAAATGACCAAAATACCCTCCCACATTCCAAGTATTTACAAGTTTATCATTACTTTACACACACACGACTTGGGTATGTACGCACAGCAATTTAAGCCAAAATGACCGTTTTGCCCCAGACCTTTCTAAAAATTTAAGGGGATTGCCATTGACCCCCAACCCTTTCACACTTGCATGGCTCTTCCCACACACATCCATGCACATCCATGCGAGCATTCATGCATCACACACACGCGTCTAACACATTCCTGTTGTTTTGCACCGACGACGTCTTTCACGCTTCTCTGCTTTCACACTTCGCATTCACTTCCCTTAGTCACGTATTACGGCCCAACCCCCCCTCTCACTACGTCACATATATCGATATCTTCGTTTATCTCACGCCTACGTATGCACAGTTGATAGAAATACCACGCGTATTCAGTAGAATACATGTATAGTGCAAACTAGGGCATGACAGAAAGTAACTAAGTTAATATCTTCATTATTTCTAGAAAGAAATCTCAAGAGCTCTAGAAAATTTCCTTGGTTTCTTGAACTTTCACATTCATCATGTCCACGAAAAGGAAGCCCTTGATGAAACAAAAAACGAGCACACTCTATTGAAGCATTCAATTGAGTTCGATATTCACTTTGACTCTTCGTTGTATGCTTAGATAACAAAGGTATGATACTTTTTTTTTCGTTCATTAAATTCTCACATTTTATCCGAGCTACATTGTGATCACTATTGGGCTTTCCAATGTGAAGATCAAATCTCTCCTTCTTCTTCCAATTTGAAAACCCATCACACACAAACGAATCCTTACCCCCTGGGGACTTGAAAAGATAATAATACAAGCAAAAAGCGGTATCTTTAGATATGATGTACTCTAACCAATTTGGGTATGCACCAAACTAAGACGGATTGAAGCGTCGAATTGATACATTTCCAAATTGCTTTTGAGAAAAATCATGTTGTAAAGGCTGACAAGGGCCCTTTTGTAGATATGCTCTTCGAATTTCATCTTTAACATTCACATCATATTCGTATATTGGTCTTCTTAGGCCAGGGTCAGCAATGAGCTCGTCAGAATTGATTTCGATATGACTTTTCTTTGAACTTGATTGAGCAACATTGCTTAAATCATTGGATGACTCTCCAACCCCAAGAGATTTGCGTTTGAAATACTTTTCTAATGACATGATAATTCAGTTTATAAACCTGCATGCTTCAAAATTAAAAATTTCTAATAAAATTTTCCATCGAAATACTAAAAGTGATATTTTCTATCCACCTATGGCTATGGGTACCCAATTTCACAAAAAGGAAAACACAAATACATGCAATTGAAACTAAACTAGATCTATGAAAAAAGATCTCACCTTGGAATAGCAACACAAATTGCTAAAGCAACACAATTTCAACCTGGTTGAACTGCAAATTCAAAATGAGAACACTAAACAAATGAGAACACTAAACAATTTCAACACTAAACAAAAATATCAACACAAAGTGAACAATTTGAACTGAACAGTGAGAGAATTGAACAGGGGAGAGCCGATTCAACACAAATTTCAACACAAATTTCAACAAAAAATACGAACTAAAGTGCAGTAATAATCAAGAACTAATTGATATATGCTAATCAAATAGCAAGAAAATCAAGATGATGGCAAGAGTTGCTGCTTACCATCCTGAGTGACAAGAGGGTAGTCCGAGGCATCAAGGTTCAACAACCAGTCCCATCCCTAAGATTCTCCAAGCAATTTCTCCAGCAAGAGGATAAGGCCATTGTCGATCTTGGTATCTGGCCACCGGCAGACGGCAGTTGGGGGAGAACCGAACTGGGGCACGCCGCACGGCGGCACCCGTGCTTGGGTGGGTGACTGGGTCTGTCGCTGTCGGAGTCTGACTCTCGGAGACGGAGATTCGGTTGCTGGGTGACTCGGTCCGCGTGCTGCGTGCTTCTGTTTCTTCCTATAGAGGGAGGAGCCGAGGAGAGAGCGCTAGTTAGAGGGGTTTCCGATTCCGATCGAGGGAGGAGAGCACGCTAATTAGAGGGGTTTCCGATTTCGGTCGAGTCTCGAGAGAGCCAGAGGCGATGGCCGCTGATTAAAGGGGGCTGCGCTGTGCTTCGTGCTTACTTAGGGTTTTTATTTTTAAATGGGCTGGGCTGCTGCTGTATATTGGGTTTTATTTTTTAAAAAATCCTTAGGGGGCAACGGCCCCCTAAAGCCCCCGTGTTCCTCCGCCCCTGGGTAGGGTTGAGCGTGTGCATGGGGAGAGGGTCGATCCCCCTCGAACTGTAAGGCGTGAACCTTTCGTGTCACACGTGTCTTGTCTTGTCTTGTCTTGTCCCGTTTAGGTTAGTCCCGTAGTCGGTAGCACACGCTACGACTACTGCCTGTCACGTTTACTTTTCTGCACCGTCTTTTAATTCCCTACCATGTCCATGTAAATTGCCATGCTCATTACTTTACTTTTGTTTAGAACTGCTAGACTAGTAGTACCTTACTTTTCCTAGCTTTAAAATTGTCATGTTTCATGCTGCTGACATCTTGTTGTTAAATCATTATGCTTCATAATTTATTATTATTCGTGCACTTTGCCTTGGGCCTTCTTATCTTCACTCGCAGGCCCTTGCTGACATACATTCATGTTTTTTTGGAATGTATGTCAGGTTACAAGACAGGTTACCAGGAGGATTAGTTGAGACACCTGACCTTGGAAGCCAAGAGTTGACGTAGACACAGAGTCCCTTTCCGCGGAAGGCTAGAGTTTCTTTTCTGTCTCTACTTTTAGTTTTTGCTTTAGTACCTTGTACTAGGTTTGGTGCGTTGTTGTAGTTTCCTTTCTTTTGGCCATGTTGAGGTCTTGTTGTTTTATTTTTCTTGTACGAAAGATTCTAGACGTGGTTTTAATTTAATGAAAGGTTATTTTTATTGTTCTGTAATGCATACAAGAACCTGTACGTGGAATGGTGTATCATCACAGACGCTTAATGGGCTCGAGTCTCACAGCTCCAGCCCAAGCGGGCCTTAGTCACGCTTCGCCTCCGTCGTTTTGGGAAGCGGGGCGTGACAGGTCTTAGTGGTGGCCCATGCAGCTCGAATGCATTTGCAAACTTCAGAACAATAGAAATACGATCACTAGCCAAAACGTCTAGAATTATCTCGTACACGGAAATTACCCAACAATCTTGTCTCAGCATGATAGAGAAACCCAATAGACCAGGACTATAGGAAGACTTAATTAAACACCATGATTGTTAGTTAGACACCTTTGCCAAATTTAGTAAAACCATCTTAGGAGTCGCCTTAGCCGTATTGTCATATTAGGTCTCATCCAGCCTTGACCCTATTAAATTTTTGAATTTCCTTTAGCCGTTCACTCGGTCTATCCAATTCCGGGCCCTGCAGAACATATTGAACGTCACTCCTGCCCTCAAGGGACCCCTTTCCTTGAATTCTCTATCACAGTCTAGTTCATTAGAGATCTTAGTACTAGGTTTCCTAACCTTAGTCGACCCAATAATTATATCTCTGAATATTTTTTTATTATTATTCCTAAACATTACCCCTTCATGTTAATGACCATAAAAATCCATCGTAGCTTTACACGAAGTTTTTTTTTCCTAGTCGTATTTACATTCTGATCATCCTAATCTATTCATTACTCTCGATTCACGTGTACCCCTCATGACAGCTATCACTAACCTTCTGAAACTTCCCCATTGCATATCCTGATTCTTTTAAAAAGCACTTTTCGATATTTCTTATTGAAATCTTTCGCCCAGTTTAAATTTCTTTAAAAAAAAACCTTTAGTACATACTTAGATCTACTACCTTTTAGTTGACTTAAATTCATTTTTGATTATGAAACTCTATTTGACAAAAAAAAAGAAGAGAAGAAATATTAATTACTATCTTATAATGATTTTTCTACCCTATATCTTTCAAACTCATATAAATATCTTACTTTCTTCATATAATAGTTTTTATTTCTAAACCTTACTCCTATTTCACTAATTCAATATAGCATTTTCTTCTACTATTTCGCCACTAAACTTATTTTGAAATAACTTATGGTATATACTTTTAACTACTTTTCTATGCTAAATAGAGCTCCAATTTTTTTTTTCCTTCGGTGTCAGTTAAATATTCATCGCAATCATACTGGAAATTTTTTTTGTTGAATAAATCTACTTTCCATTTGCATAAGGATCACTGCATCACTATACTCATATATTTTTTCTTTCTTCGTTTGATACTTTTTCCGTATTTTTTTTATATATACTGTCTACTCACTATTCTTATGTGTGTATAATGATATCATTGTGTTGCACGTATCTTTTTCCCCTACCTTATTATTTGTAATTATTTTTGTGTTACCTAATCAAGCTAACTCATTATGCATGCCTCATCTAGAATCATTCGTCGATTACAATCTTGAATTGTTGCATCATTCGACTCTAAATCCTTCACTATTGCTTAGTTATCACATTAGTGCTTGTCATTTATGTCAACCTTAGGGTAAGTATAGTGTGTCCATCAGTATTAATTGTGATGTTGTTGTGGTGCATGTATCTAGATAGTGTGCGTGGACCCATGTGTGCGGATCTCGGTGACTCACTCATGTATGAGTGTGCATACCCTTGGTAATTTAATAGATTGTGGTTGCCTATTGTGTTGAATATACATTTGCAGTGATATACATGGTATATGTAGTAGGGTGAAGAGTAGAAAGTGTTTTATTTATACATATGTGTGTGGATAGCTATATCACTATAGGAATATCTGTGCGTGCTTAAAAAAAATTAGTGGTTGACTATTTACAAGGGGCGTATGTATTTTGGTTGTACGTGTTGATGCTTGTGCTTGTATGCTAGTAAGGTTATGTGCTTGTTTTGGGAAAAGTATATGATAATAGGTGTACTTATAGATGAGTGTACAGATTAATTGTGTGATATATATACATATTAGTGCGTAGGGGCGTGTGCTCATGCGTGGATAAGTATGTACTTAGTTATATGTATATACCTATTGGATGAATATGTGTGGTTTACCCATAGTAATAGGGTTATAATATAAAATGGTATTGTCTGCCCCACGGGATGATGTATGTGCATGTGTATACCAGGAGGTATACGCGATTGTATGTTTGTAACTATGGATGGATGGATGGATGTAATAGTATACTATCTCTATGTGAGTTACTATTGTTGTGTATATTTGTGTGAACTTATAGTTTATATGTCTAAATTTTTGGGGTTAGCATAAGGTAGGGTGTAATAATGTAAGCAATGGTAAGGTATGTATTGGGTGTGCGTGTACCTATATGTATGTGACTATATGATATACGTGTATGGGTATGAATATGAGTATATATTGTTTTTATAATGAATGTATGCCTGGGATAGAGTGACTCTAGGGCATAAGTCTGACCATCCCTAAGTTGACCCTACTCAAGGAAGTCTGGGGATGGACTTGATTTTAAGGTGAGTAGATTGTAATAATCTTGGTGCCATATAAGTAGGATGTGTTCATGTTTGTGTATGGTGTAATATATGGTGTACACATAAGCATGTGCTGATATGTATTGGGTGGTGTGTAAAGTGATACTACTCTTAATTATTGGTGTTAGTATTGTTGATTGAGTATTTACGCATGAGTGTGAAATTGTTATTATTAACAGTATGCATTCATAGTAGAGCGTGTGATGTACGTGTATCGAGAGAGGGTATACAACAGTGCTATTATTATCCTTTCTTCCGCACCCTAGTCGATAGAGATTCCGAGGACGGAATCATTCTTAAGGTGGGTAGAATGTAAAGACCCGTATTTTTTATATACATCTTAGTCGGTTACCCCACTTTTTGTTGTACACGTATCGTATCCATTGTTTAAATGCATATCCGTTTTCCATATTAAAACTTAGTGTATTTATTCTACGTATCCGTTTTGACTTCGCATCCTATATGAGTTAGTCACGAGTATTTTAATTTAACTATTATAATTTCATTTCAAAATTTAAGTTTCAAATTCAAATTACTTCATGTATTAGAGATGAGCTTTTATTCATTCTCATTAACAACAAATCCTACCTCTTATTGCTATTAACTTCTTTGCCTTTTTTTCTATATCAACCTAAAATTTTGAATTACTTCCTTCTAATCTCTAACCCTATCCTAAACTTTGCCAGCTGCAACCCCTCATTTTGTGCGCATTTTTCTCCTTGGTCTTCACGTGTTTGAACCATGCTCCCAAGACCCATTCACACATGTTTTGTTTTTTTAAAAACAAACAAATATTATAAAACAAACCTAGGACATTCCTTTCCCAGGCTCACATGTAAACCAATAGACTTTGCATTGTATTCTTTTAACCTAAGCCTATGGCCTTCACCCTATGTTCACGTGAGGCAAATGACCCTACAATTTTATATAAAAAACAACTGTTTGAAAACTTAAATCCTAGGCACATCTGCACTCCCCTTTCTAACCAACTCCCCTTTCTAACCAACTCCCCTTTCTCCTACTCTAAATAGTAACCCTAGGTTTAGCTCCCAGCCACAAAAAGCAGAGCCAGCCTCATTCTCCTTTTTGTTTTCACAAATAAAAAACCCCAATCTCTCTCTCTCTCCCACGTTTCCTCTCTCCCCTCCCCTATTTTTTTAGCTCAGGCCATTTTCGACAGCTTCATCACGCACAAGCAACCCGGGCCTTCTCCTAGTCGCACGACGCCATAACCTACACCGTTCACCCCCTCCTCACCTGACTGACGGCGTCCTCGCCCCCGCCGCAACTCCGCCAACATCTCCTCCCCCGGCGTCCCCTCTCGACGCCGATTGCCGCCAGCGTCCAGACCTGACGCCGGCTGCCTTTCCCTATCCCCGAAGCCGACTGCACCCTCTCACGGCCGCCACACGCTGCTATCGCCTCTTTCTCCGACTGCCACAACCACCTCCCACAACCAAGATCCTCAGCACCATGCTTTTCTCCCCGCGGTACTCCTCCACCCCCACAACCCAACAGACCCCACCTCTGACTTCTTCCCGTCTGACGCCATCTCCGACAAGCCACCGAATCCAGACTGGCGCCACCTTGACCCGCCTTCAAACCCTCACGACAACCGGATCTATCTCCTCTGACAACTACCAACTCACCCCCTGCCTACGCCCCACCGGTAACGTCGTCTTCCCCATGGCCGGAGCCACCGCATTCGGCCTCCTTTGCCTCCAGTCCGGTCGCCCTCCTCCACCCTCTCGACAACCACGCCTCCTCCACATCGTCGCCATCCACCAACAACCCCGAAGAAACCCCTGAGCCGCACCATGCAACCACCATAGCGAGTGCCACCAGGCTGCCGCCCCTGTTACCGTGGGCCGCTGTGCCGCCCTCTCCCCCACGGCCGCCAACACCCCAGGCCGCGCCTCCATGCCGTCACATCTTGCCGTTGTTCCGTCGCCGCTAAGCCGTTCGCCCTGTCAGCAACGAAAACCTACAAGAGAGGAAACGTAAGTTGGTCTTACTTTGTAGAAGCAGTACCCTACTGTGAGAACAAATAGGCATGTACATATATATATTATGTCCAGTACTTTACTTGCATAACAGTTGTTCTGCATGCTATAGAGTCTTAGGTGAAGTGAACACACATAGCTATAGCTACTTCTATATAAATGCACATAGGTTATTCTAGTGATAGTTACAGCCAGTTTTTATATCGTATTATATACAAAATATGTGAAGGTTATACGCAATAGCAGCTTGTTATAATACTTAAACAGTGTGTGTGTATGTTAATTGGTCCTTTATATTACTTTTGGTTTGGCACTTTCAGACTCTCATTATTAAGCCGGAGGATGCAGAAATACTCGTGCCTCCCTTTGCGATCACCTAGTCATCATAATCGTCTCATAGCAGGCAAGTGTGTGAATTTTCATAATTATTGAAGTATTACTGCTAAATTGCATCTCTCTCTCTCTCTCTGTGTGTGTGTGTGTGTGTGTGTGAGTGTGGACTCCTATTAAGTAAATTGCTAATGCATGTGTGCGTGGGTGTTGACATTATTAATTGGAAAACTGATGATGCCTTATAATGACATGAAACTCTTGAACTACTTGAACACTATTGATTGCATTACACAGCCTGTGGGTAATAGGGCACTCACCAGTGGGTGAGTGATCCCTTGTACGGATACACAGCCTGCGGGCAATAGGGCACTCACCAGTGGGTGAGTGATCCCTTGTACAGAAACACAGCCTGTGGGCAATAGGGCACTCACCAGTGGGTGAGTGATCCCTTGTACGGATACACAGCCTGCGGGCAATAGGGCACTCACCAGTGGGTGAGTGATCCCTTGTACGGATACACAGCCTGCGGGCAATAGGGCACTCTCCAAGCCAGAGAGAGTGATCCCTTGTAAGGACTTGTCTTGTGCACTTGGGTTGGGGTAGGGTTGAGCGTGCGCACGGGGAGAGGGTCTGATCCCCCTCGAACCGTAAGGCGTGAACCTTTCGTGTCACATGTGTCTTGTCTTGTCTTGTCTTGTCCCGTTTAGGTTAGTCCCGTAGTCGGTAGCACACGCTACGACTACTGCCTGTCACGTTTACTTTTCTGCACCGTCTTTTACTTCCCTACCATGTCCATGTAAATTGCAATGCTCATTACTTTACTTTTGTTTAGAACTGCTAGACTAGTAGTACCTTACTTTTCCTTGCTTTAAAATTGTCATGTTTCATGCTGCTGACATCTTGTTGTTAAATCATTATGCTTCATAATTTATTATTATTCGTGCACTTTGCCTTGGGCCTTCTTACCTTCACTCGCAGGCCCTTGCTGACATACATTCATGTTTTTTTGGAATGTATGTCAGGTTACAAGACAGGTTACCAGGAGGATTAGTTGAGACACCTGACCTTGGAAGCCAAGAGTTGACGTAGACACAGAGTCCCTTTCCGCGGAAGGCTAGAGTTTCTTTTCTGTCTCTACTTTTAGTTTTTGCTTTAGTACCTTGTACTAGGTTTGGTGCGTTGTTGTAGTTTCCTTTCTTTTGGCCAAGTTGAGGTCTTGTTGTTTTATTTTTCTTGTACGAAATTTTCTAGACGTGGTTTTAATTTAATGAAAGGTTATTTTTATTGTTCTGTAATGCATGCAAGAACCTGTACGTGGAATGGTGTATCATCACAGACGCTTAATGGGCTCGAGTCTCACAGCTCCAGCCCAAGCGGGCCTTAGTCACGCTTCGCCTCCGTCGTTTTGGGAAGCGGGGCGTGACAGGTCTTAGTGGTGGCCCATGCAGCTCGAATGCATTTGCAAACTTCAGAACAATAGAAATACGATCACTAGCCAAAACGTCTAGAATTATCTCGTACACGGAAATTACCCAACAATCTTGTCTCAGCATGATAGAGAAACCCAATAGACCAGGACTATAGGAAGACTTAATTAAACACCATGATTGTTAGTTAGACACCTTTGCCAAATTTAGTAAAACCATCTTAGGAGTCGCCTTAGCCGTATTGTCATATTAGGTCTCATCCAGCCTTGACCCTATTAAAATTTTGAATTTCCTTTAGCCGTTCACTCGGTCTATCCAATTCCGGGCCCTGCAGAACATAGTGAACGTCACTCCTGCCCTTAAGGGACCCCTTTCCTTAAATTCTCTATCACAGTCTAATTCATTAGAGATCTTAGTACTAGGTTTCCTAACCTTAGTCGACCCAATAATTATATCTCTGAATATTTTTTTTATTATTCCTAAACATTACCCCTTCATGTTAATGACCATAAAAATCCATCGTAGCTTTACACGAAGTTTTTTTTTCCTAGTCGTATTTACATTCTAATCATCCTAATCTATTCATTACTCTCGATTCACGTGTACCCCTCATGACAGCTATCACTAACCTTCTGAAACTTCCCCATTGCATATCCTGATTCTTTTAAAAAGCACTTTTCGATATTTCTTATTGAAATCTTTCACCCAGTTTAAATTTCTTTAAAAAAAACCTTTAGTACATACTTAGATCTACTACCTTTTAGTTGACTTAAATTCGTTTTTGATTATGAAACTCTATTTGACAAAAAAAAGAAGAGAAGAAATATTAATTACTATCTTTTAATGATTTTTCTACCCTATATCTTTCAAACTCATATAAATATCTTACTTTCTTCATATAATAGTTTTTATTTCTAAACCTTACTCCTATTTCACTAATTCAATATAGCATTTTCTTCTACTATTTCGCTACTAAACTTATTTTGAAATAACTTATGGTATATACTTTTAAATACTTTTCTATGCTAAATAGAGCTCCAATTTTTTTTCCTTCGGTGTCAGTTTAATATTCATCGCAATCATACTGGAAATTTTTTTTGTTGAATAAATCTACTTTCCATTTGCATAAGGATCACTGCATCACTATACTCATATATTTTTTCTTTCTTCGTCTGATACTTTTTCCGTATTTTTTTATATATACTGTCTACTCACTATTCTTATGTGTGTATAATGATATCATTGTGTTGCACGTATCTTTTTCCCCTACCTTATTATTTGTAATTATTTTTGTGTTACCTAATCAAGCTAACTCATTATGCATGCCTCATCTAGAATCATTCGTCGATTACAATCTTGAATTGTTGCATCATTCGACTCTAAATCCTACACTATTGCTTAGTTATCACATTAGTGCTTGTCATTTATGTCAACCTTAGGGTAAGTATAGTGTGTCCATCAGTATTAATTGTGATGTTGTTGTGGTGCATGTATCTAGATAGTGTGCGTGGACCCATGCGTGCGGATCTCGGTGACTCACTCATGTATGAGTGTGCATACCCTTGGTAATTTAATAGATTGTGGTTTCCTATTGTGTTGAATATACATTTGCAGTGATATACATGGTATAAGTAGTAGGGTGAAGAGTAGAAAGTGTTTTATTTATACATATGTGTGTGGATAGCTATATCACTATAGGAATATCTGTGCGTGCTTAAAAAAAATTAGTGGTTGACTATTTACAAGGGGCGTATGTATTTTGGTTGTACGTGTTGATGCTTGTGCTTGTATGCTAGTAAGGTTATGTGCTTGTTTTGGGAAAAGTATATGATAATAGGTGTACTTATAGATGAGTGTACAGATTAATTGTATGATATATATACATATTAGTGCGTAGGGGCGTGTGCTCATGCGTGGATAAGTATGTACTTAGTTATATGTATATACCTATTGGATGAATATGTGTGGTTTACCCATAGTAATAGGGTTATAATATAAAATGGTATTGTCTGCCCCACGGGATGATGTATGTGCATGTGTATACTAGGAGGTATATGCGATTGTATGTTTGTAACTATGGATGGATGGATGGATGTAATAGTATACTATCTCTATGTGAGTTACTATTGTTGTGTATATTTGTGTGAACTTATAGTTTATATGTCTAAATTTTTGGGGTTAGCATAAGGTAGGGTGTAATAATGTAAGCAATGGTAAGGTATGTATTGGGTGTGCGTGTACCTATATGTATGTGACTATATGATATACGTGTAAGGGTATGAATATGAGTATATATTGTTTTTATAATGAATGTATGCCTGGGATAGAGTGACTCTAGGGCATAAGTCTGACCATCCCTAAGTTGACCCTACTCAAGGAAGTCTGGGGATGGGCTTGATTTTAAGGTGAGTAGATTGTAATAGTCTTGGTGCCATATAAGTAGGATGTGTTCATGTTTGTGTATGGTGTAATATATGGTGTACACATAAGCGTGTACTGATATGTATTGGGTGGTGTGTAAAGTGATACTACTCTTAATTATTGGTGTTAGTATTGTTGATTAAGTATTTACGCATGAGTGTGAAATTGTTATTATTAACAGTATGCATTCATAGTAGAGAGTGTGATGTACGTGTATCGAGAGAGGGTATACAATAGTGCTATTATTATCCTTTCTTCCGCACCCTAGTCAATAGAGATTCCGAGGGCGGAATCGTTCTTAAGGTGGGTAGAATGTAACGACCAGTATTTTTGATATACATCTTAGTCGGTTACCCCCCCTTTTTGTTGTACACGTATCGTATCCATTGTTTAAATGCATATCCGTTTTCCATATTAAAACTTAGTGTATTTATTCTACGTATCCGTTTTGACTTCGCATCCTTTATGAGTTAGTCACGAGTATTTTAATTTAACTATTATAATTTCATTTCAAAATTTAAGTTTCAAATTCAAATTACTTCATGTATTAGAGATGAGCTTTTATTCATTCTCATTAACAACAAATCCTACCTCTTATTGCTATTAACTTCTTTGCCTTTTTTTTCTATATCAACCTAAAATTTTGAATTACTTCCTTCTAATCTCTAACCCTATCCTAAACTTTGCCAGCTGCAACCCCTCATTTTGTGCGCATTTTTCTCCCTGGGCTTCACGTGTTTGAACCATGCTCCCAAGACCCATTCACACATGTTTTTTTTTAAAACAAACAAATATTATAAAACAAACCTAGGACATTCCTTTCCCAGGCTCACATGTAAACCAATAGACTTTGCATTGTATTCTTTTAACCTAAGCCTATGGCCTTCACCCTATGTTCACGTGAGGCAAATGACCCTACAATTTTATATAAAAAAAACAATTGTTTGAAAACTTAAATCCTAGGCACATCTGCACTCCTCTTTTTAACCTACTCCCCTCTCTCCTACTCTAAATAGTAACCCTAGGTTTAGCTCCCAGCCGTAAAAAGCAGAGCCAGCCTCATTCTCCTTTTTGTTTTCACAAATAAAAAACCCCAATCTATCTCTCTCTCCCACGTTTCCTCTCTCCCCTCCCCTATTTTTTTAGCTCATGCCATTTTCGACAGCTTCATCACGCACAAGCAACCCAGGCCTTCTCCTAGTCGCACGACGCCATAACCTACACCGTTCACCCCCTCCTCGCCTGACTGACGGCGTCCTCGCCCCCGCCGCAACTCCGCCAACATCTCCTCCCCCGGCGTCCCCTCTCGACGCCGATTGCCGCCAGCGTCCAGACCCGACACCGGCTGCCTTTCCCTATCCCCGACGCCGACTGCACCCTCTCACGGCCGCCGCACGCTGCTATCGCTTCTTTCTCCGACTGCCGCAACCACCTCCCACAACCAAGATCCTCAGCCCCATGCTTTTCTCCCCGCGGTACTCCTCCACCCCGTAACCCAACAGACCCCGCCTCTGACTTCTTCCCGTCTGACGCCATCTCCGACAAGCCACCGAATCCAGACTGGCGCCACCTTGACCCGCCTTCAAACCCTCACGACAACCGGATCTATCTCCTCCGACAACTACCAACTCACCCCCTGCCTACGCCCCACCGGTAACGTCGTCTTCCCCATGGCCGGAGCCACCGCATTTGGCCTCCTTTACCTCCAGTCCGACCGCCCTCCTCCACCCTCTCGACAACCACGCCTCCTCCACATCGTCGCCATCCACCAACAACCCCGAAGAAACCCCTGAGCCGCACGCCGCAACCACCATAGCGAGTGCCACCAGGCTGCCGCCCCTGTTACCGTGGGCCGCTGTGCCGCCCTCTCCCCCACGGCCGCCAACACCCCAGGCCGCGCCTCCATGCCGTCACATCTTGCCGTTGTTCCGTCGCCGCTAAGCCGTTCGCCCTGTCAGCAACGAAAACCTACAAGAGAGGAAACGTAAGTTGGTCTTACTTTGTAGAAGCAGTACCCTACTGTGAGAACAAATAGGCATGTACATTTATATATTATGTCCAGTACTTTACTTGCATAACAGTTGTTCTGCATGCTATAGAGTCTTAGGTGAAGTGAACACACATAGCTATAGCTACTTCTATATAAATGCACATAGGTTATTCTAGTGATAGTTACAGCCAGTTTTTATATTGTATTATATACAAAATATGTGAAGGTTATACGCAATAGCAGCTTGTTATAATACTTAAACAGTGTGTGTGTATGTTAATTGGTCCTTTATATTACTTCTGGTTTGGCACTTTCAGACTCTCATTATTAAGCCGGAGGATGCAGAAATACTCGTGCCTCCCTTTGCGATCACCTAGTCATCATAATCGTCTCATAGCAGGCAAGTGTGCGAATTTTCATAATTATTGAAGTATTACTGCTAAATTGCATCTCTCTCTCTCTCTCTCTCTCTCTCTCTGTGAGAGTGTGGACTCCTATTAAGTAAATTGCTAATGCATGTGTGCGTGGGTGTTGACATTATTAATTGGAAAACTGATGATGCCTTATAATGACATGAAACTCTTGAACTACTTGAACACTATTGATTGCATTACACAGCCTGCGGGCAATAGGGCACTCACCAGTGGGTGGTGATCCCTTGTACGGACACACAGCCTGCGGGCAATAGGGCACTCTCCAGTGGGTGAGTGATCCCTTGTTCGGAAACACAGCCTGCGGGCAATAGGGCACTCACCAGTGGGTGAGTGATCCCTTGTACGGATACACAGCCTGTGGGCAATAGGGCACTCACCAGTGCGTGAGTGATCCCTTGTACGGATACACAGCCTGCGGGCAATAGGGCACTCTCCAAGCCAGAGAGAGTGATCCCTTGTACGGACTTGTCTTGTGCACTTGGGTTGGGGTAGGGTTGAGCGTGCGCACGGGGAGAGGGTCTGATCCCCCTCGAACCGTAAGGCGTGAACCTTTCGTGTCACACGTGTCTTGTCTTGTCTTGTCTTGTCTTGTCTTGTCCCGTTTAGGTTAGTCCCGTAGTCGGTAGCACACGCTACGACTACTACCTGTCACGTTTACTTTTCTGCACCGTCTTTTACTTCCCTACCATGTCCATGTAAATTGCCATGCTCATTACTTTACTTTTGTTTAGAACTGCTAGACTAGTAGTACCTTACTTTTCCTTGCTTTAAAATTGTCATGTTTCATGCTGCTGACATCTTGTTGTTAAATCATTATGCTTCATAATTTATTATTATTCGTGCACTTTGCATTGGGCCTTCTTACCTTCACTCGCATGCCCTTGCTGACATACATTCATGTTTTTTTGGAATGTATGTCAGGTTACAAGACAGGTTACCAGGAGGATTAGTTGAGACACCTGACCTTGGAAGCCAAGAGTTGACGTAGACACAGAGTCCCTTTCCGCGGAAGGCTAGAGTTTCTTTTCTGTCTCTACTTTTAGTTTTTGCTTTAGTACCTTGTACTAGGTTTGGTGCGTTGTTGTAGTTTCCTTTCTTTTGGCCAAGTTGAGGTCTTGTTGTTTTATTTTTCTTGTACGCAAGATTCTAGACGTGGTTTTAATTTAATTAGAGGTTATTTTTATTGTTCTGTAATGCATGCAAGAACCCGTACGTGGAATGGTGTATCATCACAGACGCTTAATGGGCTCGAGTCTCACAGCTCCAGCCCAAGCGGGCCTTAGTCACGCTTCGCCTCCGTCGTTTTGGGAAGCGGGGCGTGACACTTCGCATTATTCATCCCAAACCGGGCTAGTACCTTCTGAATATACCCCTTCTGTGACAATATAAGCTCATGCTTCTTTCGATCTATAACAATCTCCATTCTGAGAATCTTCTTAGCGGGCCCCAAATCCTTCATGTCGAATTCTTGCCCTAGCTTCTCCTTCAACTTCTTCACCTTCGACATGCTATTAGAAGCAATTAGCATGTCGTCCACATAGAGTAACAAATAAATCCTCAAGCCTGTCTCAAGTGTGCAAACATACACACATTGATCCTTGATGCTTCTCTCGAAGCCTACTCCCATCATGAAGCTATTGAATTGTTTGTACCACTGCCTGGGTGACTGCTTCAACCCATACAACGATTTCTTCAACCTGCACACCAAAGTATGTTTCCCTTCAACTATGAACCCTTCAGGCTGTTGTATATAGATTTCCTCATCAAGGTGTCTATACAGAAAGGCGGTCTTCACATCAAGTTGTGCCAACTCCATGTCCATGCTAGCAACTAGCGCAAATAACACAACGTGTATCGCACAACTGGTGAGAATATCTCGTTGCAGTCCTCACCCTTCCGTTGTGCAAATCCCTTGGTAACCAACCTTGCGTTGTACCTGACATTGTTTCCATCTTGAGTTGAGCTTTCCTTGACCTTGTATATCCAACGACAACCAATAGCACGCTTCTCGCTAGGTAACGACAACAAATCCCAAGTGTCATTCCGGTGAAGGGACTACATCTCCTCCTCCATAGATCCCTGCCACTGAGCGGCATCTCCCGAGACTATGGCTCCACCATACGTCGCTGGCTCCTCGTGCTATAGGTTGAGTGCATAAACCACCATATCATCGAAAGAATAACCTGCATAATCCCATGCTCTAAATCTTTCGGGCGCTTTCTTTACCCTCTGTGTAACGACTGCTTTTCATGAATCTGGATTTTAATATAATATAATATATGTTTTGGTGGATTTTCTCCTCTTGTGTGGTTTTCGTCTCCGTAGCTTTCATTTTCGATCGATTCGTCGTATTTTCTCGCTTCTTCCTTAGGATTGTCGATTTCGAAGTATGTCTCTCGTGACGGACTTCATAACGGTCGTATCTAACTGTTAGATCAAGCCTAGGAGTCATAGGAATCGATCCCGGGGCCCCGTGCTCCGTATCGGTACTTTCTGTGCTCATTAGCCGGTGTAAGAAGGGCCACCGACCGACTAGATGACGATCCAGTCGGTCGGCAATCCTTCTTGGACCGACTAGTGAGCTTTCTAATTTTCTGAGGAAGCTACTGTTTATCGTTAGTCGGTCTAAGAACGTTGGTTGACCGACTAGGTTGCAAACTAGTCGGTCGTCGATGCTTCTTGAACCGACTAACTCTTAGTTCAGGTTTTCGACTGGAGTTACTGTTTACACTTAGTCGGTCTGCGTTGTTCAACCGACCGACTAGATCTCAAACTAGTCGGTCAACAGTTGTTCTTTGACCGACTAAGCAGTGCAGGAAGCCCTAGTTTTGCCCTAGCCGCCAGCTCAACCTATAAATACCCCCCCAAACGACTTCTTCTTCTCCAACACGACCCTAAGCCCTAGTTTCTCCCCCATTGAGCCCCCATCTTCCTCCAAGCTCCATTCCTTCATTCCAAGACCTAAATCCATCATCCAATCCATCCATCTACTCTATCTACCCCTCATCTTCCCCAAATCTCCATCAAAACCCATCAAATTCCCCAAATCCCCCAAAACCCTAGTTTCCCCAAACTTCTCCAATCTTTTCCAGATCTGATCCTAGGGTTCCCCGGAGTGTTCCTTCCGTCTCCTCTTGGTAAGAAATCGCTTCCTCTATGTTTTCATAGCCTATTGGTATTTTTATGAAACCCTAATAAATTTCATATTGTTTGATGGTTGTTCCCCCTATCAGTGATTTCCCCATAGATTGGCATCCGTGTGACGAAGTAGTCGCCGTCCCCGGTGCTAGGCAAGTGAAACTTGCATCTCTTGATTTAGGCCATGTCTTAGGCCATTTACCTTGCTTTAGCGTAAAAGAGACTAGACGGTGAAAGGATAGCCGTTTAGACGCCATTGACCTAGCTTGACAACGAAGCTTGGTCCGTCACTTCCATCATGCTTGTATGTCACGTTTACTTTCCTTAACGGTACGCGAAAATAACTGTTCATGTCATCCATGCATCCTTAACTGCTATTGCATTTTAACTGCCATGTTTAATTTAATTAACGGTACGCGAATATGTTCATGTCATTGCATTTCGCCTGTCACGTTTAATTTAATTAACGGTATGCAAATTATCTGCTCATGTCATTGCATGCTTGAATACTCATCGTGATTGCGTAGCATCGCTACATACTAGTGTTACTCGTTCCGGCTAGGTGCACCCCTACGCCATACTTATCAAATACACTTTCTGGCTCGTGTTCCAGAAGACGAGCTCATCACAGCCTGCGGGCAATAGGGCACTCGTTGAGTGATCCCTTGTACTTGATACCTGAACACAGCCTGCGGGCAATAGGGCACTCGTTGAGTGATCCCTTGTACTTGTACTTGTTACTTGTCATTACATGTCACAACAACCCCTTGCCACTTGTACTATACTTTACCTTACTTGTTACCACCGTACTTTACTTGCCATGCACCATGTTTTAATTGCTAGGTTGCTAGTTTACCATTATTCCCGTTTCCTTGCACAAGTCGTTCGACTTGCTGACATGTGCCCCTTTTCCTCTTTTGGGTGACACATGTTAGAGCCCGAGCCTGAGTTACTTGTTGGGGACGAGGTGTTTGCAGACGCCGAGCCCGTGCTTGTGTTTGACGGGGAGTACGTGGACACTGGGGACCAGTCCTAGTGTCTTCGTTGTGCTTTACTTTTGTTTAGGCAGTTGTTTTGTTATCGGTGCGGGGCACCTATACTATATTTTGTTATGTCGTTTCTTTTGTTGGCCTTGTTCTGGGCCTTTAGACTCTTTTCTTTTAGCCTGGTGGCTTTTCTGGATGTTGAACTTATTTGTGATGTTGGACAATATTTGTGAGATGTGAATTTTATTTCAGTCTCTCCTTGTGTTATTATTGCTATTCTGTTGTGGTTACAGGGACCTGTTTTTGTATTGTGGACGCTTATCGGGTTTGGGGCTTCACAGCTCCACTCTCGTGCGGACCTTTTCACGTACTCGCCTCCATTTTAGGGAAGCGGGTCGTGACAGGTTTTAGTGGTGGCCCATGCAGGTCCTTCTGTAACTGTGATTTTTGGAATAGTAATAATAATATTTGAATGTCCAATAAATTAAGTTCGACATCCGAGTCATAAGCTATGAGTCTAATCTGATTTGTTTTCCTTGTCATTAGATGGCAGGAAGGCGTTTCACCCGTGGTGGTGGTAGTGGTGCGCTCCCTCATGATGAGGAGCCTGAGCGGGAACCCACCAGCGGTGAGATGATGCGGATGATGATCCAGATGATGCAAGTGCAGCAGGGCGTGCTTTTGCAAGTCCAGAATGCTCCACCTGCTCGAGCTGCCCGGGCTCTTCCGGATGCCCCTCGCTCTGAGCCAGGAGCGAAGAAATTTCGGGAGCTGGGTCCCGCATACTTTGATGGTTCTGAGGGTCCTCTGGCTGCCGACGAATGGATAAGGAACATTGAGGATAACTTGGCAATGGCAAAGATTAACCCGGCTGGATGGGTTGATCTGGCTAAGAGGCAGCTGAAGGATAACGCCAGGAATTGGTGGGATGCTGAAGAGAAGTTGTTGGTGGAGCCGATCGTCTGGGCTACCTTCAAGTCCAGATTCGATGGAGAGTTCTTCCCGAAGGCTGCTCGGCAGGTGATGCTGCAGCGCTTTATAGATCTGAAGCAGGGGAGCTTGTCGGTGGATCAGTACCACCAGGAGTTCACGAGGCTCAGTCGGTTTGCACCTAAGATGGTGCAGGATGCCGATGAGAAAGCTCAGCGATTTCTCCAGGGACTTGCCTTGGAGCTTCAGAGCTTTGTGACCTCTTCTGACTTGGAGACATATCAGAAGGTTCTGATTGCTGCGAGGCGGCAGGAGTTGAATTTGAATCAGAGGAAGGGACATGTTTCCGGAGCTGGGAAGAGGCCTATGGAGCAGGCCAGGGCGGTGGTTAGGCCTGGTTTCAAGCCTAGTCATCCGGTGCAGTTCAAGAGGCCAGGAGGGCCTATCCTAAAGACTTGCCATTTCTGTGGCAAGACTGGACACCTCAGGGATCAGTGTAGGAGGTTTCTAGGACAGTGCATTGTCTGCGGAGATCTTGCCCACACCATCCGGGAGTGTCCGAAGTCGAGACAGCCTTGGCGGGCTCCTATTGCAGCACAGCCGTTGCAGCAGCGAGCTCCTGTGCCCGTTGGACGTGGAGCGCCCCTTGTTCCACAGAGACAGGCCTTTCGGCAGGCTGTTCCGCTGAGAGGGCAGGCCTTTCTGATGACTGAGGAGGAGAGCATGGCCGTGGATGAAGTTATTGCAGGTAACGCTCATTCTAGCTATTTATCTTCCTTAGTTAGTTGATTTTTGATTATATTGGTTGCTTGCTCATGATTGTTTGCTAGACTAGGATTTGATTGTTAATTGATTGATTAGGTGTGATTTTGGTGTGCACATTTCCTGCACGAGTCCTCTTTGACTCTGGTGCATCGATGTGCATTATTTCTCGGAGCTTCGTGGAGAGGCATTCCTTGTCGACGTCCCCTCTTTCGAAGAGTTGGAATATCGTTACAGGGAATGGTGTGGTCTCGGTGCATCATGGGTGCAATTCTTGCCCGTTGGTGGTTTGTGGACGAGAGCTTTGTGCTGATTTCATTGTCCACGACATCATCAACTATGATGCAGTTCTTGGGATGGATTGGCTTGCGAGCTTCTATGCTACGATCGACTGTCGGAGGAAGAAGGTGGTGTTCGAGATTCCCGGACACCCAGTGTTTGAGTTCAGTCGTGGTAGCAGTTCGCTTGGTCCTGTCAGATTTCGGGCCAGGCCGGTGGAGGCTGTGGCTATGCAGATGGAGCTGGAGTGGCCAGCTGTGGTGCGAGATTTTGGCGACGTCTTCCCCGAGGAGATGTCTGGTTTGCCGCCTGATCGGGCTTTGGAATTTTCTATCGATCTTGTTCCAGGTGCGCAGCCGATTTCGAAGGCGCCGTATCGTATGGCACCTGCTGAGTTGGAAGAGTTGCGAAAGCAGTTGGATGAGCTTTTGCAGAAGGGTTATATTAATCCTAGTGTGTCTCCGTGGGGAGCACCGGTGTTGTTGGTTAAGAAGAAGGATGGTTCGCGTCGCATGTGCGTGGACTATCGGGAGTTGAATGCGGTGACCATTAAGAATAAATACCCGTTGCCTCGCATCGATGATATCTTTGATCAGCTTGGAGGTTCGAGGGTGTTTTCTAAGTTGGATTTGAGGAGTGGTTACCATCAGTTGAAGGTGAAGAAGGGGGATGTTCCGAAGACAGCGTTCAGAACGAAGTATGGACACTATGAGTTCGTGGTTATGCCTTTCGGCGTCACTAACGCGCCCGCAGTTTTCATGAATTTGATGAACCTGATTTTCTACGACTTTTTGGATAAGTTTGTCGTTATCTTTATTGACGACATTCTGATCTATTCGAAGTCGGAGGAAGAGCATGCCTCGCACTTGAGGACGGTGTTGGAAATTTTGAGGAAGCATCGTTTGTATGCTAAGTTTTCGAAGTGCGAGTTTTGGTTGGATAGAGTTGCTTTTCTCGGGCATGTGGTGACTGGAGATGGTATTTCAGTGGATCCCGAGAAGATTCGGGCCATCAGGGAGTGGCCTGTTCCGTCGTCTGCGTCTGAGATTCGGAGTTTTCTTGGACTTGCTGGTTATTATCGGCGATTCATTAAGGACTTTTCTCGTATTGCTGAGCCGATGACCAGGTTGACGCGGAAGGATGTCGCTTATGTTTGGTCGGGTGATTGTGAGAGGGCTTTTGGTATTTTGAAGGAGAGGTTGACGACTGCCCCTATTCTTGTTGTGCCTGATCGCAGCGGTGGATTTGAGATCTTTTGCGATGCTTCTGGCAAGGGTCTCGGTTGTGTGTTGCATCAGCACGGGCATGTTGTGGCGTATGCGTCTCGTCAGCTTAAGGTTCATGAGAAGAATTATCCGACGCATGACTTGGAGTTGGCTGCTGTTGTGTTTGCTCTTAAGATTTGGAGGCACTTCCTGCTGAGTGAGAAAGTGAAGATTTTCACCGATCACAAAAGCTTGAAGTATATTTTCACTCAGAAGGAGCTTAACATGCGACAGCGTCGGTGGTTGGAGCTTATGGCGGATTACGAGATTGATTTGCAGTATCACCCTGGCAAGGTGAATGTGGTTCCGGATGCTTTGAGTAGGCTGCCAGCGGTGATGATTTTGACCTCGCAGTGGAGATTGCAGCAGGATTTTTGCGAGTCTGGTGTGGAGATTGTTCTTCCTGGAGAGGCTTCGTCGTTGATGTACATGCAGGTACAGTCGACGATCGTGGATCGGATTAAGGTTGGCCAGGCCGGAGATCCGAAGTTGGTAAGGATTCGGGAGATGGTGGAAGCCGGTCTGCGGACTGACTTTTTGATTCATGAGGATGGCTCGCTGAGGTTTGGAGCCAGGTTGTGTGTGCCTGCTGGGGATATCAGAGAGGAGCTGATGGTGGAGGCACACAGTTCGCCGTATTCTGTGCATCCTGGTGGCACCAAGATGTACCGGGATCTTCGTCTGAATTATTGGTGGCATGGTATGAAGAGGAGCGTGGCTCGGAGTGTAGCCAAGTGTTTGGTTTACCAGCAAGTGAAGGCGGAGCATCAGCGTTCGGCCGGGTTGCTACAACCGCTTCCGATTCCGGAGTGGAAGTGGCAACACATCACTATGGACTTCGTGACTGGACTACCTCGGAGTCCGAAGCAGAATGACGCGATTTGGGTGATCGTAGATCGATTGACCAAATCTGCGCACTTTATTCCGTTCCGAGTGGGGCAGTCCACTGAGGCGCTAGCGAGGAGATATATGGAGGTAAATTCTTTTACTCTCCGTTTTATTTCATCTTCCTAGTTTAGATAGCGATGTAACGTGAATCGTGCAGGGGGTTGTGCGACTTCATGGAGTCCCCGTGAGTATCGTGTCTGACAGAGACACGAGGTTCACATCTCAGTTCTGGCAGAGTTTGCAGAAGAGTTTGGGTACGCGTCTGAGTTTCAGCACGGCGTACCATCCGCAGACGGATGGCCAGTCCGAGAGGACGATTCAGATTTTGGAAGACATGCTGAGGGCGTGCATGTTGGATTTCAAGGGTTCGTGGGAGGACCATCTACATCTGGTAGAGTTTTCCTACAACAACAGCTTCCAGGCGAGTATTGGCATGGCGCCATTCGCCGCTCTTTATGGGAGGAAATGTCGATCGCCATTGAGTTGGGATGACGTTGGTGATCGGGAGTTGTTGGGACCTGAGATGATCGTGGAGGCCGTGGATATCGTCAGGAATATTCGGGAGAGGTTGAGAATTGCTCAGGACCGTTTTAAGCATTGGTCGGATGCTAAACGGCGTCCTTTGGAGTTTCAGCCAGGCGACCATGTGTTCTTGAAGATTTCCCCGAATCGTGGTGTGATTCGTTTTGGGAAGCGTGGAAAGTTGAGCCCGCGATACATTGGACCATTTGACATTTTGGAGAGGGTTGGCGAGGTAGCTTATCGCTTGGCCTTGCCGCCGTCTTTGGAAGGAGTTCACAATGTTTTCCATGTGTCGCAGCTTCGTCGATACATTAGCGATCCGTCTCATGCGGTGGATTTTTCGGAGATTACCGTTCGCCCCGATATGACGTATGACCAGCATCCAGTGCAGATTCTGGACAGGCGGCAGAAATCGCTTCGGAACAAGATTGTCAATCTTGTGAGGGTGATGTGGCGTCACGGTTCACCTGGAGAGTCTACTTGGGAGAATGAGGATGAGATGCGGGAGCGTTTCCCACTTTTGTTTCCGGACTCGTGAGTTTTTGGAAATTCCGAGGACGGAATTTTTCTTAAGTTGGGGAGGATGTAACGACTGCTTTTCATGAATCTGGATTTTAATATAATATAATATATGTTTTGGTGGATTTTCTCCTCTTGTGTGGTTTTCGTCTCCGTAGCTTTCATTTTCGATATATTCGTCGTATTTTCTCGCTTCTTCCTTAGGATTGTCGATTTCGTAGTATGTCTCTCGTGACGGACTTCATAACGGTCGTATCTAACTGTTAGATCAAGCCTAGGAGTCATAGGAATCGATCCCGGGGCCCCGTGCTCCGTATCGGTACTTTCTGTGCTCATTAGCCGGTGTAAGAAGGGCCACCGACCGACTAGATGACGATCCAGTCGGTCGGCAATCCTTCTTGGACCGACTAGTGAGCTTTCTAATTTTCTGAGGAAGCTACTGTTTATCGTTAGTCGGTCTAAGAACGTTGGTTGACCGACTAGGTTGCAAACTAGTCGGTCGTCGATGCTTCTTGAACCGACTAACTCTTAGTTCAGGTTTTCGACTGGAGTTACTGTTTACACTTAGTCGGTCTGCGTTGTTCAACCGACCGACTAGATCTCAAACTAGTCGGTCAACAGTTGTTCTTTGACCGACTAAGCAGTGCAGGAAGCCCTAGTTTTGCCCTAGCCGCCAGCTCAACCTATAAATACCCCCCCAAACGACTTCTTCTTCTCCAACACGACCCTAAGCCCTAGTTTCTCCCCCATTGAGCCCCCATCTTCCTCCAAGCTCCATTCCTTCATTCCAAGACCTAAATCCATCATCCAATCCATCCATCTACTCTATCTACCCCTCATCTTCCCCAAATCTCCATCAAAACCCATCAAATTCCCCAAATCCCCCAAAACCCTAGTTTCCCCAAACTTCTCCAAACTTTTCCAGATCTGATCCTAGGGTTCCCCGGAGTGTTCCTTCCGTCTCCTCTTGGTAAGAAATCGCTTCCTCTATGTTTTCATAGCCTATTGGTATTTTTATGAAACCCTAATAAATTTCATATTGTTTGATGGTTGTTCCCCCTATCAGTGATTTCCCCATAGATTGGCATCCGTGTGAGGAAGTAGTCGCCGTCCCCGGTGCTAGGCAAGTGAAACTTGCATCTCTTGATTTAGGCCATGTCTTAGGCCATTTACCTTGCTTTAGCGTAAAAGAGACTAGACGGTGAAAGGATAGCCGTTTAGACGCCATTGACCTAGCTTGACAACGAAGCTTGGTCCGTCACTTCCATCATGCTTGTATGTCACGTTTACTTTCCTTAACGGTACGCGAAAATAACTGTTCATGTCATCCATGCATCCTTAACTGCTATTGCATTTTAACTGCCATGTTTAATTTAATTAACGGTACGCGAATATGTTCATGTCATTGCATTTCGCCTGTCACGTTTAATTTAATTAACGGTATGCAAATTATCTGCTCATGTCATTGCATGCTTGAATACTCATCGTGATTGCGTAGCATCGCTACATACTAGTGTTACTCGTTCCGGCTAGGTGCACCCCTACGCCATACTTATCAAATACACTTTCTGGCTCGTGTTCCAGAAGACGAGCTCATCACAGCCTGCGGGCAATAGGGCACTCGTTGAGTGATCCCTTGTACTTGATACCTGAACACAGCCTGCGGGCAATAGGGCACTCGTTGAGTGATCCCTTGTACTTGTACTTGTTACTTGTCATTACATGTCACAACAACCCCTTGCCACTTGTACTATACTTTACCTTACTTGTTACCACCGTACTTTACTTGCCATGCACCATGTTTTAATTGCTAGGTTGCTAGTTTACCATTATTCCCGTTTCCTTGCACAAGTCGTTCGACTTGCTGACATGTGCCCCTTTTCCTCTTTTGGGTGACACATGTTAGAGCCCGAGCCTGAGTTACTTGTTGGGGACGAGGTGTTTGCAGACGCCGAGCCCGTGCTTGTGTTTGACGGGGAGTACGTGGACACTGGGGACCAGTCCTAGTGTCTTCGTTGTGCTTTACTTTTGTTTAGGCAGTTGTTTTGTTATCGGTGCGGGGCACCTATACTATATTTTGTTATGTCGTTTCTTTTGTTGGCCTTGTTCTGGGCCTTTAGACTCTTTTCTTTTAGCCTGGTGGCTTTTCTGGATGTTGAACTTATTTGTGATGTTGGACAATATTTGTGAGATGTGAATTTTATTTCAGTCTCTCCTTGTGTTATTATTGCTATTCTGTTGTGGTTACAGGGACCTGTTTTTGTATTGTGGACGCTTATCGGGTTTGGGGCTTCACAGCTCCACTCTCGTGCGGACCTTTTCACGTACTCGCCTCCATTTTAGGGAAGCGGGTCGTGACACTCTGCGATCTCCACGTTCCATCATCACCTTTATAGGTATCAACGCGAGATGTACCGGGTGTCTGCACATGGTCCTCAGCACAGACCTCATCATCTCCCTCAATTGGAGCATCGACCATCAACTCTTTGCCTGGTCGCTGAGTGGGTCGGACCGGAAGATTAGCCCTCTCCGGTGAAATTTCCTCTGCCGACGTGTCATCTTTTGAGTGAGAATGCTCTGCCCTAAGCATTGCATCCTCATTAAAAGTGACATGTCAGCTCACTATCGCTTTCTGACCCTCTGGATCCCATAAACGATATCCCTTGATGCCATGGCCATATCCAAGAAATACACATTTCTTTGCTCTTGGATCCAACTTGTCGCCCCTCTCGTGCACGTATGCTGGGCAACCCACAATGCGCAAGTACGAGTAATCTCCAGCTTCACCACTCCACATCTCCTCAGGGATCTTGTAGTCAATCACTACTGAAGGAACTCTGTTCACATTGTACACATCAGTCGAGAGTATCTCTCCCCAGAATTCCTTCCCTAAATCAGCTGAGTGCCTCAAACACCGCACTCTCTCTAACAATGTCCGATTCCGCTCCACCACACCATTCGATTGCAGATCACCGGGTGTGCTAAAGTGTCTGTGGATCCCATGGAGTTTGCAGAAATTTCTAAACTCACTCGAGGTATACTCACCTCCATTGTCAGATCTAAGCACCTTCACGTGCCTTTCGGTTTGCTTCTCCACCATGGACTTCCACTCTCGAAACATATCAAAAGTCTGGTCCTTTGACTTCATTAGGTACATCCAGACTTTGCGAGAGTAGTCATCAATAAACAAGACAAAATACTTAGCTCCCTCTCTTGACGGCTCTGGGCACGGTCCCCCCACATCGGTGTGTACATAGTCAATTGGTCCTTTGCTAGTATGCTTCCCCGTGTTAAACTGTAGCTTTGTCTTCTTACCATACATACATGATTCACAGAATTCTAAACTCTCATTCGAGGCTTCGATTAGTTTTCTTCTTCGGAGTACATCAAGCATTTTGTCACACGGATGACCCAAACGATAATGTCATAACTTGGCTGAATCTTCGGAAACCACGCTCATAGTGCTTACGTCTGCTTCACCTTCCACTGTGGTACCTTGAAGGGCATATAAGTTTCCAACCTTCTTTCCCTTCATCACAACCATGGCTCCTTTTGAAACTCGAAGTTGGTCGTTTTTAAAGACCGACTTACATCCGGTATTGTCCAACACACCTATGGAGATTAGGCTCTTTTGTAAATCTGGGACATGCCTCACATCGACAAGTGTACGCATTATGCCGTCATGCATTTTTATCTGAACGGTTCCAATACCAGCAGTTGTACACACTGCATTGTTCCCCATGAGGATTGAGCCTTCGTCTTGCTTGGAATGGTATCGCGAACCAACTCCTATGAGGAGTCATATGATACGAGCATCCACTGTCCATGAGCCATGCCATGTTGGCATCACTTGCAATCCCCACAGCAAAAATCTCGGTATCTCTACCTTCATCACGAACTTGCTCACCATCAATCCCTAAAGATGCCGAATCGGAATCCTTATCAGTTTACTTTCCTTTCTTCCTATTCTTGATAGGACAATGATTCAAATAATGATCCTTCTTGTGGCAATTGTAGCATGTGATGTTCACAAACCTATCCTGTGAGTGTCTTGACTTGGAGCGGTCATTATTCTTCCTGAAGCCTCCTCTCCTTTCCTGTCGACCCCTCACATGCAATGCCTCATCGCGGTGACTCACATGATCTCTACCTTGAACCTTGCCATATAGTTTCTCCGTATGAAGCGCTACCTTCACCTCTTCCACGGTGAGAGTAGTCCGGTTGTAAAGCATCGACCAAACAAACTGATTATACTCTTCAGGCAATGAGCACAAAAAGATAACCTCTTGTTGCTCATGTTCAATCTTCACATCCATACCACGCAACTCTAGCACAATCCTGTTCAATTCATCCATGTGATCCTTCACCGCTGAACCCGACTTCATCTTGAGAGTATACATCTGCTAAAGTAAATATAGGCGACTCGTGAAGGATTTCTTCATACATAGTCCCTCAAGCTTCTTCCACATATCAGATGCCGTCGCCTCATCCAAGACTTCCCTCAAACAATTATCTGATAACGACAACTAAATCGCACTGTACGCCTTCCTCTCTATCTCCGCCCTAGCGGATGCAGTCACCTCCATATCGATATTCGATACATTGAATACGATCTGGTAATACCCCGTCTGCATAAGGACATTCTTCACCTTTGTCTGCCAAATCCAAAAATCATTCTGACCGATGAACTTCTCAATGTTCAAAGTTGCCAAAGACACCATCTTTCCTTCGCAACTAACTTCCTTTGCAATAAAACCACAAGCTCTGATACCACTTGTTAGGGTGAAAATCGAAAACGTCTTGGGATCAATGCAGAAACCAACCTAGTAAACTGATCAGGAATATAGAGCTAGCAAAAATCTAATCCCAATGACCCAACAAAATTCCCAAATGACCTTGCAATAGAAAGTAGCAAACGAATCACAACAACAAATAAATCAATCACAGACACAAGAGAATTTATCCTGGTTCGGTTGTTAACAACCTACGTCCAGCAAACCAATCCGAGACGATCCCACTAGTAGAGAGATCCAAACAATTAGGGTTACAAAACGCTCCTCACGCATGAGTAATAACTTGTCAAAACGTAACAAGCCCTCACGAATCCACTCAAGAGGAAGAAATCAATGGAAGAAGAAGAGAAGGAAAAACCAAACCTTTCGCTCAAGAACACAAACAGTAAAACTCCCTCCAATCTCCAATAGCGTAGCTAAAGGCTCTCCAAAAAACTCTTAATCTGAAAGGATGCTTCCCTAATCTAAAACAACAGTTAGGTTTAAATACACACCCAAAACAATGGAGAAAAAACCGCATCAGCCACTCCTTTTTCGCGCATGGGTCTGCGTCGACCTGGCCCGAGTCGACTGTCAGCTCGGTGACCGGCGCCCCGTTTACGGCATGGGCGCGGTGTCGTTTTACCGCAAGTGCACGGTTAGTGTAGGGTGCGGGTTTATCGAACACAGGGAGGTGGATGGCTTGAGTGGCTACTAGCCTCGCCTAGGTTGTGTGCTAGCTACGCGGATGATATGGGGGAAGTGTAGAAATGAAAGAAAGAAATGAAAAAGACACGACGTGAATCCCCGCTAACACGGGCTAGAGCACTCATGACACTTGGCATTTGACTTGATCCAGGGTGAGACATTGCCCCAAAAGGTGGTACCTAGCGTCCATGGCCCGATATTCCGGTCGGTGCCAAGCACGCTAGGCCTACCCGGTTCCGGACGGTGGGCACTCCCGTGTCGATTAACACCTTCCACAACCGGGAGCATTAAGGCCACAATGATATCTCCCAACACTTCGTCCAAGCTGCTCCCGCACGCAAGGACTCGATGTCAACGCTAGGGGCGTGAGCTGTGGCTAGGGGGTCAACCGCCAAGTTTATTCCCCCTTGGCCCGACGGTCAGAGGCGGTCTTTCTCCCGCCAATGACAATGAAACACCCCCGCATAACCCTAATGGCCAAATAGGTCAAATGTGATTTCTAGCAATACATCTAAGCGGGTCTTGACAGGACAAGCACCCGGACCCCAATCCCCAACACATCTAGTGTGTTGCCGTACGAATTGGACTCAGATTGCTAGAAATCCCCATTGACACATTTCATCGAACACATGCCATGCAACCAAGCCAAATGTAAATTTCCAAGCATCAATCCTACCCTAACCCGTATTAGGGTTCATCAAAACTACTCAATGGTGAATAACATATAAACAAACAACACAAAAGACATATAAACTTTCACCATCAAGCAAAATAAACACAATACAAACAATGGAGAAAAAGAGAAGAAAATACTTATCTTGAGTTGAATCGTCAATCCAATACAAGACTTATTGAGTAAAAGACCTAATCTAAACTAACCTAGAACTCACAAGAGAAGGGGGGCAAAAAGCCCTAAAAACTCCAGGAGAGCCCCCTCAAGTCGGCCAGCCTCGTGTATTTATAGCCCAACTTCGAAACCCTAATGGTTCGGGTCCAAACCCGCAGAAAAAACACCACCCGATCGGTTGACAAGTCAACCGATCGGGTGATCTGTTACAAATAATAAACAGAAAACGGCAGAGCTTCACCCGGTCAGATGAACCGGTCGATTGAGTTCTTGGGGTGACCGGTTGGATCGTGGCGCCATCAGGTGAAGAGGTCGGTTGGATGCCCGTGTCTTGGTTCCTCAGAATCAGCTACAGATGAACCGATCGGGTGAGAGTCACCCGATCGGTTGGCATTTGGCTCGAAAAGACAGAGAAACGGCCGCAATGAACCGGCCTGAGAACCGGTCGGGTGACATCCGCTTGAGCTCTAGCTGAGACCGGGTGGTGCACGCGTGCATCAACCGATCGGTTGACTTTGTTCAACCGATCGGGTGAGGGGCTGAATTGTAACGACCACTTTTCGTTGCACGTTGTTCGTGCACGTGCTTTTGTCCGTGCACGTGTTTATTTTAGACTTTATTTGATTGTGAATACTTTTGTGTGATATGCCATTGTGAACGTCCCTGAGAGTATTAAATAGTGGCACTAATTTGGAACGACGTTTCTCGAGTCATTTTCCCACAATTTAATCTTACTCGATGAGACGTAGCGATTCTCACTCTTGACGGGAGACGTTTCTATTTTTAGTTTCGTCGTCCGATGTCGAAATTGTGATCCGTCTTCTTAGTTAGCTCACATTCGTCGTCACGATCACCACGATATTTATTTTATAATTTTTGGAGTTCATTTGACCACTTTTATATTTTTAACAAGCTTTATATTATTTTTAATAATTAATTTATAAATTATTTTCGGCCAAATAAAATTTGTTTTAAACGTTTTAAAGAATTTTTGAGCCAATTTCCAGCTCATTTGGACCAAGTCAAATCCTAGGGTGAGTTGGAGAAGTTGAATTTCAAATTTTAAATTATTTTAAACTTCTAATCCTATTAGATTTAGCCCTAGACCAAGTCAACCCATCTATACTATATAAGCAACCTCTAGGAAGACCTATTTTCACAAGAAATTAACCCTAGCCTCTTCCAAAACTCAAATTTGACGTTGCGACGAATCGTCGCAACATTGCGACGAACGGCAGCCGCACGACCGAAGAAATCGCCCCCGTTCCCTCGGTCTGACCGGCAGCTCCACCCGCACCAAGCCCCGCCCGCTCCGCTGCAGCCATCGCCCCGCTCCTCCGTGCCTGACCGAGAGATTCTCTCGGTCAGACCGATGGCCGCCCCCGCTGTCGCCGCATCCCCGCTCCGCACCAACGCCCCGCATCGACCCCGCCTTGTCGCCCGCATCCGCTCGTGTCTGACCGAGCGGGCCGCCCGCACCGATCGATGTTGCAACGTTGCAACGTTGCAACGTTGCAACCCCGCATCCACAGCGCCCGACCGACCCCTCCCTCCGCACCGACCGAGAGCCCCGACCCCGCACCGACCCGCTGCGCTGCACAAGCCCGTTCCCCCGCAGCGACCGACGGAGCCCCCCGCATTTGGCTGAGTACGACCGAGAGCAAACGTCGCAACCCCGCATCTGTCGCACCGCTTGCCACCGTGGGCCCCCCAAGTTCTCCAGAGGTATTGTGGGTCCCCCAAAGGTCCCTAGGACTACTGTGGGCCCCACCTAGGTGCGTTCTCTTCGACGACTTGCCGCGTACGACGTCGTCGCACGTCGTAGCCCGTCTTCGCACGTGCGAGCTTTGGAATCTGGAATCGTCGCCCCGGTTGATGCTCTGAATTTTCCAGCGAGGAAACTATATTGGAATCAGGACTTGGAGCGCGTTCTCTTATTCCAACCCCCGGCGTCGCTACCCGACGCCGGTGTAGCTTTCGCGTCGTGTTGAGGTAACGCTTTGCACCCTTAGGACCCCCCAACCCAATGCATGCTAATCAAGACTAAAATCGGTATTTTTAAAGTATTTTAAATGTTTTAAATTCACTAATGAAGATTAATAATATGGACTTTAGGCCGGTGGACTTGTGCACGTAGGATAATTGTGATTTTGGACTCATTGGACGGTGTGCTCAGACGTCGTGCTTGCAGGCAAGTGAAACTTGCCAACTATTGTGTAGGGCCATGTTTTTAGGCCACTTCCTTGTTCCTAGCGTAAAAGAGACTAGTCAGTGAAATGATAGCTGGCTAGACGCCTACTTGATCTAGTTTGACAACGAAACTAGATCCGTCACCTAATTGATCTAGCTTTACAACGAAGCTAGATCCACCCCTTAAACTTGTTGTTCATGCATACTAAACTGGCACGTTTACTTTCCTTACTTGTACGCTTTACTACTTGCCATGTCATGTCATCCATGCATTGAATGTCGCATTCGTAGCACACGCTACAATACTTGTACTCGTACTACTTGTCCGGCTAGGTGCACCCCTACGCCATACTTGTTTAAACACTTCCTGGCTCGTGGTCCAGAAGCGGGCCTCATGTGTTGGCTAAAAACCAATGCCCGATACACGTGGAGGGGTAGGGATAAACGGTTACTTGAGCTTAGGAGTGGCCTGATCCGCCCTCTAGCCAAAAGACGGAATCTCTGTGCACGAGGTGCTTACTTTTCTTGTCTTGTACTTGTCTTGTGAATGATTCATGCAATACTTGTCATCCATGCCATGTTTAAATGCCATGCTCGTACCTTACCTTACTTTACTTTACTTTACTTGTTGCACTCATACTTTAAACTGCCATGTCATTGCATTCATGCTAGAACTGCTAGGTTGTTTTACCTACTTTCAGTTTCCTTGCACAAGTCTCTTGTAGACTTGCTGACATGTGCCCCTTGCTCTTTTGGGTGTCACATGTTAGACCCTGAGCCGGAGACCGCCGCTGTGTACGTGATGTTTTGCTGACGCTGAGTCCGAGTCCATGATTGCCAGGAGGAGTTTTATGGACACCGGTGACCTTTCTTGGTGATTTTGCTGAGTTTCTTTTGTTTTAGGTTTTGTTGTTAGTTGTCGGTGCGTGACACCTTTTCTCTGTACGTTGTACTTTTGTTGGCCATGTTTGGGCCTTTAGTCTCTTTTTCCTTTTTAGCCTGGTGGTTTTTTTTCTGAGATGTTGAAACTTATTTTATGGATATTCTGAGATATTTCTTTTGTCTCAATTCATTATTATTATCTTTGTTTCATTCGCGTTGCAAGGACCTGCAGTTTTAAATTTGATTGACGCTTATCGGACTTGCAGCTTTGTAGCTTCAAGTCTGAGCGGACCTTCTCACGCTTCGCCTCCATATTTTTGGGAAGTGGGGCGTGACAGGTTTTGTTGGTGGCCCATGCAGGTCCAATCTTGCAATTGCGAATTAACGGAACAACGATAATAACAGAATGTCCATTAAATAAATTGCAACATCCGAGTCATAAGCCCCGAGTCTAGTCGTTTTCTTACGACACTAGGTGGTAAGAAGACTTAGTTAGACGTCTGTGCTTGCTAGTTAGAGGCCACTGATTGATAGTTAGGATCCACGTCAGCAATTGATCGCCATAGGAGTTACCTTAGTGGTCCTTGCCTAACCCTGACCATATTAGACTTCTAGATTTTCCTTCGGTCGTTCGCTTGGATTCATCGATTTCGGACCAAGCTGAACGCATTTCCTTACCGTCTAACCTTTAGAAGTCGTAGCGCTTAGTTTTTAATCTTTAGCTGGTCAACCGTAGGAGTTCCCAGTAGATTCTCCTGATTCATACCCTAGGCGTATGTATGCTTTGATCACCTGACCAATTTCCTTGCCTCGATTCACGAGATCGCCTCATGACGATCGTCGTCAATCTTCAAACATCACCATTGCAAAACTTGAACCTTCGGAAAGTGTTTTTTTCAACCTTCTCTTCCACCAAGTTTAATTTTGTTCAAAATTTTAATATACCTATATTTCATCCTCCTTCATTGATTTAAATTTTTAAAACGTTTGTCGGAATTTTTGAATACTAGCTTATGGTATTTTCCCAGCCTATATTTTTCATATATATGTAAATGTGTCGTTCTTTCATATATTAATCTTACCTTGAACCATACTTTTGCCTTGCCCAATTCGATTTATAATTTTCCCTCTTATTTGTGTTATTCGAATGATACACCGTGTTTACTTTAATATACTATCAAGACACATGGAATTTCAGCTTTCAGCAAGTTGGTTTTTGCTCGTCGTTTTCGCCACTTCAGATTTTTGCAAAATTACTATTTTCATAACCACTTCCTGATTTAGACCCACCATGATTTGATTTTAAAGACTTGCTATTCGATTACGATAAATCTACAACTAAGTTAATATTATTTTTCCGTGCACCATACATACTTTCAACTATTTTTATATCTGTGCCAGACTTGTTGTGCTTGTATATTAAGAACCTTATGTAAATCAGTTTCTCATTTCTGGCAAACTCTGGCTCTCTAAAAGTAGTTTCGATGTTGGTTGTTTTAAATTTGCCATAGCCAAAAAAAAAGTTTTGAAAGCATTTAATATGAGTTTAAATTCTTCCGTTACTTGATTTCATTCTTGACTTTCCAAAACTTTTGACAAAATTATATTAAATTACTGACGTATAAGATTTCTAAAACCTCGTCCTTAATATTCGTGTAAATGATTTTACTTCCTTTTACATTGATTTTATATAAACCAATAAAACATTTTCTCCTATTATGAATATTCGACTCAAACTTATTTCAACTCGCTTTATCGATCTTCAAATATTTTATACAGATGAGGAATTCCAATTTTTTTGAAGTACAACAGTTTTCAATTTTGCGTATTTTAGCTTATGCTATTCACGCTATTTCCCTTTTCTGTATCCCATGTAAGCATCACTACATTTCCTTTTTCTTCAACCTAAACATCACCATTGAGCCAATGTTTTCCCTAACCAAGCCGTCTCCTTGTATTTGTCCTATCTGAACTCGTGCTTATCGATCCTTCCATCGTCACGCTTTCGACCTCCCTCTATTTCTTAGGCTTTGGTGCTCGTCAATGTCTGTGTCAACTCTTAGTTGTTAGTAGACCCTTGGACCCTTGTGAGGTTGTCGTGGTACACGTACCTAAGTTGTGTACGTGGGCTTGAATGAGAATTCCCATAGTATATTAGTGTTTGCCTATTGTGTGATATATATATATACTCGGAGTTATTCGTGATAGTATGAAGTTGTTGGGTGTTAGCAGTTATAGATTTTGTGTGGATAGCTATACTATACTAGGGTTGCCTGTGTATATAAGAGTTAGCGTTGACATATCTGAGCTGTGTATGTAGTAAGAGATACTTGTAATGGTTGAAATAAAATGATTGGTAAAGCTATGTGTATGTTAGTAGTGATAATAATAAGAGTACGTATGGTTAAGAGGGTAGGCCTATTATGTGATCTATATGTTAGCACGTATGAGTGTGTGCTCGTATGTGGGTATGTATTGTGTTTAGACGTAAGTAGTTATGTATTGTTGCCTGAGTATATATGTAACGACCTCTTTTCGTTGCACGTTGTTCGTGCACGTGCTTTTGACCGTGCACGTGTTTGTTTTAGACCTTGTTCGTTTGTGAACACTTTCGTGTGATATGCCGTTGTGAATGTCCCTGAGAGTATTAAATAGTGGCACTAATTTGGAACGACGTTTCTCGAGTCATTTTCCCACAATTTAATCTTACTCGATGAGACGTAGCGATTCTCACTCTTGACGGGAGATGTTTCTATTTTTAGTTTCGTCGTCCGACGTCGAAATTGTGATCCGTCTTCTTAGTTAGCTCACATTCGTCGTCACGATCACCACGATATTTATTTTATAATTTTTGGAGTTCATTTGACCAATTTTATATTTTTAACAAGCTTTATATTATTTTTAATAATTAATTTATAAATTATTTTCGGCCAAATAAAATTTATTTGAGTTTTAAACATTTTAAAGAATTTTTGAGCCAATTTCCAGCTCATTTGGACCAAGTCAAATCCTAGGGTGAGTTGGAGAAGTTGAATTTCAAATTTCAAATTATTTTAAACTTCTAATCCTATTAGATTTAGCCCTAGACCAAGTCAACCCATCTATACTATATAAGCAACCTCTAGGAAGACCTATTTTCGCAAGAAATTAACCCTAGCCTCTTCCAAAACTCAAATTTGACGTTGCGACGAATCGTCGCAACATTGCGACGAACGGCAGCCGCACGACCGAAGAAATCGCCCCCGTTCCCTCGGTCTGACCGGCAGCTCCACCCGCACCAAGCCCCGCCCGCTCCGCTGCAGCCATCGCCCTGCTCCTCCGTGCCTGACCGAGAGATTCTCTCGGTCAGACCGATGGCCGCCCCGCTGTCGCCGCATCCCCGCTCCGCACCAACGCCCCGCATCGACCCCGCCTTGTCGCCCGCATCCGCTCGTGTCTGACCGAGCGGGCCGCCCGCACCGATCGATGTTGCAACGTTGCAACGTTGCAACGTTGCAACCCCGCATCCACAGCGCCCGACCGACCCCTCCCTCCGCACCGACCGAGAGCCCCGACCCCGCACCGACCCGCTGCGCTGCACAAGCCCGTTCCCCCGCAGCGACCGACGGAGCCCCCCGCATTTGGCTGAGTACGACCGAGATCAAACGTCGCAACCCCGCATCCTAGCCGCTCCGCACCACTGCAGCGACCACCGCTCCGTTCCCTCGGTCTGACCGAGGGATTGGCCCGCATCCGCCTCGCATCCAAGCGCCCCGCATCGACCCGCCTCGTCGCCCCGCTCCGCTCCGTGCCCGACCGAAGGCCACGCCCGCAGCGACCGACGATCGCGACGTTGCAACGCTGCAACATCGCCCGCCCCGCATCCGTCGCACCGCTTGCCACCGTGGGCCCCCCAAGTTCTCCAGAGGTATTGTGGGTCCCCCAAAGGTCCCTAGGACTACTGTGGGCCCCACCTAGGTGCGTTCTCTTCGACGACTTGCCGCGTACGACGTCATCGCACGTCGTAGCCCATCTTCGCACGTGCGAGCTTTGGAATCTGGAATCGTCGCCCCGGTTGATGCTCTGAATTTTCCAGCGAGGAAACTATATTGGAATCAGGACTTGGAGCGCGTTCTCTTATTCCAACCCCCGGCGTCGCTACCCGACGCCGGTGTAGCTTTCGCGTCGTGTTGAGGTAACGCTTTGCACCCTTAGGACCCCCCCAACCCAATGCATGCTAATCAAGACTAAAATCGGTATTTTTAAAGTATTTTAAATGTTTTAAATTCACTAATGAAGATTAATAATATGGACTTTAGGCCGGTGGACTTGTGCACGTAGGATAATTGTGATTTTGGACTCATTGGATGGTGTGCTCAGACGTCGTGCATGCAGGCAAGTGAAACTTGCCAACTCTTGTGTAGGGCCATGTTTTTAGGCCACTTCCTTACTTTTAGCGTAAAAGAGACTAGTCAGTGAAATGATAGCTGGCTAGACGCCTACTTGATCTAGTTTGACAACGAAACTAGATCCGTCACCTAATTGATCTAGCTTGACAACGAAGCTAGATTGTGACGCCCCGCTTCCCAAAACGTGGAGGCGAAGCGTGAGAAGGTCCGCTCAGACTTGAAGCTACAAAGCTGCAAGTCCGATAAGCGTCAATCAAATTTAAACTGCAGGTCCTTGCAACGCGAAACGAAACAAAGATAATAATAACGAAAGAGACAAAAGAAACATCTCAGAATATCCATAATAATAAATTCCAACATCACAGAAAAAGCCACCAGGCTAAAAGAAAGAGAGTCTAAAAGAGGCCCAGCATGGCCAACAAAAGTACAAAATACAGAAACAAAGTAATGGTGCAAGCACCGACATCTAACAGCAACCTAAAGCAAAAGCAACACCAACAGTCTCTAATACTGGTCTCCGGTGTCCACGAACTCCCCGACGAACGTAGGCTCAGTGTCAGCAACTAACTCGTCCTCAACAACTGTCTCTGGCTCAGGGTCTAACATGTGACACCCAAAGAGAAAGGGGCACATGTCAGCAAGTCTGGAAGACTTGTGCAAGTGAAACTGAAAGTACAAATAAGAGCAACCTAGCAGTTCTAGCATGATGCAATGACATGGCAGTTAAAGTAATGAGTGCAACAAGTAAGGTAAAGTACGAGCATGGCATGGCATGGATGACAAGTATTACATGAATCATTCACAAGACAAGTACAAGACAAGGAAAGTAAGCACCTCGTGCACAGAGATTCCGCCTTTTGGCTAGAGTGGCTGCGCGGGCCAACTCCTAAGCTCAAGTGATCGTTTATCCCTACCCCTCCACGTGTGTCGAGCCAGGGCCTTACCCCCGAACGGGAATGCTCGCTTCTGGAACACGAGCCAGGAAGTGTTTTGCCTTGCTGGTCTAGTGGTGCACCTAGCCAGTCAAGGGAGTACAAGTACAAGTATTGTAGCGTGTGCTACCAATGCGACATTCAATGCATGGATGACATGACATGACAAGTAGTAAGGCGTACAGGTAAGGAAAGTAAACGTGACAGTTTAGTATGCATGAACAACAAGTTTAAAGGTTGGATCTAGCTTCGTTGTCAAGCTAGATCAATTAGGTGACGGATCTAGTTTCGTTGTCAAACTAGATCAAGTAGGCGTCTAGCCAGCTATCATTTCACTGACTAGTCTCTTTTACGCTAAAAACAAGGAAGTGGCCTAAAAACATGGCCCTAAAAAGATTTGGCAAGTTTCACTTGCCTGCAATTATCACGTCAAGAAAACACCATCCAACGAGTCCAAAGTCACGATTCCTACGTGCACAAGTCCACCGGCCTACATCCGTTTTTATTAATCTTGATTAGTGATGGCTAAAACATTTAAAATACTTTAAAATACTGATTTTTAGTCTTGGTTAACGTGCAATTTGGTTGGGGGTCCTAGGGGTGCAAAACGTTACCTCAACACGACGCGAAAGCTACACCGGCGTCGGGTAGCGACGCCGGGGGTTGGAATAATAAGAGCGCGCTCCAAGTCCAGATTCCAATTAGATTCCTCGCTGGAAATTTCAGAGCAATCAACCCGGGCGACGATTCCAGATTCCAAAGCTCGCACGTGTGACGACGGGCTACGACGTGCGACGACGTCGTACGCGGCAAGTCGTCGAAGAGAACGCACCTAGGTGGGGCCCACAGTAGTCCTAGGGACCTTTGGGGGACCCACAATACCTCTGGAGAACTTGGGGGGCCCACGGAGGCAAGTGGTGCGACGGATGCGGGGTTGCGACGAGTGGCTCTCGGTCGTACCCCTCCAATGCGGGAGATTCTCTCGGTCGCTGCGGGGAAACGGAGCCGTGCAGCAGCGGGGGTCGGTCGCAGCAGCGGGTGCGGGCACTTCCTTCGGTCAGATCGATGGGAGCGGTCGGTGGTGCGCTTGGAGAGCGGGGCGGGCGATGTTGCAACGTTGCAACGTTGCAACGTCGGTCGCTGCGGGCGGGGCTACCGGTCAGACGCTGTTCGGAGCGGGGGAACGAAGCGGGCACGGTGCGGAGCGCTGTGCGGAGCGGGGTGCGGGCCAAGAAGTCGGTCAGACCGAGGGAACGGGGCAGGCGCTGTGAAGCGATGCGGGCGGCGATGGGTGCGGGGGCTGCTATCGGTCGGAGCGGGGGAACGGGGGCGTTTTTCTCGGTCGTGCGGCAGCTGAACGTCGCAACGTTGCGACGAATCGTCGCAACGTCCAATTTGAGTTTTGGAAGAGGCTAGGGCTAATTTCTTGCGAAAATAGGTCTTCCTAGGGGTTGCTTATATAGTATAGATGGGTTGACTTGGTCTAGGGCTAAATCTAATAGGATTAGAATATTAAAATAATTTAAAATTTGAATTCCAACTACTCCAACTCACCCAAGGGTTTGACTTGGTCCAAATGAGCTGGAAATTGGCTCAAAAATTCTTTAAAACGTTTAAAACTCAAATAAATTTTATTTGGCCGAAAATAATTTATAAATTAATTATTAAAAATAATATAAAACTTGTTAAAAATATAAAAGTGGTCAAATAAACTCCAAAAATTATAAAATAAATATCGTGGTGATCGTGACGAAGAATGTGAGCTAACTAAGAAGACGGTTCTCAAATTTGACGTCGGACGACGAAACTAAAAATAGAAACTTCTCCCGTCAAAAGTGAAAATCGTCACGTCTCATCGAGCAAGTTTAAATTGTGGAAAAACGACTCGAGAAGTGTCGTTCCAAGATAGTGCCACTATTTAATACTCTCAGAGACGTTCACAGCGGCATATCACACAAAAGTGTTCACAATCAAATAAAGTTTAAAATAAACACGTGCACGGCCAAAAGCACGTGCACGAACAACGCACCACGAAAAGTGGTCGTTACATCCTCCCCACCTTAGAATAAAGTCCGTCCTCGGACTTTCTAATATAGCTAGTCACTCTAGTAACTACCCCAATCAAGTCACTTTATACTTCAAACCAGGTATAGCTATTACAAGTGCTTATATATGCACTAGGTAGTCAAACATTATCACTACTAACACGCATATATATATATATATATACATTCACATACGTTATACACTTATACTTATTATAGTCAGTCAATTCCATACATGTATTTCAATCATATATATAAGCATACATCCCTTATATATCTACTACTTTCCTAAACACAAAACAATATTTCAGATACTCATACAAGGATAGTGTCACACTTAGAAAATACAATTATTGCTCTACATATAGATAGCTACCTATGCACAAACATCAAGGGTATACTACCCTCTAATATTCCTCCAATACCAAACATCTCAACACATATAGTCACACCATACCATTATTAAATCAAGTTCACCATATCTAATATAAATTCACCACTACTATAATTTCATAATATATATAGTCATTCAATGCATTCCATTATTTCACCATACATTCACATTACGTACGGTCCTATAACTGTATTTACGACACACCACATATATCATAGTCACCAATTCCTATAACTAAGCACATACTTACCCGTGCATGGTGCACACCCATACACGCTAACATTTCATTTACGCATACCAATCATTCCATTATATTACTAGCACATCTATGCACCTAGTTTAGCTAGCACATAAGCAAGTCCTTAGTAAATAACTATACCACAAGACCAACACCTATAACTATATACTGGTGTAGCGACCCACAGTCATGTGCGTAACTCAACCAGGCACAAACACTTCTATCACTATACATACATCAAGCATTGCTATGTTCAAACTACAAACATACATTCAATATACTTAGAGTATACCCACTCAAGCTTGAGTGAGACTCAAAACACATATCAGAATATTCTATATACGTAACACGGCATTCATACATATACCAATATCACTCCAATATTTATATATACATATCTACCAATACAATCATATGCATTCCATAAGTCAGTCACACTTAATATCTAGTCAGGTAATACTTACATAGTTCAATCACTCTATATACCATAATAATAATAATACAGACATCAGCACACGCATAATTATAATACTCTCCCTAATGCATGCACACATATTCATCGTATAATCACTCACATGCAACATATATATTCACACCATAGCCTACTACCTATAACTGGTGTACCAACACCTATTATTATTATCACACCTAGCATACATATAGTTTTTACCAGCATATTGCTTCAACCATTATAAGTATCTCCTAATTACATACACCCTATTAGGTATTCACACACTAATTCTTATACAGGCATCCTTAGTATGGTATAGCTACCCACACCCACACACCAAACTATAACTACTAACATACAAACAACTTCACACATCTTGAATAACTCCGAGTATATATAACACACAATAAGCAGCCATTAATATACCATGGGAGAGTACACTCATTCAAGCCAACATATGCGAAATTTGAAAACTGTCGTACTTCAAAAATTGAAATCCTCGTCTGGAAAGAGATATTTGGGGATTGATAAAACGTGTTGTTTCAAAATAAGTTTGGGTCGAATATTCATAATAAGAGAAAATGGTCTATTTGTAAAAAAAATCATTAAAAGGAAGTAAAATCATTTACACGAATATTGAAGACGTAGTTTAGAAAATATTATACGGCAGTAATTCAATATAATGTTTGTGAAAGTCAGAGAAGGAAATCAAGTAACGGAAGGATTTAAACTCATGTTAAATGCTTTCAAAACTTTTAGGTTATGGAAAATTTTAAAATAATCAATATCGAAACTACTTTTCAAAGGAACCAGGATTTGCAAAAATGCAAAAAAAAAACTGGTTTACACACGGTCCTTAGCATACGAGCATAACAAACCTGATACAGGTATATAAAAATAATTGAAATTCTATTTAGTCTCGAAATTTTTCTAGAAGCACGTAGGGAAGGCGGAAAGATAATATTAATAACTTGGTAGTAGAATTATCAAAATTGATAGTGAAGCTTTAAAATCAAATCTATGGAAGGTCCAGATTTAGGAAATGGTTTAGAAATAGTAATTTTACAAAACCTGAAATAAGGAAGACGATGAGCATAATATTTGACTTGCGGGAAGCTGAAATCCCAAGTGACTTGAAAAGTATATGAATGGCATCAATCAGGAAGGAAAAATTGTAAATCGATTTGGGCAATATAAAAGTACGGTTCCGAATTTAATTAATATAAGAGGAAATATGTATTCTCATAGGTTCAAAAGTGTAGGCTGAAAAAGCATTATAAACTATTATTCAAAAATTTCGACAAAAGTTTTTTTTTTAAATTTAAATCAACGAGGAGCATGAAGTATAAGTATACATATTAAAATTTGAACAAATTTAAAACTTAGGGAAAGAGGAAATCAAAAAGAAAATACTTTTAGAAGATTCAAGATTTGTGATGGAGAGATTTGAAAATTGACGACGATTGTCATGAGGCGATCTCGAGGATCGAGGCAAGGAAAACGGTCAGATGTTCAAAACATACATACGCCTAGGATATGGCCCAGAATACCTACGGGAAAACTCCTACGGTCGTCCAACTAAAGTTTAAGAAACTTAGCGCTAGGTCTTTCTAAGGGAGCTAGGTGATGATGAAATGCGCTCGGCTTGGTCCATAATCGATGAACCCAAGCGAACGGCTAAAGGAATTCTAGAAGTCTGATATGGTCAGGGGTAGACAAGGACCACTAAGGTAACTCCTATGACGATTAAATAATTTCTCGGCAAGGAAACTAATTAACAGTCTAACAATCAACCCTATTTTTGCAAACAATCATATGCAAGCAACCAAACATGTTTTAACAGGCCAGATCTAGCTAAGGGAAGAAACAACTAGGTCGAGCGTTACCTGCGATAACCTCATCCACCGTCTCGCTCTCCACTGCAGTCATCAGGTACGCCTGCCTCCTCGGCTACATGGCCTGCTGAAAAGCCTGCTTCTGAGGAGCGAGAGGTGCTCCACGACCTGCAGGTACAGGTACTCTCTGTTGCAACGGCTGTGCGGCAACGGGATCCTTCCAAGGTACCTTAGAGCTCGGGCACTCCTTCATAGTATGAGTAGGATCTCCACAAATCAGGCACTGGCCCAGCCTCTTCCTGCACTGTTTCTTCTCATGACCAGTCTTTCTACAATGATGGCACACCTTCCGACTTGGCCCAGTTACTGGTGCTTCCTTCTGTGGAATTCCCTCCGATGCCTTCCGCAATTGATTTGCATGCCGACAATCCTTCTCTGAATGAGTAGCAGCACCACAAAACAAACACCGGCCTAGAAATCTTCTGCACTGCTCCTTGATGTGCCCGGTCTTGCCACAGAAATAGCAAGTCTTCAGAGTAAGTCCGCCACCAACTCGAGTCTGTCGTCTTCTCGCCATCTAACGACATAGAAAACGAACAAAAATTTAGACTCCATAGCTTAATGACTTAGATGTTGTAATTTATTTAATGGACATTCCGTTACTATCGTTGTTCCGTTAATTCGCAATTGCAAGATTGGACCTGCATGGGCCACCAACAAAACCTGTCACGCCCAGCTTCCCAAAACGTGGAGGCGAAGCGTGAGAAGGTCCGCTCAGACTTGAAGCTACAAAGCTGCAAGTCCGATAAGCGTCAATCAAATTTAAACTGCAGGTCCTTGTAACGCGAAACGAAACAAAGATAATAATAACGAAAGAGACAAAAGAAACATCTCAGAATATCCATAATAATAAATTCCAACATCACAGAAAAAGCCACCAGGCTAAAAGAAAGAGAGTCTAAAAGAGGCCCAGCATGGCCAACAAAAGTACAAAATACAGAAACAAAGTAATGGTGCACGCACCGACATCTAACAGCAACCTAAAGCAAAAGCAACACCAACAGTCTCTAATACTGGTCTCCGGTGTCCACGAACTCCCCGACGAACGTAGGCTCAGTGTCAGCAACTAACTCGTCCTCAACAACTATCTCTGGCTCAGGGTCTAACATGTGACACCCAAAGAGAAAGGGGCACATGTCAGCAAGTCTGGAAGACTTGTGCAAGTGAAACTGAAAGTACAAATAAGAGAAACCTAGCAGTTCTAGCATGATGCAATGACATGGCAGTTAAAGTAATGAGTGCAACAAGTAAGGTAAAGTACGAGCATGGCATGGCATGGATGACAAGTATTACATGAATCATTCACAAGACAAGTACAAGACAAGGAAAGTAAGCACCTCGTGCACAGAGATTCCGCCTTTTGGCTAGAGTGGCTGCGCGGGCCAACTCCTAAGCTCAAGTGATCGTTTATCCCTACCCCTCCACGTGTGTCGAGCCAGGGCCTTACCCCCGAACGGGAATGCTCGCTTCTGGAACACGAGCCAGGAAGTGTTTTGCCTTGCTGGTCTAGTGGTGCACCTAGCTAGTCAAGGGAGTACAAGTACAAGTATTGTAGCGTGTGCTACCAATGCGACATTCAATGCATGGATGACATGACATGACAAGTAGTAAGGCGTACAGGTAAGGAAAGTAAACGTGACAGTTTAGTATGCATGAACAACAAGTTTAAAGGTTGGATCTAGCTTCGTTGTCAAGCTAGATCAATTAGGTGACGGATCTAGTTTCGTTGTCAAACTAGATCAAGTAGGCGTCTAGCCAGCTATCATTTCACTGACTAGTCTCTTTTACGCTAAAAACAAGGAAGTGGCCTAAAAACATGGCCCTAAAAAGATTTGGCAAGTTTCACTTGCCTGCAATTATCACGTCAAGAAAACACCGTCCAACGAGTCCAAAGTCACGATTCCTACGTGCACAAGTCCACCGGCCTACATCCGTTTTTATTAATCTTGATTAGTGATGGCTAAAACATTTAAAATACTTTAAAAGACTGTTTTTTAGTCTTGGTTAACGTGCAATTTGGTTGGGGGTCCTAGGGGTGCAAAACGTTACCTCAACACGACGCGAAAGCTACACTGGCGTCGGGTAGCGACGCCGGGGATTGGAATAATAAGATCGCGCTCCAAGTCCAGATTCCAATTAGATTCCTCGCTGGAAATTTCAGAGCAATCAACCCGGGCGACGATTCCAGATTCCAAAGCTCGCACGTGCGACGACGGGCTACGACGTGCGACGACGTCGTACGCGGCCAGTCGTCGAAGAGAACGCACCTAGGTGGGGCCCACAGTAGTCCTAGGGACCTTTGGGGGACCCAAAATACCTCTGGAGAACTTGGGGGGCCCACGGAGGCAAGTGGTGCGACGGATGCGGGGTTGCGACGAGTGGCTCTCGGTCGTACCCCTCCAATGCGGGAGATTCTCTCGGTCGCTGCGGGGAAACGGAGCCGTGCAGCAGCGGGGGTCGGTCGCAGCAGCGGGTGCGGGCGCTTCCTTCGGTCAGATCGATGGGAGCGGTCGGTGGTGCGCTTGGAGAGCGGGGCGGGTGATGTTGCAACGTTGCAACGTTGCAACGTCGGTCGCTGCGGGCGGGGCTACCGGTCAGACGCTGTGCGGAGCGGGGGAACGAAGCGGGCACGGTGCGGAGCGCTGTGCGGAGCGGGGTGCGGGCCAAGCAGTCGGTCAGACCGAGGGAACGGGGCGGGCGCTGTGAAGCGATGCGGGCGGCGATGGGTGCGGGGGCTGCTATCGGTCGGAGCGGGGGAACGGGGGCGTTTTTCTCGGTCGTGCGGCAGCTGAACGTCGCAACGTTGCGACGAATCGTCGCAACGTCCAATTTGAGTTTTGGAAGAGGCTAGGGCTAATTTCTTGCGAAAATAGGTCTTCCTAGGGGTTGCTTATATAGTATAGATGGGTTGACTTGGTCTAGGGCTAAATCTAATAGGATTAGAATATTAAAATAATTTAAAATTTGAATTCCAACTACTCCAACTCACCCAAGGGTTTGACTTGGTCCAAATGAGCTGGAAATTGGCTCAAAAATTCTTTAAAACGTTTAAAACTCAAATAAATTTTATTTGGCCGAAAATAATTTATAAATTAATTATTAAAAATAATATAAAACTTGTTAAAAATATAAAAGTGGTCAAATAAACTCCAAAAATTATAAAATAAATATCGTGGTGATCGTGACGAAGAATGTGAGCTAACTAAGAAGACGGTTCTCAAATTCGACATCGGACGACGAAACTAAAAATAGAAACTTCTCCCGTCAAAAGTGAAAATCGTCACGTCTCATCGAGCAAGTTTAAATTGTGGAAAAACGACTCGAGAAGTGTCGTTCCAAGATAGTGCCACTATTTAATACTCTCAGAGACGTTCACAGCGGCATATCACACAAAAGTGTTCACAATCAAATAAAGTTTAAAATAAACACGTGCACGGCCAAAAGCACGTGCACGAACAACGCACCACGAAAAGTGGTCGTTACATAGATCCACCCCTTAAACTTGTTGTTCATGCATACTAAACTGTCACGTTTACTTTCCTTACTTGTACGCTTTACTACTTGGCATGTCATGTCATCCATGCATTGAATGTCGCATTCGTAGCACACGCTACAATACTTGTACTCGTACTACTTGTCCGGCTAGGTGCACCCCTACACCATACTTGTTTAAACACTTCCTGGCTCGTGGTCCAGAAGCGGGCCTCATGTGTTGGCTAAAAACCAATGCCCGATACACGTGGAGGGGTAGGGATAAACGGTTACTTGAGCTTAGGAGTGGCCTGATCCGCCCTCTAGCCAGAAGACGGAATCTCTGTGCACGAGGTGCTTACTTTTCTTGTCTTGTACTTGTCTTGTGAATGATTCATGCAATACTTGTCATCCATGCCATGTTTAAATGCCATGCTCGTACCTTACCTTACTTTACTTTACTTTACTTGTTGCACTCATACTTTAAACTGCCATGTCATTGCATTCATGCTAGAACTGCTAGGTTGTTTTACCTACTTTCAGTTTCCTTGCACAAGTCTCTTGTAGACTTGCTGACATGTGCCCCTTGCTCTTTTGGGTGTCACATGTTAGACCCTGAGCCGGAGACCGCCGCTGTGTACGTGATGTTTTGCTGACGCTGAGTCCGAGTCCATGATTGCCAGGAGGAGTTTTATGGACACCGGTGACCTTTCTTGGTGATTTTGCTGAGTTTCTTTTGTTTTAGGTTTTGTTGTTAGTTGTCGGTGCGTGACACCTTTTCTCTGTACGTTGTACTTTTGTTGGCCATGTTTGGGCCTTTAGTCTCTTTTTCCTTTTTAGCCTGGTGGTTTTTTTTCTGAGATGTTGAAACTTATTTTAGGGATATTCTGAGATATTTCTTTTGTCTCAATTCATTATTATTATCTTTGTTTCATTCGCGTTGCAAGGACCTGCAGTTTTAAATTTGATTGACGCTTATCGGACTTGCAGCTTTGTAGCTTCAAGTCTGAGCGGACCTTCTCACGCTTCGCCTCCATATTTTTAGGAAGCGGGGCGTGACAGGTTTTGTTGGTGGCCCATGCAGGTTCAGTCTTGCAATTGCGAATTAACGAAACAACGATAATAACGGAATGTCCATTAAATAAATTGCAACATCCGAGTCATAAGCCCAAGTCTAGTCGTTTTCTTAGGACACTAGGTGATAAGAAGACTCAGTTAGACGACTGTGTTTGCTAGTTAGAGGCCTCTAATTGATAGTTAGGCTCCCCGTCAGCAATTGATCACCGTAGGAGTCACCTTAGTGGTCCTTGCCTAACCCTGACCATATTAGACTACTAGATTTTCCTTCGGTCGTTCGCTTGGGTTCATCAATTTCGGACCCGGCTGAACGCATTTCATTACCGTCTAGCTCTTTAGAAGTCTTAGCGCTTAGTTTTTAATCTTTAGTTGGTCGACCGTAGGAGTTTCCGTAGACTTTCCAAATCCATAACCTAGGCGTAAGAATGCTTTGATCACCAGACCAATTTCCTTGCCTCGATTCACGAGATCGCCCCGTGACGATCGTCGTCAATTTTCAAACATCGCCATTGCAAAACTTGAACCTTCTGAAAGTATTTTTCAATCTTCTCTTCCACTAAGTTTAATCTTGTTCAAAATTTTAAATATACCTATATTTCATCCTCCTTCATTGATTTAAATTTTTTTTAAAACGTTTGTCGGAATTTTTGAATACTAGCTTATGGTATTTTCCCAACCTATATTTTTTCGTACTTATGTAAATGTGTCGCTCTTTCATATATTAATTTTACTTTTGCCCTGCCCAATTCGATTTATAATTTTCCCTCTTATTGAGTTATTCGAATGATACGTCGTGCTTACTTTAATATACTTTCAAGACACATGGAATTCCAGCTTTCAGCAAGTTGGACTTTGCTCGTCGTTTTCGCTACTTCAGATTTTTGAAAAAATTACTATTTTCATAGCATCTTCCTGCTTTAGACCCTCCCTGATTTGATTTTAAAGATTTGCTATTCGATCTTGATAATCCTTATGCTAAGTTACTATTATTTTCTTTCCGCTCACCATACACGCTTTTAGAAAAATTTCTAAACCAAATTGAATTTCAATTATTTTTATATCCATGCCAGACTTGTTGAGCTCGTATATTAAGAACCTTGCGTAAATCAGTTTTTTTTTCATTTTTGGCAAACCCTGGTTCTCTAAAAGCAGTTTCAAATTGATTATTCTCAATTTTCCATAGCCCAAAGAGTTTTGAAAGCATTTAACCTGAGTTTAAATTTTTCCGTTACTTGATTTCATTCTTCGACTTTCCAAAACTTTTTGACAACATTATATTAAATTACTGCCGTATAATACTTTCAAAAATTACGTCTTTAATGTCCGTGTGAATGATTTACTTTCCTTTCTTAATGGTTTGCGATAAGCCATAAAAAAACATTTTTCCTTATTATGAATTTTCGACTCAAATTTATTTTGAACAACTCGTTTTATCGATCTCCAAATATTTCTTTTCAGACAGGGATTTCAACTTTGGGAGAACGACAGTTTTCAAAATCCACGTATTTTAGCTTATGCTATTCACCATATTTCCTTTTCTGTGTTCTATTTAAGCATCACTACATCTCCTTTTCTTTCAACCTAAACATCACCATTGAGTCAATGTTTCCCTAACCAAGTCGTCTCCTTGTATTCGTCCTATCTGAACTCGTGCTTATCGATCCTTCCCTCGTCACGCTCTCGACCTCTCTTTATTGCTTAGACCTTAGGGTCCGTCAATGTCTGTGTCAACCCTTAATTGTTAGTAGGCCCTTGGACCTTGTGAGGTAGTCGTAGTGCACGTACCTAAGCTGTGTACGTGGGCTTGAATGAGTGTACCCCCATAGTATATTGATGTTTGCCTCTTGTGTGATATATATATACTCGGAGTTATTCGTGATAGTATGAAGTTGTTGTGTGTTAGTAGTTATAGATTTTGTGTGGATAGCTATACTATACTAGGGATGCCGGTGTATATAATAGTTAGCGTTGGAATGTCTAATGGAGTGTATGCAATTAGAGAATGCTTATAATGGTAAAAGCAATGATTGGTAAAGCTATGTGTATGTTAGTAGTGATAATAATAAGAGTACGTATGGTTAAGAGGGTAGGCCTATTATGTGATCTGTATGTTAGCACGTATGAGTGTGTGCTCGTATGTGGGTATGTATTGTGTTTAGACGTAAGTAGTTATGTTTTGTTGCCTGAGTATATAGGTGATATACATATGGAAGTAGGAGTATAATTTTGATTGGTATTGCTTGTTTTTTGGGATGTTGCATGCGTGCATACCGTGAGATATACACGACTATTGCACATCTTAATTATGTACGTATGGATGTGTTAGTATACTAATTATAGGTAGTAGGCTATGGTATGAATATATGTGTTACATGTGTGTGACTATACGATGAATACGTATGATTGTACTAGAGAGGGTATTATAAATATGTGGGTGCTGGTGTCTGTAATGTTATTATTATGGTATATAATTAGATTGAACTATGTGGGTGTTATCTGACTAAATATTAAGTGTGATTGATTTATGGAATGTATATGTTTGTATTGGTAGAGGTATATATATGGGAGTGGTATTGGTATAGGTATGAATGTCGTGAATATTCTAATATGTGTATTGAGTCTCACTCAAGCTTGAGTGGGTATACTCTAAGTACATTGAATGTATGTTTGTAGTTTGAATATAGCGATGTTTGATGCATGTATAGTGATAGGAGTGCTTGTGCCTGGTTGTGTTACGCACATGATTGTGGGTCGCTACACCAGTATATAGTTATAGGTGTTGGTCTTGTGGTATAGCTAATTACTAAGGACTTGCTCGTGTGAACGTATGTGTACTAGCTAAAACTAGGTGTGTTTGTGTGCTAGTTATATAATGGTATGATTGGTGTATGTAAATGAAATGTTAGCGTGTATGGGTGTGCACCATGCACGGGTAGGTATGTGCTTAGTTATAGGCTTGATGACAATGGTATATGTGGCGTGTCGTAAATACAGTTATAGGACCGTACGTGATGTGAATATATGGAGAACTATTTACATGCATTTGAATGACTATATATTGTGAAACTATAGTAGTGGTGAATATATATATTAGATATAGTGAAACTTGATTAATAATGGTATGGCGTGACTATATGTGTTGAGATGTTTGGTATTGGATGACTATTAGAGGGTAGTATACCCTTGATGTTTGTGCATAGGTAGCTACCTATAGGTAGAGCAATGATTGCATTTGCTAAGTGTGAGACTATCCTTATATGAGTATCTGAAATATTGTTTTGTGTTTAGGTAAGTAGTAGTGATATAAGGAATGTATGCTTATATATATGATTGAAATACATGTATAAATTTGACTGACTATAATAAGTATAAGTATATGACGTACGTGAATGTATATACGTGTTGGTAGCATTAATGTTTGACTACTTAGTGCATATATAAGCACTTGTAATGACTATACCTGGTTGAATCATTATATGACTTGATTGGGATAGTTACTAGAGTGACTAGCTATATTAGAAAGTCCGAGGACGGACTTTATTCTAAGGTGGGGAGGATGTAACGACCGCTTTTCGTTGCACGTTGTTCGTGCACGTGCTTTTGACCGTGCACGTGTTTGTTTTAGACCTTGTTCGTTTGTGAACACTTTCGTGTGATATGCCGTTGTGAACGTCCCTGAGAGTATTAAATAGTGGCACTAATTTGGAACGACGTTTCTCGAGTCATTTTCCCACAATTTAATCTTACTCGATGAGACGTAGCGATTCTCACTCTTGACGGGAGACGTTTCTATTTTTAGTATCGTCGTCCGACGTCGAAATTGTGATCCGTCATCTTAGTTAGCTCACATTCGTCGTCACGATCACCACGATATTTATTTTATAATTTTTGGAGTTCATTTGACCACTTTTATATTTTTAACAAGCTTTATATTATTTTTAATAATTAATTTATAAATTATTTTCGACCAAATAAAATTTATTTGAGTTTTAAACGTTTTAAAGAATTTTTGAGCCAATTTCCAGCTCATTTGGACCAAGTCAAATCCTAGGGTGAGTTGGAGAAGTTGAATTTCAAATTTTAAATTATTTTAAACTTCTAATCCTATTAGATTTAGCCCTAGACCAAGTCAACCCATCTATACTATATTAGCAACCTCTAGGAAGACCTATTTTCGCAAGAAATTAACCCTAGCCTCTTCCAAAACTCAAATTTGACGTTGCGACGAATCGTCGCAACATTGCGACGAACGGCAGCCGCACGACCGAAGAAATCGCCCCCGTTCCCTCGGTCTGACCAGCAGCTCCACCCGCACCAAGCCCCGCCCGCTCCGCTGCAGCCATCACCCCGCTCCTCCGTGCCTGACCGAGAGATTCTCTCGGTCAGACCGATGGCCGCCCCCGCTGTCGCCGCATCCCCGCTCCGCACCAACGCCCCGCATCGACCCCGCCTTGTCGCCCGCATCCGCTCGTGTCTGACCGAGCGGGCCACCCGCACCGATCGATGTTGCAACGTTGCAACGTTGCAACGTTGCAACCCCGCATCCACAGCGCCCGACCGACCCCTCCCTCCGCATCGACCGAGAGCCCCGACCCCGCACCGACCCGCTGCGTTGCACAAGCCTGTTCCCCCGCAGTGACCGACGGAGCCCCCCGCATTTGGCTGAGTACGACCGAGAGCAAACGTCGCAACCCCGCATCCTAGCCGCTCCGCACCGCTGCAGCGACCGCCGCTCCGTTCCCTCGGTCTGACCGAGGGATTGGCCCGCATCCGCCTCGCATCCAAGCGCCCCGCATCGACCCGCCTCGTCTCCCCGCTCCGCTCTGTGCCCGACCGAAGGCCACGCCCGCAGCGACCGACGATCGCGACGTTGCAACGTTGCAACATCGCCACATCGCCCGCCCCGCATCCGTCACACCGCTTGCCACCGTGGGCCCCCCAAGTTCTCCAGAGGTATTGTGGGTCCCCCAAAGGTCCTTAGGACTACTGTGGGCCCCACCTAGGTGCGTTCTCTTCGACGACTTGCCGCGTACGACGTCGTCGCACGTCGTAGCCCGTCTTTGCACGTGCGAGCTTTGGAATCTAGAATCGTCGCCCCGGTTGATGCTCTGAATTTTCCAGCGAGGAAACTATATTGGAATCAGGACTTGGAGCGCGTTCTCTTATTCCAACCCCCGGCGTCGCTACCCGACGCCGGTGTAGCTTTCGCGTTGTGTTGAGGTAACGCTTTGCACCCTTAGGACCCCCCAACCCAATGCATGCTAATCAAGACTAAAATCGGTATTTTTAAAGTATTTTAAATGTTTTAAATTCACTAATGAAGATTAATAATATGGACTTTAGGCCGGTGGACTTGTGCACGTAGGATAATTGTGATTTTGGACTCATTGGACGGTGTGCTCAGACGTCGTGCTTGCAGGCAAGTGAAACTTGCCAACTCTTGTGTAGGGCCATGTTTTTAGGCCACTTCCTTGCTTTTAACGTAAAAGAGACTAGTCAGTGAAATGATAGCTGGCTAGATGCTTACTTGATCTAGTTTGACAACGAAACTAGATCCGTCACCTAATTGATCTAGCTTGACAACGAAGCTAGATCCACCCCTTAAACTTGTTGTTCATGCATACTAAACTATCACGTTTACTTTCCTTACTTGTACGCTTTACTACTTGCCATGTCATGTCATCCATGCATTGAATGTCGCATTCGTAGCACACGCTACAATACTTGTACTCGTACTACTTGTCCGGCTAGGTGCACCCCTACGCCATACTTGTTTAAACACTTCCTGGCTCGTGGTCCAGAAGCGGGCCTCATGTGTTGGCTAAAAACCAATGCCCGATACACGTGGAGGGGTAGGGATAAACGGTTACTTGAGCTTAGGAGTGGCCTGATCTGCCCTCTAGCCAAAAGACGGAATCTCTGTGCACGAGGTACTTACTTTTCTTGTCTTGTACTTGTCTTGTGAATGATTCATGCAATACTTGTCATCCATGCCATGTTTAAATGCCATGCTCGTACCTTACCTTACTTTACTTTACTTTACTTGTTGCACTCATACTTTAAACTGCCATGTCATTGCATTCATGCTAGAACTGCTAGGTTGTTTTACCTACTTTCAGTTTCCTTGCACAAGTCTCTTGTAGACTTGCTGACATGTGCCCCTTGCTCTTTTGGGTGTCACATGTTAGACCCTGAGCCGGAGACCGCCGCTGTGTACGTGATGTTTTGCTGATGCTGAGTCCGAGTCCATGATTGCCAGGAGGAGTTTTATGGACACCGGTGACCTTTCTTGGTGATTTTGCTGAGTTTCTTTTGTTTTAGGTTTTGTTGTTAGTTGTCGGTGCGTGACACCTTTTCTCTGTACGTTGTACTTTTGTTGGCCATGTTTGGGCCTTTAGTCTCTTTTTCCTTTTTCGCCTGGTGGTTTTTTTTCTGAGATGTTGAAACTTATTTTATGGATATTCTGAGATATTTCTTTTGTCTCAATTCATTATTATTATCTTTGTTTCATTCGCGTTGCAAGGACCTGCAGTTTTAAATTTGATTGACGCTTATCGGACTTGCAGCGTTGTAGCTTCAAGTCTGAGCGGACCTTCTCACGCTTCGCCTCCATATTTTTGGGAAGCGGGGCATGACAATATAGGTGATATACATATGGTAGTAGGAGTATAATTTTGATTGGTATTGCTTGCTTTTCGGGATGTTGCATGCGTGCATACCGTGAGGCATACACGACTATTGCACATCTTAATTATGTATGTGTGAATGTGTTAGTATACTAATTATAGGTAGTAGGCTATGGTGTGAATATATACATTATTTATGTGTGACTATACGGTGAATGTTTGTACTAGAGAGGGTATTATAAATATGTGGGTGCTGATGTCTGTAATGTTATTATTATGGTATATAATTAGATTGAACTATGTGGGTGTTATCTGACTAAATATTAAGTGTGATTGATTTATGGAATGTATATGGTTGTATTGGTAGATGTATATATATGGGAGTGGTATTGGTATAGGTATGAATTGCGTGTTACGTATATAGAATATTCTAATATGTGTATTGAGTCTCACTCAAGCTTGAGTGGGTATACTCCAAGTATATTGAATGTATGTTTGTAGTTTGAATATAGCAATTCTTGATGTATGTATAGTGATAGAAGTGTTTGTGCCTGGTTGAGTTACGCACATGATTGTGAGTCGCTACGCCAGTATATAGTTATAGGTGTTGGTCTTGTGGTATAGCTAATTACTAAGGACTTGCTCGTGTGAACGTATGTGTACTAGCTAAAACTAGGTGTGTTTGTGTGCTAGTTATATAATGGTATGAATGGTATGCGTAAATGAAATGTTAGCGTGTATGGGTGTGCACCATGAACGGGTAAGTATGTGCTTAGTTATAGGTTTTGATGACTACGATATATGTGGCGTGTCGTAAATGCAGTTATAGGACCGTACGTAATGTGAATGTATGGTGAAATATTTGAATGCATTGAATGACTATATATTGTGAAATTATAGTAGAGGTGAACATATATTAGATATAGTAAAACTTGATTAATAATGGTATGGCGTGACTATATGTGTGAGATGTTTGGTATTGGATGACTATTAGAGGGTAGTATACCCTTGATTTTTGTGCATAGGTAGCTACCTATAGGTAGAGCAATGATTGTATTTGTTTGTATGAGATCATACCTATATAAGTATCTGAATTATTGTTTTGTGAGTAGCAGTTATATAAGGGATGTATGTTTATATACATGATTGAAATACATGTATGAAGTTGACTGACTATAATAGGTATAAGAGTGTGACGTACGTGAATATATATATAAATATATATACGTGTTGGTAGGGTTAATGGTTGACTACCTAGTGCGTATATGAGCACCTGTAATGACTATACCTGGTTTGAAGTATAAAGTGACTTGATTGGGATAGTTACTAGAGTGACTAGCTATATTAGAAAGTCCGAGGACGGACTTTATTCTAAGGTGGGGAGGATGTAACGACCGCTTTTCGTTGCACGTTGTTCGTGCACGTGCTTTTGTCCGTGCACGTGTTTATTTTAGACTTTATTTGATTGTGAATACTTTTGTGTGATATGCCATTGTGAACGTCCCTGAGAGTATTAAATAGTGGCACTAATTTGGAACGACGTTTCTCGAGTCATTTTCCCACAATTTAATCTTACTCGATGAGACGTAGCGATTCTCACTCTTGACGGGAGACGTTTCTATTTTTAGTTTCGTCGTCCGACGTCGAAATTGTGATCCATCTTCTTAGTTAGCTCACATTCGTCGTCACGATCACCACGATATTTATTTTATAATTTTTGGAGTTCATTTGACCAATTTTATATTTTTAACAAGCTTTATATTATTTTTAATAATTAATTTATAAATTATTTTCGGCCAAATAAAATTTATTTGAGTTTTAAACGTTTTAAAGAATTTTTGAGCCAATTTCCAGCTCATTTGGACCAAGTCAAATCCTAGGGTGAGTTGGAGAAGTTGAATTTCAAATTTTAAATTATTTTAAACTTCTAATCCTATTAGATTTAGCCCTAGACCAAGTCAACCCAGCTATACTATATAAGCAACCTCTAGGAAGACCTATTTTCGTAAGAAATTAACCCTAGCCTCTTCCAAAACTCAAATTTGACGTTGCGACGAATCGTCGCAACATTGCGACGAACGGCAGCCGCACGACCGAAGAAATCGCCCCCGTTCCCTCGGTCTGACCGGCAGCTTCGCCCGCACCAAGCCCCGCCCGCTCCGCTGCAGCCATCGCCCCGCTCCTCCGTGCCTGACCGAGAGATTCTCTCGGTCAGACCGATGGCCGCCCCCGCTGTCGTCGCATCCCCGCTCCGCACCAACGCCCCGCATCGACCCCGCCTTGTCGCCCGCATCCGCTCGTGTCTGACCGAGCGGGCCGCCCGCACCGATCGATGTTGCAACGTTGCAACATTGCAACGTTGCAACCCCGCATCCACAGCGCCCGACCGACCCCTCCCTCCGCACCGACCGAGAGCCCCGACCTCGCACCGACCCGCTGCGCTGCACAAGCCCGTTCCCCCGCAGCGACCGACGGAGCCCCCCGCATTTGGCTGAGTACGACCGAGAGCAAACGTCGCAACCCCGCATCCGTCGCACCGCTTGCCACCGTAGGCCCCCCAAGTTCTCCAGAGGTATTGTGGGTCCCCCAAAGGTCCCTAGGACTACTGTAGGCCCCACCTAGGTGCGTTCTCTTCGACGACTTGCCGCGTACGACGTCGTCGCACGTCGCAGCCCGTCTTCGCACGTGCGAGCTTTGGAATCTGGAATCGTCGCCCCGGTTGATGCTCTGAATTTTCCAGCGAGGAAACTATATTGGAATCAGGACTTGGAGCGCGTTCTCTTATTCCAACCCCCGGCGTCGCTACCCGACGCCGGTGTAGCTTTCGCGTCGTGTTGAGGTAACGCTTTGCACCCTTAGGACCCCCCAACCCAATGCATGCTAATCAAGACTAAAATCGGTATTTTTAAAGTATTTTAAATGTTTTAAATTCACTAATGAAGATTAATAATATGGACTTTAGGCCGGTGGACTTGTGCACGTAGGATAATTGTGATTTTGGACTCATTGGACGGTGTGCTCAGACGTCGTGCTTGCAGGCAATTGAAACTTGCCAACTCTTGTGTAGGGCCATGTTTTTAGGCCACTTCCTTGTTCCTAGCGTAAAAGAGACTAGTCAGTGAAATGATAGCTGGCTAGACGCCTACTTGATCTAGTTTGACAACGAAACTAGATCCGACACCTAATTGATCTAGCTTGACAACGAAGCTAGATCCACCCCTTAAACTTGTTGTTCATGCATACTAAACTGTCACGTTTACTTTCCTTACTTGTACGCTTTACTACTTGCCATGTCATGTCATCCATGCATTGAATGTCACATTCGTAGCACACGCTACAATACTTGTACTCGTACTACTTGTCCGGCTAGGTGCACCCCTACGCCATACTTGTTTAAACACTTCCTGGCTCGTGGTCCAGAAGCGGGCCTCATGTGTTGGCTAAAAACCAATGCCCGATACACGTGGAGGGGTAGGGATAAACGGTTACTTGAGCTTAGGAGTGGCCTGATCCGCCCTCTAGCCAAAAGACGGAATCTCTGTGCACGAGGTGCTTACTTTTCTTGTCTTGTACTTGTCTTGTGAATGATTCATGCAATACTTGTCATCCATGCCATGTTTAAATGCCATGCTCGTACCTTACCTTACTTTACTTTACTTTACTTGTTGCACTCATACTTTAAACTGCCATGTCATTGCATTCATGCTAGAACTGCTAGGTTGTTTTACCTACTTTCAGTTTCCTTGCACAAGTCTCTTGTAGACTTGCTGACATGTGTCCCTTGCTCTTTTGGGTGTCACATGTTAGACCCTGAGCCGGAGACCGCCGCTGTGTACGTGATGTTTTGCTGACGCTGAGTCCGAGTCCATGATTGCCAGGAGGAGTTTTATGGACACCGGTGACCTTTCTTGGTGATTTTGCTGAGTTTCTTTTGTTTTAGGTTTTGTTGTTAGTTGTCGGTGCGTGACACCTTTTCTCTGTACGTTGTACTTTTGTTGGCCATGTTTGGGCCTTTAGTCTCTTTTTCCTTTTTAGCCTGGTGGTTTTTTTTCTGAGATGTTGAAACTTATTTTATGGATATTCTGAGATATTTCTTTTGTCTCAATTCATTATTATTATCTTTGTTTCATTCGCGTTGCAAGGACCTGCAGTTTTAAATTTGATTGACGCTTATCGGACTTGCAGCGTTGTAGCTTCAAGTCTGAGCGGACCTTCTCACGCTTCGCCTCCATATTTTTGGGAAGCGGGGCGTGACATGAATGATGCAATCGTCATCGTTTGACCCCCTGGGTCACGCGTGACTCCTCCCGTTGCGCCGGGGACTTGTGATATCGTCGTTTTTATGTCCAAAATGCTAGAAATTCCTGCAAAATACCAAAAACACGGAAACGTGAAAGAAAACAAGAAAATACAAGAAAACAAATAAAAGACGGCAGAAAATACGGAGAAACACGGAAGAAAACGGCCGCAAATATATGAAATATAAACGCACGTCAAAATCCCCCAAGCTGAACTCTTCCTCGTCCTCGAGGAAGACGAGTGAGAGTAGAAGCTCGGAGGGAGAAAATAGAGAGAAAGAGAGAAAAAGAAAACTCTATATCCTAGATCACCCGTTAGGGCCAACAAAATATAAAATGACACACCAAGCAAGCGAACGCCAAATCACATCACTAAACCAAGGAATACGAGTCCAGACGAGTGCCGTGGGCCCACGCGGTGAAGCACGAGTGAGTGTGGTCGTGTGCTAGCAGATGGTGTCACTATCTACGATGTGCAATAAAGCTCCATATACACATACCCAAAGAAAGACCCAAATATCCCTTCAATTTGAAATTGCGGTGAATATTAGCTTAAGCATGCATGAGAAGAGTATAAGAATAGAAGCGTATCATGCATCGGGGACTCCACAACTAGGGTTAAGGAAATCACCACACTAAAGCCTAGATAATAGCTAAAAAGTTCCTAAGCCAAGTGTTTTCGAAAACGATGGGGGTTGAGATGATGTGGAGAAGAACACTCGGTGCAAATTCTCGCCTTCCCCTTATTCACGGCAAGTAGGAAAATATTCACACTGGAATTTTTTTTGGGTTTTGGTTATTTGTATTTTTTTTTCTTTTCTTTTCATTTCTCATCTTTTTGGGTTTTTCTTTTCTTTTCTCCTTTTTTTGGATTTTTGGGAATTGGGATATTTACATGTGTACTCTCCCAAGTGGGAGAACGGTACACGACGAGGGGATTTGCACCAAGTAAAATAAAAATGAAATCGGATTCTAAACACTTGGACAAAGGAGATATTTCTCGCTAATCAGAGCATAGGCTAAATGGGTTATCCTAGTCCTTGTTTGTGGAATCCCGACACATGCGAATTGAAATATACGATATAAATATAGCATGCATATAGAAACAGATAGTAGAAGCAAATACCGCATATTCAAATCGAAGCATGATAATCTAGGGGTCAACCAAGGATAGGTATATAAAATATAATCACAAGGTAGAAGCACACCAAATGCTAGTCACGACACACGACTCACAAGAAAGCTAAGTGGACCCACGATGCATGAAATGCAAGAGGACTCGGCTTCCTGAGGTTAGTGAATGTGATTCTCGAAGCCGTGCTAGGTGTGTGTGTGATTTTGTGGCAACTCATCATATGGGGTCATCTCTAGGAGAGAGAGAACAATAGAAGAAATGAAAAAAAGAAAAAAGAAAAAGACGGAGAAAAACGACTCAAATAGCGAAGAAAAAGAGACAAATGACGCACGAAGTGCGACTCCCCCAAGCTAAAATTTGCATTGTCCTCAATGCAATAGTAGTGAATACGGGAGGACAATGAAAATGGGGGGGAGTTACGCACCGACACGAAAAAAAGAAAAACACGAAAAACACATTAGCGAAACTAAAAAAAATAAAGAAAAAGAAACACTCAAATAAAAGATATAAAACACGACAAAAGAACACATAGACACAGACACACAACAACGACACGCGAAAACATGCACACAAAAGTCGATTTCCCCCAAGCTGAACATGACAATGCTAACAAAATGATATGATCAATGTGATGCAGAAATATGCTAGGGGAAAATCGGAAAAGAAAGAAATCAGAATGCAGGAGAGACAGTCTGCTCGTTCTCCTCGGAAGAGGATGTGGGTGAAATGATAGAAGGGCACGACATGATGGGTTATTAAGATGCAAAAGCAAATCCTAGATACGCTCCCTTCGCTAATGAGAGGAAACGAGATTATTCAAATCTAAACTAGAAAGCGGTAAATTTTTACACTACTGGATTAGGATACACCTGAGCATAGGCGGATCCAAGATCTGAAGTGGGGCAGGTAGCTGCTCTAACTGCTCCTTCTGTGGCTCCGCCAGAAGCGTTGTGCCACGTGTGCCAATGGACCCAAGCAATGCACCTCCAAGCATCCCTCGTAGGTGTCCACCTGTGACCTGCAAAGGACGAGGTGCATTAGTCCATGGCAAGAAATTATTTCCCGAAATAAATGTATCCCAGAGATAATCGTCAACATAAGATGGAAAAATAATAAACGGGTGACGAATACTCCCTGAGAATGGGTCGCTATCCTCTGTACTAGTGACGACCGAATTCTCGCTCTCCATTAGAAGTGGCTCTCCAGGTAGTGACGCACCGCAGCATACCTCAAGGGAAGTAGATCCTGTGTCCTGCGAGAGATATGGCGTGTCAAAAATATATGAGTCTAAAGAAATAGGACGTGAAAAGCGAGACTCAAATGTGGAGTGAGAGTGAGTATGAAAATCTCCCTGAATAGGGGCAATATGCTCAAGTAGATGCTCAGCCGCAGAAGAAGTGGAGCGTGACGGTAGAGGTAGATGTGGCTCGGGCTCCATGAAGTAGATGATCGTATCCAAGCCCTCATGCACATCCTCCTCGATGATATGCTCATGCTCCTCCATCTGCCCGATGTCCTGAATGACATCCTTATGGTTGACCACCGACCAAGGAGGAAGCTGTGACAGAGATGGCTCTGGAGGTGGATGTGGAGCAGACCCCTCGTATGTGGTCGTGGTGTCCTCGTCCTCACGCAGATCCTCCTCGCCGGTATGCATAATCTCTGTAAACTCCTCAGTGCTCTCATAGGACTCATGTGGGGTATCCAAATCAAGACAAGAAATCTCTCCCACAGATCCTAGATAAATCTCCCCATCCTCACTATCATCATCAAAAAATGCTTCGTCATCCAAGTGGTAGTGATGGAAAAATGGGGTATCGGCTTGAGATGTGTCTATGGTGGCCGATGGCATGGTGGTCTCAACCATGAAAGTGGGTATATCCTCTCCTTCATCCCCTCTCCTCGGTGTCGGCTCGGTGATTGGTACCATTAAGTTTTGTAATATTTGGCCTTGGTTAAACATGGCACTTTCAATGAGAGACACGATGCTTGATTCTTCTTGTGTGTGTGGAGGGGTATAAGGTTGAGGAAATGGATGGGAGGTGTTTGGGCTAAGGTTGTGGGAAAATGTTTGGCCTTGGGGTGGGGGGAGGCTCTCAAGCGTAAATGGGCAATCATAATACACGTGCCCCGCCATCCCACAAGTCTCACAAACCACAACCGAATAGGGATTGTATCCTCCCATCTGAGCATCGAAATTTGATCTCCACATGGTTACACCAAAGATACCTGGACAACAAAAATAAGAAAACTAGAGAGGAGCGTCAATAGTACAAGAAATAACAAAAAGATAATATAATAGTGGGGGAAAAATTTCTTGGTTATTGAAATTTTTTTTAAAAGGAAAAATAATTTTTTTGTGTTTTTATGCGTAGTCTAACGAACCCAAGCAAAGCTAATATCAAACCGAATGCCTCCCCGGCAACGGCGCCAAAAACTTGACCGGCGCCCCGTTTACGGCATGGGCGCGGTGTCGTTTTACCGCAAGTGTACGGTTAGTGTAGGGTGCGGGTTTATCAAACACAGGGAGGTGGATGGCTTGAGTGGCTACTAGCCTCGCCTAGGTTGTGTGCTAGCTACGCGGATGATATGGGGGAAGTGTAGAAATGAAAGAAAGAAATGAAAAAGACACGACGTGAATCCCCGCTAACACGGGCTAGAGCACTCATGACACTTGGCATTTGACTTGATCCAGGGTGAGACATTGCCCCAAAAGGTGGTACCTAGCGTCCATGGCCCGATATTCCGGTCGGTGCCAAGCACGCTAGGCCTACCCGGTTCCGGACGGTGGGCACTCCCGTGTCGATTAACACCTTCCGCAACCGGGAGCATTAAGGCCACAATGATATCTCCCAACACTTCGTCCAAGCCGCTCCCGCGCGCAAGGACTCGATGTCAACGCTAGGGGCGTGAGCTGTGGCTAGGGGGTCAACCGCCAAGTTTATTCCCCCTTGGCCCGACGGTCAGAGGCGGTCTTTCTCCCGCCAATGACAATGAAACACCCCCGCGTAACCCTAATGGCCAAATAGGTCAAATGTGATTTCTAGCAATACATCTAAGCGGGTCTTGACAGGACAAGCACCCGGACCCCAATCCCCAACACATCTAGTGTGTTGCCGTACGAATTGGACTCAGATTGCTAGAAATCCCCATTGACACATTTCATCGAACACATGCCATGCAACCAAGCCAAATGTAAATTTCCAAGCATCAATCTTACCCTAACCTGTATTAGGGTTCATCAAAACTACTCAATGGTGAATAACATATAAACAAACAACACAAAAGACATATAAACTTTCACCATCAAGCAAAATAAACACAATACAAATAATGGAGAAAAAGAGAAGAAAATACTTATCTTGAGTTGAATCGTCAATCCAATACAAGACTTATTGAGTAAAAGACCTAATCTAAACTAACCTAGAACTCACCAGAGAAGGGGGGCAAAAAGCCCTAAAAACTCCAGGAGAGCCCCCTCAAGTCGGCCAGCCTCGTGTATTTATAGCCCCACTTCGAAACCCTAATGGTTCGGGTCCAAACCCGCAGAAAAAACGCCACCCGATCGGTTGACAAGTCAACCGATCGGGTGATCTGTTACAAATAATAAACAGAAAACGGCAGAGCTTCACCCGGTCAGATGAACCGGTCGGTTGAGTTCTTGGGGTGACCGGTTGGATCGTGGCACCATCGGGTGAAGAGGTCGGTTGGATGCCCGTGTCTTGGTTCCTCAGAATCAGCTACAGATGAACCGATCGGGTGAGAGTCACCCGATCGGTTGGCATTTGGCTCGAAAAGACAGAGAAACGACCGCAATGAACCAGCCTGAGAACCGGTCGGGTGACATCCGCTTGAGCTCTAGCTGAGACCGGGTGGTGCACGCGTGCATCAACCGATCGGTTGAATTTGTTCAACCGATCGGGTGAGGGGCTGAATGATGCAATCGTCATCGTTTGACCCCCTGGGTCACGCGTGACTCCTCCCGTTGCGCCGGGGACTTGTGATATCGTCGTTTTTATGTCCAAAATGCTAGAAATTCCTGCAAAATACCAAAAACACGGAAAAGTGAAAGAAAACAAGAAAATACAAGAAAACAAATAAAAGACGGCAGAAAATACGGAGAAACACGGAAGAAAACGGGCGCAAATATATGAAATATAAACGCACGTCACTCGGCCTGCTCGGTCGAGCTGACATGCCCTAGGTGGAGTCGGGTTGACTCGGTCGAGTAGACTAGCTACTCGGCCCGAGTGTTAGTATTCCTCATCAAGCCGCATGCCCTCAGGCTGCTCGGGCAAACAAAACCTTCATCCTGCACGACCAAGTAGCATCCTGCTCGACCGAGTAGACTCCTACTCGACCGAGTAGGAGTCACCCAAGACGAAGGGAAAAATTTCCAAGCTCTCTGCCTGCTTGGTCTGTCAGGGTCTTCATGCTGCTCGGTTGAGGAGCTTGCTGGTCAACTGAGTAGTCTCCTACTCGATCGAGTCACCTGGGAAACTGCACCAAGGGATTTGAATCACAAAAAACAACATGAACGTCATAGGTGAAGGAGTCTAGACTTGCACTTCTGAGCACAGAGTACGAAAGCCTTCGAATGTAACCATCAGAGACCATATCAGAGATGTTTGTGAGGTTCACCAACATCGTTTACAAGTCTAGCTCGCTCGGTAAGCCATATTCTAGCCTTGAACATGTGATGAAATTATTAAGAGCACTGCCAATCTCCTTCAGGCCTAAAGTCACAGCCATCCAAGAAGCGAAAGATCTATCACAGATGAGAGTGGAGGACTTGATAGGCAACATAATGTCCCATAAGCTTGAGTTGTTGAACATTGAAGAAAGAGAGAAACCTGAACCAAAAGAAAAAGCTCCAAAACCACTAGCTCTTCAAGCTAGTGAGGATGACATCGATGAGGAGGAGCATGCTCTTATGGTAAGAGGATTCATCAGATACATCAAGATAAAGCAAGAAAAAGTTGAATGTTTTAAATGCAGGAGAAAGGGACATTATGCGAGGAATTGCCCACAAGAGACGGCTCAGGTTACAAAAGAGAAAGGAAAAGCCAAAGTGCTAACTGGGACATGGACAACGAAGCTGAGGATGAGGATGAGGAGATTGTAGCCCACTCCTCCCTCTGCTTAATGGCAAAGAACGATGAGGTAATATCTTATACTAAAGCAGAGTTCTTTAAGAAAATGCAAGAAGAAATCGACGAGCTAGATAATATTGTTGAATTCTATACAAATTCTTGCTTTGAATTGCAAAAAGAAAATTGCGACATGTTTGAAGAATCTAAAAATTTAAAAGAGGAACTTGTTGCATGCAAATCAACCATTGATTTGTTAAAAAGGGAAAAATATAGCTCATCTGAAAAAGCTGCTTGTCTTTCTTGTCCTTCCTTATTAAATAATATTAGCATGCTTAAGAAAGATTTAATTAAGTTTGAAACTAGAAAGGATTATATGATTAGAGAGCTTAAGAATAAATTGTGCATGCTAAATAACAAACTTAAAAGAAAAATGGTTGTATTTGAAAAGAAGGAAGAGGAAAACAATAATGCTTTTAAAAGTAAATGTGCTTTACTTGTGAACGAGAACACATTGTTGAAATCCAAAGTCTCTAGTCTTGCATTGTCCATTAAGAAATTTTTCATAGGAAAACAATCTTTAGATATCATTCTTGGAAATCAATTATATGTCAATAATAGACGTGGACTTGGATTTGGTTTGAAAAATGTTGAAAAGCCTAAATTTAAGAAAATTCACAATGTGCCTTCCATTGTTAAAAATATGCATGCAAAGTGCTTTACTTGCGATAGCGTTGGTCACACATCCTATTATTGTAAGTTTAGTAACACAAACATAAAGTTCAAATAAGGGTGGGTTCCTAAAACTTTGATGACTAATACTAGTGGACTTTGTTGAGATTTGGTGGGGAGCAATGAATTGAAAGTCTCATTTTAGCTCCTTAGTCAAATGGCGACGCGAAGGTATATTTATTTCCCTCTTTGCATTCATTGCATACCTTCATAGATTTTTGTGTGTGCTTGATTTATTTCTTGTTTGTGTGCTTGTTTTTTTGCATCTTAGTTTGTTTTAGTTCATTATAAAAGAAAAATAAAAAAATTGAAAAAAAATAAAAAAAAATGTGCTTAATGAATACCCCTCTATGAATCATTATAAGTGGTATTATTGTATGACCATTCAAATCCTTGTAGAAATCATTGTATTATTGTTATAGCTACATGCGCATGTTCGACTTTATTTAGTAGCCATGACATGTTTCATGAAATGAATAATTTGATTTCTACACCTACATGCTCACTTCCACGACTATTAAACTTGGTGTACTTTAGGAGATTTTTTTAATGAAGATTGGGAAGTGAATGTCGGATGATAATAACTGAATAATCTAAAGGATATGATGTGTATTGCCATGAATAAAAATTGAGCACAAAAGGAATTGTATATGAAAAAAAGATATGAATATTGCTCCGTATGTAAAATGGGTACAATTCATGGCAAATACACTACCCACGAGTATCCAACATAAGCTTTATGGGTAATCTTTAGCGTTGGTGTTCTTTACTCATCAAGCAATGCCACCCCCACATCTAAGGGTCCTTATAAGCTATGTTTTGGGGTTTGGTACCTTGAACTCATTTTTAATGAGGTGGGAAAAATCAATCCTAGGTGATATTCATGTTAAATGGAAAATGTGGATTGGTTTTGGTTGATGTTCTTGATTGAATCTCCCTTTGTACTTCAATGTTTAATTATCACACTTACACAATGGTGTTGAAGTCTAAATTGCAATTTTCATTGAACTTGAATTGCCTACTCTATGAAAAATGACATGCAAGTGCTAGTTATAATTTATAATACTTTTTTTTGCATGTGATATTTGATTGACTTCATTAATACGCTTTTGATGATAATAAAGGGGGAGAAAAGTTGAAAAAAGATTTTGTATTATTTGCTGAGTGGCACTACACTTGGTATTATTTGTTGAAGGGGAGCACTAGAAATACATGTTCAAGGGGGAGCTTGAAAATAGGGAGAGCATTCTTATCACTATTGCCATATTGTTGTGCATGTTAGTAATGCTTGAACGTCTCATTGTATACATTATATGCATTACATCCTTCATCGCACTTCACACACAATTGCTCAAATCTTTTATTGGGTTGTCATCATCAAAAGGGGGAGATTGTTGGAAGCAACGATATAGGATCTCTAGTTTGATGATAACAAACGTGTACGAACTATTTAACATATGTGCTAAGTGTGTTTCAGGAATGGCAAAGTAGTAAATCTACATTTGATGACTTAGTCAATGCGGTGGAGAAATTTCTATTCATATAACAAATCGGAAGATGGGAAAATTGCTATTTATATGGCAACTTGGACTTAGTCAAAAAGATGGTGACTATAGCTACAAATATTGGACCAAGTCAAATTAGAGAAGATTGTATTCAAATCAATTTAAGATTGTTTCATATCCCCATTGCCATTCAAATCCTATTCCAATATGGAGAGATATGGAGTATCTTTTTCAAATCTCTCTTAATTGATTCAAATCAATTAAAGATCCTATCAAATCATCTATCCTATTTGAACCCAAATCCTAATTCAATTAGTATTGCAATGAGATCAAATAGAATCCCTCCAAATCTTCAACTCCTATCTCCATTAGGATTTCTCCTTAGCTACAAATCTCCATACCCTCTCCTATATAAACCCATATTCAAAGAGAGGGATTTTGAGAGAGAGTGAACCAAAGAAATTCGGCCATACCCTTGAGAAAAGCTTCATGGCCGCAACTTTGTAAGGAGCTCGACAGACGACGCTAAAAAATGCATAACTTTCTCCACAGAACTCGGATCGACCAACCGTTTGTGCCAGGACGATCACAACTCAGTTCTCTACAACATGATGATATTTTTCTAATTTAATCTCTGTATTAAATCTGTGGTATTTATTTTAGCATGAGTTGTATTCTAAATAGCTTAATATATTTCATCATCTCCTAGGCCAAAGTTCTTCATCTCCTCCAAGCCCTTGGATGCAAGCTACATCTTCAAGTTACTCTCTACATCGCCTTGCGCAACTGCATAGCTAAGCACACATTAAGGCTACAACATCCTTGAAGATCACCTTACACATGTTGCCATTGACGAGAAGAGAACCATAGCCGCAAGTTGCCATTGACGAGAAGAGACCCATTGCCACAAGTTGCCATTGTAGAGGAGAGACCATAGCCGCAAGTTGCAGCACCCAAACACCAAGAGGAGGCAATTAAAACATCAAGAAAGGGTCTGCACGTGGACTGCTAGAGCAAACAGGGGGCTATGCACGCATTGCAGGGGGGCTGCACATGCATTGCAGGGTTCTGTCCACGTGCTGCAGGGTTCTGTCCACGCAGTGCTGGGTTCAATCCTCACAGTGTTGCTACACCATTAAGATAAGGCTGCAATATTCAACGAGGAGCCAAGCGAGAGCGGCAACTTGAGTTTTCGACGAGACGAGACATCTACATCTTACTAGACGAGAGTTGGCCCATGCTGATTGACAGAGACAACTATGCCTACACACTGAGATTCTCTAAACTCTTTTACTATTATTTGTATGTAGTAGTAACGATCTCTGTAGGAAAAACTTTACCACTTTTGTGATCTTTTGGGACTTGTTTAGTCTGGGACTAGACAAGAGAGTCTTGACAAGTGGGACTTGTCAAGAAGAGCATTTACTAGGTTGATAGTGTTCTGCACTTGGGGAGTGTGGTACATTCTAGGTGTGGGGTAGGGAGCTCAGGACCCATTGTAGTTGTACAAATGGAACTTATTAATGCTAGTATTTGCTTGGGGGCTGGAGCAGGTCGTTGGACGATTGAACCAGGTATATCTGTGCATTTTCTGTGATTGCTTCATATTTACCCAGCTTGTGATTATTAACTGCATGTGATTTCTCGTGGGTTGCGTGACAATTTTTTATAAGCATATTCACCCCATTCTAGGCTTAGATCCAGATCCAACAATATCATCTGCCCAAGGTCAAAGCATCTCCTTCACCTTGCGCAATACACCAAAGAGATCTCCATTGCTGCAACCTACAAAGCTTCAACCACCATTGCTGCAAGTTTCCATTGAGGAGGAGAAACTATAGCTACAAGTTGCAGCACCCAAGCATCAAGAGGATGCTGCTAAAGCATCAAGGAGGGGTCTGCACGTGGACTGCTAGAGCAAACAATGGGTCTGTACGAGGGATTGCGTGCGTACTGTAGGGTTCTGTCCACGCACTGCATGGTTCTATCTAGGCACTGCAGGGTTCAGGCAACACACTGCAGGGTTCAGTCCACACACTGCTAGGTTCAGGTCGTGCACTACTACTGCACCATCAAGATAAGGCCACACTATTCAAAGAAGAGTCAAGAGGGAGCGACAACTTGAGTTACAGACGAGACGAGACATCTGCATCTTGTCAGATGATAGCTGGCCCGTGCCGATTGACAGAGACGACTATGCCTACACACTGAGATTCTTTAAACTCTTTTACTATTATTTGTGTGTAGTAGTAACAATCTCTGTAGGGGAAATGTTACCACTTTTGTGTTCTTTTAGGGTCTTGTCTAGTGGGTGCTAGATAAGATGGACTTGGCTAGTTGAGACTAGTCAAGTGAGAGCATATACTTGGATTAGTTTTGTTGAGCACTTTGGTGAGTACATGTACTGAGAGCCAGGCGAGTGTAGAGTGGGTGCTCTAGCTACAGGCTATACTAGGTAACATTTCTAATATAGTATTTTCTTTCGTGGCTGGACGTAAGTCGTGGGTGCGACCGAACTAGGGTACATCTGCAGTGCATCTGTGATTGCTTATTGTTCACCCTGCATGTGATTATAATTGCGTGTGATTTCTTGTGGGTTGCATAAGAATTTTTATAAGCATATTCACCCCCCTCTAGGCTTAGATCGACATCCAACAGACGCCTCCCTGTTGCATCGGTTTGGATCATCTTGGAAAACTCATGCTTTTGGCTGGCTCTGCAAGCTTATCCTCTCTGCCGTTGTTTGGTACATTTGAAAGAAGCGAAACAACCACTTTTTCCTCTCCAATGAACTCTCCAGGGACCATATCCTTGCGAAGGTTTCCTTGGGTTTGGCGTCTTCTCCTCCCCCTTTTGACCTTGAGGAGCTGGATCCGCCTATATCCTCTTTTTTGATAATTGAGGGCTTGCCTAGTTTCCTGATGGGTTTCCCCTTTCTTTCTAGTTAGACTTTGTCTTTTTTGACTTTTTGTGTACTTGGTGATGCTTCCCTGCCTCTCCCAAGTTTGTCCTGCCAATGACTTGGCCCGATGAGCCATGTGTACTTATACATGGTTACACACATATATACATACTCACTTACCTTTCCACACGCGCGCACACACACACACGAGAACATTTTGCGCGGTGCGAAAATATTTTTATCTTTTGTTGAAAAATAATTTTCTGTTATGAATCAACTACTGAGGGGAGAGCCCTCAAGTCTATATTTATAGCCAAAGGGGAGAATACAAGTGGGTATGGGCCCAACCACTTAGGTTGGCCCAATAACTCATCAACCCAGTAAATACCCATTCACAACACTCCCCCTTATCCAGCCATGGTTGTGGACCCCGCTCATGAATACTTCAGGATTCTGAGCCTGTATGGGTCTCACATGGGGTGGATACTTCAGGATCCTGAGTTGGTGAGTTTTTCCTCGTTAAAACCTTTGGCTATGGAAAACCCAGTGGGAAAAACCATAGTTAAGGAAAAAGAGTGCAAACGCTCTTTAACTCCCCCTGATTTGTACAAGTGACTCTGCTCATGAATACTTCTGGATTCTGAGCGTCACAGAGGGGTGGATACTTCGGGATCCAGAGTTGATTTGATTTGCCTCGTTAAAACCTTTGGCTATGGAAAACCCAGTGGGAAAAACCATAGCTAAGGGAAAAGAGTACAAATTCCCTCAACTCCCCCTGATCTGTAAAAGCTCTTAGGCTTTCAGATCTCTTAGGCTTATCTCATCACTCCTATTTACAATATTCCGAAAATGTACACAAATTACAAATTTTGTCACCATCAAGCAGCTGCTGAATCCAGGGACTCTGAGGAGGTTGCTAAGTTTTGTCGCCTCTGATGTGGTCTTCAGACTATATGGTTAGCTCCACAGAACCAGCCTCTATCCCAGTCGTCACTGGGATGTGATGTACCACCAGGCGCCCTCAAATACACCATTGGTGTGATTCTGGAATGGTGAGGATCTCGGAATGATAGGATGATGTTGCCTTCATAAGTTGCTTTGCAGATTTGCAGGGGATGGCCATCCCACTGTGGGTACCCGTTCTGTGATTTCTCAGCATAGGGACTGGACCTGAAACCTGCATTTGCATAAACATTGGAGGAAGCTACTACATTTTGTAAGTCCGAATATTTCGACCCTTGGAGTAAGCGCAGAAGGCTTAACTCAGGTCTAATGGCTCTTTTTAGGTGCCAACTATCTCTGGCTAATGAGTTTACTGCAATTGTTATACCGGGACACATGCAGTTAGCCAGGAGTGCATGATTGCACTAAGATAAGGGACTTTAGGACCAGTTATATCCTCCCCCTCTTCCAGCGATCAGAATGGTTCTTTTTGTTCATCCAGTAAGTGTACCACCGTAGGTGTACTTTGGATGACAATGGTCCTGTTAATATCTCCAACGCACTTCTGGGCGTTTGTAACAGGATTCTATGAGCCATGACTTTATATTTGCCTAGGTCTTTTTTATTTCATGTTTAAAAGTCAGGCTAGTACATTTATTTCGGTTTTCTCTTCAGGAGATCCGATGAGATGTTAGTTGTCTACAACTAAGATCTCTAATCCTGTTCTTTGCATAGATGCAAAGACAACCTTCAGTAGGAATCATTGACTTCTCAAGTGATTCTCTTGGTTGTACATTTATTTGTTATACTTATATTTCTTCATTTGAATAGACGTCCCGAAGTCTATTCAGGCATTTTAAGGAAATGTGGAAATTATCTTTACAAGATATCCACGAAGGTATGCCGTCACAACATCCAATAACAGCATATCCAAAATTTTCCTTCGCCAAATCGTAAGGTATTCGCTTTTGATAACTTAGGGAGACTGATGCATCATTTATGAGACATGCTCATTTGAATTTGTTTGATCCCTAGTTTCAGCGAAATTTTCCTTGGGCTATAGGTTGTACCGTATAGCATACGATTTTGTATTTATTTTTCTTATGTTTGCAATACTTTGTTTTATCCACAGGTTTGACACCTTTTGGTGTCTGGACTTCGGGTCCGAACATTTCACGTTTCATAAGTGAGTCCAGCTCATCTTCTATTGCCACGTTCCACATTTTGGCCAATCTCTACGTTTGCCTTCTAGCAACGGAGTGTGGAACGATAATTTACAAACATCATCGCCATTGCGATGTATATGGCAATATAATACGTGAATATATTGTCGACAATTTATGTTCTATCTGTCCAACACCTCCCCAGTACGTACAACATTTACTTAATTTCACTTTTTCCCGGCAATTCCTCTGCAGTGGATTCCGGGAAGGGTGATGGTGTGGACAGGAGCTCATTGTCCTGTGGTAGTATTGTCTTAAGGTCTCCAGGAGTTTCTGTCCTTGGAGCCTGGTGGTCTGCCTCTTTTCTGTTGAGGATCAGCCACTTCTGCTGCTGGTGGATTGCATCCATTCTCGGGGATGTCAATCCTAGCTGGAGTTTTTGCAGCAAGGATGTGTGATCTGACAATCTTCTGGTTGTCAATAAATGATTTCGGTAATTGGTGAACAGTGTTCTGTATGTGGAAGATCTTCTGGATCTCATCTACACATTGTATTGTTACCGGATCATAGTGGGTCAAGCTGTTTGTATCCCACGTTATAATTTTCTTCGCGCCAGATTTTCCAGTATCTGGGCCTATTTTTGGGAAAACTCGTCTCATCGAGATCACAGTCTTCAAGATGTGCCTTAAATGCGTCCCCCGTTTGGGGTTCTAGGTATCTTATAAGTGAGGGTGAGTCAAACCCTGCATGGATACCTAAGCGACGCTGAGTACCGATTTGGTCCTCTTTGGTGGTGCAATGGGGATTTTAAGACTGCGCGACCGAAGATTCTCAGATGAGAAATGTTCGGTGGCATTCCATATGCAAGTTGCATTGGAGACTCTGACCTCCAGAGGGTCTTATTTTCATTTACGATGCAGCATGCAGAGTTTGCATGTCCCCATGCATCCATAGGCAATCGGGATTTAATGGACGTTCAGTCCATTGGAGTCTACTTTTCAGTGACTCTGCCGACCCATTTTGGGTATGAACATGCGGCACTTGTATGTTCATTTTCAATTCCCGTTGATTGGCAATACTCTTGAAAAGACTGGGAGGTATATTTTCCAACATTAACCAGACTTATTTACAATATTTTATTGTCTGGGAAATGTGCCCGCAACATTTTTATTCTTGTGCCAATAGATTTTGGAAAAGCTAAGTTGCGGGTCTTGTAGTAGACATACGTACGAATATTCTGAGGATGCATTTATCAGTACAATGAAGTACCAAAATAGCCCACTAGGGGTGGTGGATTTTATCCACATCTGTCTCCTTGTATTCTTTTTGAGGAAGCATGGAGATCCTTTTTCAACTTTTCGTGGAGATGGCCTTGTAATTAATCTTCCCTTATAGTAAGGGATGCGAGGGAATTTTCCCTTCTGAAGAATCTTCTGGTTCTTCAAGTCATACCCATAGGATAAGATGTTGTGCATCACAAATCCAGGGTGGCCAAGTCCAACATGCCAGAGTAAAAACTCGGCTGATGTAGGGCACTTCAGGTGCTCCGTTTAATTCTGCTTCCTTTCTCCGAATCTTCGTATGGTAGAGGCCTATAAGGCTCTCAAAACGTTCAAGTGTGGATTTTACTCCTATTTCTTGAGACGTCGCATACGGTAATTTTTCATTTACATTTGCTGTTTCCAAGTGGGATCCGTTGAAACGGATGTCCTTGAAACTTAGAAAGTTTCTTTTTGGAATTCGGAGGGATTAGTGCATCCATTATTTTTGTGTCGTTTGGGGGCAACTGTGTTGCATTCCCTGGATCTTCAATATAGCCCTGATATTGGGCTCTGTATTGAAAGAGATCGTACGTGTTTATTGTCTACTAATTATTTATGAGAGCAGTTTCAAAAAGATGAAAGGCACATGCATATTCAGATAGACATATTCATATATTGTCTACTGAAATTTTTCAATCAAAACAGATTGCGTAATACAAAAGCTCTCATAACGTGAGATGTTCTAAACAATTTTGCAAGATAAAAGTAAAGGCTAGTCAAGCATGTCATTATTTTCGAAGTCGTCAGCTGAAAAACTTAACTGGAGCATCAGATGTCATCAGGTTTGTTTCAGCTTTATTTTTCTTGTTCTCTTTATACAAATCCTGGAGATGATGCGGAGTTCGGCACATTCTGGACCAGTGGCCTTTTATGCCACAATTTTGGCACTGGTCTTCCCATTCCCTCTTGGGTGGGGGTATATCATTTCTATTTTTGTTATTTCTGTGCCTCGTGAACTTCCGCTTACTTTCATTATTTCGCTGTTGCTGTACATGGCCCTTGGCATTTTTTTCTGTTGACCCCCCTTCTGTTGTCTTTCTTCTCTTTTATTATCCCTCTTCTTTTTGAAGGAAGAGGAATAGTGAGCTTTTGGTGGGGGGCAGTGCCGGGGAGCGTATATTGTGAGTGGAGAGAAGAAGCTCTCTGCTTTGCTCAGCCATGAGTAAACATGACGGCAGCTCGGAATACTTGGTGAACTTGCGTTCACGGTATTGCTGCATGAGTATCACATCTTTTTCATGGAAGGACGTATACGTCTTTTCCAGCATGCGATTTTTCGAGACTCTTTCACCACACAACTTCAGGCGTGCGGTGATGCTAAAAGGTGCTGAGTTGTACTCGGCAACGGACTTTAAGTCCTGCAGTCTCAGGTTCTCCCACTCGTATCGTGCCCTTGGGAGTATAACATCTTTCTGATGTTTATACCTGTCCTCAAGGGCAGTCCATAGCTCAAGTGGATCTTCGACCGTAAGGTATTCAGCCTTTAAGGTCTTGTCCACATGGCGGCGAATATAGATGATGGCTTGCGCCATCTCTATATCGCTAACATTTTCTTTTTCATTCACAGCAGCGATGAGGGTCTTTTGCCCGCAGGTGAAACTTTACATCTAGCTGCCAGCTTAGATAGTTTCTACATGATGCTTCCAGTACTTCGAAATTAACGCTTGCAATATTAGCCATTTATCTAGCAGAGCACAAACATGCATGAATTAATAATTAATCAGAGAAAACATTTTCATGCGGAGGCAATATTTAATGAAAAACTAAATGTGTGGATCGGCCAGTCCCACAAGAAAGAGTCCAAAAGTCCACAGTCCAAATTATACAAATTTGCAGCTTTAAAAATGAAAATACAACTTTGGAAACCCCGTGGGTCCCATATGATATCTCCATCTTCAAGCGTGGCCTCCGTCTTCATGGAAGTTGGTCTTCTTTCTTTGACATTTACATAAATTCCTCACTACAATTTCTCTCAAAAATAAAAGAAAAGTGCAGGAAATAAACTGTGGGACTAAACAGCCGATCCAAAAACCACATTTAGCAATTCATGCAAAAATATTGTGCTCATCAACATTTTCATCAGACATTTTCATCACAGGCATCACATGCATTTAATATTCGTAGAGATGGATAAATAATTTAAACACTTAATAATTATTGGACCACTGGGCAACGTCATACACCGTTAGGTTACTAACGGCAGAGCGGTCGTAGGATCTTCCTAATTATTAAGTTTTAAATACAATGCACAACCACGCATATAATATCCAACAGAATATACCAGAGATGCAAAGCATGTAAATATGATATTTGCAGAAAACATCATTACAATGCAAAGGTTGTAATCCGAATGAGGTTTAATCAATTAAATTGATTAAGAGCCCAAGATAAACATTTTCTTTGTCAGAGGGAAAAGTTTCCCTCGTCGTCCCAAAAAAGTCCCCAACAACTCCCCAAAACGCCCTTGTCTGCCCGATATTTGCCCCCGTAATTTACCGTGATTTTTCACGAATATTTTGCCTTTGAATCCCCATTTTAAATTAATTTTTAGGCTAATAGGTTGCCTTTTGAGGCACATTCATAGCCCTATTTCCTCCCCCCAATTTTTATTTTTATTTTTTTATTTTTTATTTTTATTTTTTTTGATGAGAATCTGTGGGCCTGAAGCCCACAGATCTGCTGTGGGCTTCAGGCCCACAGATCTGTTTTTTTTTGTGAAAGAGTTCTGTGGGCCTGAAGCCCACAGATCTGCTGTGGGCTTCAGGCCCATAGCACTGTTTTTTTTGTGGAAAAGTTCTGTGGGCCTGAAGCCCACAGATCTGCTGTGGGCTTCAGGCCCACAGCACTGTTACTGTTTTTTTTGCTTCTTCTGAGGGTTAGGGTTACGGCGGGGGGGGGGGGGGGGGGCCGCCCGCCGCCGCCGCCCCCCGCAGAGAGGGGGGGGGGGGGCGTGGCCAGGGGGGCGTGGCCAGGGGGGGCCGCCGCCCCCCGCTGCGGGGGGGGGGGGGGGGACGGCGGGGGCCGTCGCCCCCCGCAGAGGGGGGCGTGGCCAGGGGGCCGCCGCCCCCCGCTGCGGGGGGGGGGGGGGGGGGGGGACGGCGGGGGGGGGGGGGGGGGGGGGGGGGGCGTCGCCCCCCTTCTGCGGGGGGGACGGCGGGCACGGGAGGGGGGGCCGCCGCCCCCCCTGCAGGGGAGGACGGCGGGGGCCGCCCCCCCTGCAGGGAGGGGCGGCGGCAGAGGCCGGCGCCGCCCCCCCTGCAGGGGGGGGGTGCGGCGGCGGCCACCCCCCCTAGGGGGGGGGGGGGGGGGGGGGGGGCGGCGAGGCCGCCGGCGGGGTTTGATTTAGGGTTTGACAGAAAAATCCAAGAACCCTAAAAAAAATTTGATTTTTGAGAAGACAAATCCGTCGTTTTCAAGGCGACGATGAATCCCCGTGACGATCTTGTGAGATCTAGGGGAGGGGTAATCATACGTATGATTAAAAACCTTGTTTTTAGAATTTTTACCTCTATATCCGTCCTCCGGATATAGCGACGGTTGCTCGAAGCCCTACGCGGATGACGACCCTTGATGGAGGAAGCCTTGCACCGCGCTCGTCAATCTCCCGTCTCGCCTTCGCAACGAACGGAAAAAATTTGTGGAAAAAAAAATTTTTTAGAGACTCGTGCTGATAACGTGTTATGAATCAACTACTGAGGGGAGAGCCCTCAAGTCTATATTTATAGCCAAAGGGGAGAATACAAGTGGGTATGGGCCCAACCACTTAGGTTGGCCCAATAACTCATCAACCCAGTAAATACCCATTCACAACATTTTCAAATTTTTTTCCACCATCATTTCATGTTGTTACGAAAATGGTTGAAAAATAATTTGATTTTGCCTTCGTGAAGGCATTACAACATTTTTGCACATTCTGAAACCGTTAATTTTGTAATGTTTGGATCGATGCTCAAATCACACTAGTGTTCACCTATTATGTTTCCTAGGATATATAATTGTATGGATTAAACATAAAAAATTGGATAAATTTTTTTTTCCAAAAATTCCTAAAATTCTTTTCGCACGTGGAGAAAAGCCTCCTTTTCGCACCAGAAAATCACTATATATATATATGTATGTATGTGTATATATTTATATTTTTTTGATGAGTAAATGTTGTCTTTATTTATCTCCAAAATATTTACACCCGTCAACACTAGCAGTTTCAGAGGGTAATAGAAAGAGAGGGGAGAGGACACAAGCGCCGTCACCCTCAACTTCCCACTATCCACCGTTACTGCTAGGGGTTAAAAATTTCAATTACATCAGCTAGCATCAATATGAGAAAGTGGCTTATACAATTTACCAGCATCAATAAACCCCCAATTAGAAAATGGGGTAGTGTCAGAAGCTTGGTCCAAATCCAAATGGCGAAGCGCAATAGTGACGTTCGTTGATATTGCCTCAAATAACTCAGTTTTCCCCAATCTGGTTCCTTCAAAAATCCTCTTGTTACGATGTCACCATATGTGCCAAACCATGGCCGCCAAGGCAAATTTAGCAAGTACACCCACATGATCCTTGTTGCTATAGCGAGAAAAGATAAGCTCACAATTATCTGCTATAGTAGATGGAACCACTCCCGTATAGCCCATCTTGAGGAGGCACCTGGTAAGAACATAGCATGAATAATCACACCCAAAGAACAGATGCTCAATACTCTCGGTCTCATCTTTGTCACAAAGGATGCACATTTACTCTGTCATTAATCCCAATAGAAAGAGCCTCTCTTTAGTATGAAATTTATCCCTTATAGCTCGCAGCAAGCACATAGCGAATTTAGGAACATGTTTTGCAAACCATATAGCACCGTGGTAAATAAAAGGGGGCCTGGAATCACGCGCACCTTCCCAGGCCGATCGAATAGTGCAAGTTGGCCCCGCATCCCACGTCCATGTGTCAGGACCGGTGGTTAGGGTAATTGGCCGAAGAATTGGGAGCAGAGGCCAAATGCTAGGTATATCCTTCCATCCATCAGGCAACCAAAATTCCCTCACATTCATCAGTTCCGTACCCAGGGCAGGAGTATGGAGCAGATAGAGGGGCCCCTTAGGGTGCCAATTATCAAACCAAAATGAAGTTGTTGAACCATCACTAACAGTACATTTAATTAGTTATTGAGATATATTTCGGTACCTGAGTAGGAACTTCCAAGTCCCTGATTGAGTAGGGTGCGCCTTCGTACTATAAAATCCATTAGCTACAGCTTCATAATGTTTCCTCATATAATTTGCCCAGACACCGCTCGTGCTAAGAAGTCACCAGGTTAGCCGAACCTCGGAGGCTACATTCAGATCTTCCAGTAGTCTTAATCCCACTCCCCCTTCCTTCTTGGGAGTACACAAATCCTTCCAGGCCCAGCTGTTGGATTTACCCCATATGAACTTCCTACAAGTAGTAATAATGGTACGGACCACAGAAAGCGGAATATGTAAGGATCCAATCTATGGAGAAAACACTAGAAGGGGGGTTGAATAGTGTTTAAGCAATTTAAAACGATTGTTACACCAAATTAAAATGCTAACCAACAATATAGTGCGGAATTAGAAATAAACCCAAATAAGAAACAAATGCAAACACAATTATGTTTCTAGGGTTCAGATTACCCAAGTCACTTCCCGACTTGTTCCTGGTAATCCTACGTCCCTTCCACCCGGATACCTCCGGATACTCAGGTTAGAACCCTAACTTGAGGTTTCCTTAAAACCCACTTGTAGCAACCCTACAAGTGAAATCGAATACAATCGATATCCTTGACTCCCACAACTTGGGAGCAAGCAAACCGCTCTCACAACCCGAGAGAAAATTCAAATTACGAAAGTAATGACATATTGAAAGCAACACTTACAATCACCTATGCCTTGAAGTAGAACTTGAAGGAGTGGTGTGTTGTGTATTGAAGACTCTCTTGGAAGAGAGGAGAAAGCCCTTTCTCTTGACTGCACCAATTGCCTAGAGGATCACTCTTTGGTTCTAGGTTGGAGAGCAAGAGATCAAAGATTTGGAATTCTTAGGGCGTTGGATTTGAGAGCTTTAAACTTTAGAATGAAAGCTTGAGATGAAAACTTGGAAGAATTGGTAACCTATCAATGGAACAATAGAAGCCCCATTTATAAGTTTCTCAAATCCATAAAACAGTTTAGGCAAAAACTCTTTTGGAATCCGTGAGAAAATTTTCAACGGATAGAATCTAAACTCGCGACAGTCGACTGTTGAAGAAACCACAGTCGACTGTTGCACAATCAGCACGGGTAGGTAAGAATTCATAACTGTAACTTACCACGTGGACAGTTGACTGATGAAGCAAAGACAGTCAACTGTTGAATCAACAGGCGACTGTATATCCTTCTACAGGCGACTGGCCGAGAGATGGTAAGTTGAATGAAATCTCGAAATCCTAAAAGATAACAGACAGACGACTGATGCAGATAATACAGTCGACTGTTAATCTAAACAGGCGACTGTAAATCCTTATACAGATGACTGTCAAATACCGTGAAAATTTCCAGAGAGCTGAGTCAATAAATTGGCTCACAGACAGATGACTGTTGAAGCATACACAGTCGACTGATCCAAGGTACAGTCGACTGTATATACAACAATAGTCGACTGGCCGTAAAAGTCAGATCAACGAAGTTTTGAGCAAAAGGTAGACATGTGACTGATTTACAAAACACAGTTGACTGTCACTTGGACAGGCGCCTGTGAATCGTTCATCAATAGCCTGTGCGAAATAAACAGAGATGCCCAAAACTAGATTGTAAAAGTTTGTGCATAACATGCGACTGTAGAACAAAACACAGTCAACTGTTTTTGAGACAGACGACTGTAAAATGTTTAGCAGTCGACTGTTATAAACAATCCAAGCTCAATCACTAATGAAATGGATTGGGGTCAAATGACAAATGATCTAATAATGTCCTAAGACAGAAATGATGGTGTGTGTGAGAGTGCTCCATCAATGTTCTACTTCTAAGCTACATACTAGCAGAGTTAAAAGAAAATTACATTGACGAATTCTCTCTTCTAACCATCGAATGAGCTTGAAGACTTCATGGAGCTTCAATCATCATCTATGATCATCCAATCCATGTCATTTGCCTTCAATCAACTTTGAGTGTCATCCATTGCAAGTAGATCTTCATAATAAGCTTAGTCAATGGATTAACTGCAAAATAGGGGATTAGTCACAAGTATTTATGTTTGCTCATCATTAACACCAAGTAGAGAGAAGTCCAATACTCAACATTCTCCCCCCTTTTTGATGATGACAAACAAACATAAACAAAAAGATAAATAATTATGCTTACGATAACTTACTGCCCCTACATAGATGCCAATCAAGTTAGTCAACAAATATTAGGGCATCTACATATAAATTGAAGCAAATGAGTAAGAAACGTATGATTTTAAATTAAGAACTCTAGGAATTAAAATCTCTATTCATTGTAATCTTACTCCCCCTGAATCTAAGCCAACTTCAATCTTAGATTCAAAGTGTTAGAACATACTTAGCACATTCATTATGAATCTTGTATGTTTATTTCTCTTCCCCTATGGCATTATCCAAAAAGGTGGGAGTAAATAACAACAACAATAATCGTGCTAAATACGAACTAACAACAATCAAGGAGTATAAAGATATATGGAATCAAAAACTCATAAAAGCACATCATATACTTATGTGAATAGAGGAATTGAAGTCCAATATCAACATTTTAGATATACGAAACAAAAATAGTTTCAAAAATTCATCACATCAGAGATAGCATGAATAAACCAATATCCATACCTATGTTGTCTCACAAGCACATCATAAGATATAAATCATTCATGGAGACAATATAGCAAACATCACACAGATAAGATAATCAATTATAGAAGGTGTGACACAAGATTAATTAGCAACATCATATATCAATATATATCATAAAGATGTGAGTACATATCAGATGGACATCACCATGTCCAACAAAAATAATACATCATGATCACAAAAAAAATATATCATGATACCATCATACATCATCATATAAAATATCCATAACATCATCCAGATACACTCTAAATCCATCAAACACAGTGAAGACCCAGTCATCCTAATAAAAAAACAAACCAAAACAGAATCTAGGTCGTCGGATGAGTGAGCAAACAGGCAACAGCTGCATCGTCAGTCAATGTGAATGATGGAAAGGTCTGAAGGATGTCCAGAAGAACGGAACATGAGCCTGGTAGAGCGTCGGGTAGGGTAAGCAGGAGTCTTCCTCTTGGAAGACGATGCACAAGCGACAGACGATTCCGCAGGAGCAGGAACAGGGGTTTGAACAACAGGGGTCTGGACCAAAGAGGATACATGCACAAAGCCTGGAGGAGGAGGAATACGAGTATGGGCAGTATCCTCAGACTTGGAAACCAGAGCCTGAAGCTCGGCGGGGATGGGAAATCTATGACGCAAAAAGGATTTGTACTGAAGCTCCAAAAGAAGATTGAGCTTCTCGTCCATAGAAGTGGAAAGTTTCTCTAGAGAGGTGACACGGTCACACAGCTGACCAAGAAGAAAATCCTCGAGGGGAACGGACGGTGTAGAACGAGGAGGAGGATCAGCTGATTGAGAAGTGTGTTCAGCAGCATTCTTAGAGGGGATGGGGTCATTGACAGTGATATGGAGAAAATCTCTAGAAGATGGAGGCGAGGTTGGAACTGGATCAGCGGGTTGAGACGAAGGAGCCGGATCATTGAGGAAATCTAAAGATGCATTAGGAAACAGAACATTGAAAGGATCCATGAGCTTACTCGAAACGAACAATTAGGTCAAGTAAGCACATGCAAGATTCTGGCGAGAAAACGATCAATACGCGAGCAAACACGAGTAACCACACGAGGGAGGAAGAACAGATTTGCCACGAAGAAGATCAGAAGAGAGATCAACAGGAGATTTCGAGCGGGAAGTCGAGTGAATTTCAGTCGAAGGAGAGAGAAAAACAAGAGTCGAAATGAACTGGCTCGAGGTATAAATGAAAGAGGGAATAAATCTGGGCCGTTGGATCAAAGAATTGACGGCTTAGATCAAAGCAGTGAACCGTCATGAACAGTAGACAGTCGACTGATGAACAAAATTCAGTCGACTCGATGAAGTGATAAAAATTAAGCTAAGGATGACAGACAGTCGACTGTTGAGTAACATACAGTCGTCTGTCCGAAAGACAGTCGACTGTACTATACACATCAGTCGACTGACCGTGAATCAATGAACTTCATCAAAAAGACAGAGAGCTCTGTAAAATTTCGACAAAGAGAAATAGTCGCCTGATGACTAACATTCAGTCGCCTGTTACAATAACAGTCGACTGGATAACAGTCATCAGTCGGCTGTGCGAAAGATACAAATTCTCAGACAGAGGTGATAGAGTAGGGCAGTCGACTGTCGAAGGAAAGACAGTCGTCTGTCCTGGTCCAAAAATGCACAGTGAGATACAAATCCAGAGAATAAGAACACTCACCCTAGGACCTATTCTCTAATCACAATATCAACATAAAAACAATGTAATACGATAAATCAATTGAAACACACATCTTTAAGATCAATCTCAAAGAAATCATGAAATCACATAAATCGTAATTGCCTTTCTTAAACACATATATAGCATATATCAAAAGAAGAAAGACAATATGATGACATGAACTCAAAGGTGTTATAACATGAAAGTTGAGCTTCTAGATTTCAGATTCATCCATAATTCCTAATTCTCCACGCAACCTCACAAATGAATCTTCTTTAAGAGGTTTGGTGAAGATGTCGGCAATTTGTTTTTGGGTTTCAATGTACTCTAAGATGATGTCCTTCTTAGCTACATGATCATTTATAAAATGGTGTCTCACGTCTATGTGTTTGGTACGGGAGTGGTGTACCAGATTCTTGGAAAGACTTATGGCACTTTGGTTATCAACCATGATAGGACAAGTATCACAGTTGACACCATAGTCCATAAGAGTGTATCTCATCCAAAGAACTTCTGCACATGCAAGACCGCGGCAATATATTCTGCTTCAGTCGTGGACAATGATACCGAATTCTGTTTCTTAGAAAACAAAGAAACGAAGGAATTTCCTAGAAAATGGCAAGTGCCACTAGTACTTTTCCTGTCAGACTTTCATCCGGTAAAGTCGGCATCACTATATGAGGTTAACTCATATGTGCTAGATTTAGGGTAAAGTAACCCATAATCTAGAGATTGATTGAGATAACGAAATATTCGTTTAACCATTATCAAGTGTGACTCCTTAGGTCTAGCTTGATATCTAGCACACAAGCATACGGAAAACATGATATCGGGCCTATTAGCGGTTAAGTAAAGTAAGCTACCGATCATACCTCGATATAGACGAATATCTACATCTTTTTCGTTTTCATCTTTGTGAAGGTGGGTAGTAGTACTCATGGGAGTTCGTTTGCTTGACGACGATTCCATCCCGAATCGCTTTATAAGCTCCCATGTTTACTTTGTCTGATGTATGATGGTGCCATTCTCCATTTGTCGAATTTGCAGTCCAAGAAATAAGTGAGCTCTCCCATGTGTCTCATCTCGAATTCATCCTTCATTGACTTAGAAAATTCTTGACAAAGATTAAAGTTAGTAGAACCAAAGATAATATTGTCTACATAAACTTGAATCAAGAGAATGTTATTTTCATAATCTTTAATGAAGAGTGTAGGATCAACTTCTCCCATTTTAAAACCTAAATTCAAAAGAAAGGTCTTGAGTCGATCATACCAAGCTCTAGGAGCTTGATCTCAACCCATACAATGCTTTCTTAAGTTTGAAAATATGATTTGGAAATTTTTCATGAATAAAATCGGGAGGTTGTGAAACATAAACTTCTTCATTGACAAACCCATTTAAAAATGTACTTTTAACATCCATTTGAAATAGTTTAAAATTCTTATGGGATGCAAAAGATAAAAGCAACCTAATAGCTTCTAATCTAGCTACGGGGGCAAAAGATTCTTCGAAATCAATACCTTCCTCTTGCCGGTAGCCTTGAGCTACTAACCTTGCTTTGTTCCTTGTGATCACCTCGTTCTCATCTGTCTTGTTCTTGAAGATCCATTTGGTCCCAATGACTTGGTGACCACTTGGAAGAGGAACGAGTTCCCAAACTTCATTTCTCTCGAATTGCATTAGTTCTTCTTCCATTACCACTATCCAAGAGCTATCCTCACAAGCTTCTTGGATGTTCTTTGGCTCAATGGTAGAGACAAATGCGCAATGAGAGAATTCTAAAATCCTCGACCTCTTTCAAACACCCACACCAATATCTCCAAGAATTTGGTTATGGAGATGGTTGCGAACGGTCAGATAAGCTTTGGGTATACCTGCATCACTAGGAACATCTTCAACAATTTCGTTAGTATTGTTAGTCTCAATAATTGAATCATTGATCTTAACATTACTAAGAGTATCATAAATAACATCTACACTATCATCATCAATATGAGGAAAATCAAAATCTTCATTAAATGAAACATGTAGTGACTCCTTAATCGTTGAAGAAGTTTTTTTGTATATCAGGTAGGCTTTGCTACGTGTGGAATATCCAACAAAAATTCCTTCATCGGATCTTGGCTCAAATTTATCTAGAACCGAAAGTGTTCTTGATAAAACATTTTGAACCAAAAACACGAAAATATTTTACTTGAGGTTTTTTGTCATAAAACAACTCAAAACAAGTTTTGTTCGTTCGGGGTCTCACTAGGATCCTATTGAGCACATAACATGCCGTGTACACTGACTCTGTCCAAAATTGTAGTCCAAGATGACTATCATGGAGCATAGTGCGTGCACACTCAATAAGAGTCCTATTCTTTCTCTCAACAACACCATTTTGTGGTGGTGTCTGAGGGAAGGAAAAGTTATGAGTTATCCCGGTGTCATCACAAAACTTAGTAAAAGATTCATTCTCAAATTCTCCTCTATGATCACTACGGATAGTGATAATGGTGGATCCTAAGAGATTCTGAATCTTCTTTGCAAATTTGGTAAACTCTTCATAAGCTTCATTCTTATTAGTTAAGAATGAAACCCAAGTAAATCTAGAAAAGTCGTCAACGACAACTAATCCATAATGAGCATTACCTAAAGAAGCGGTTCTAGTTGGCCCAAACAAATCTAGATGAAGAAGTTCTAGGGGCCTCCTAGAAGTAATCCCTTCTTTAAGCTTAAAAGATGATTTACTAAGTTTACCTCTTTGACATGAATTGCAAAAGTTTTTCTTATTAAAAGCAATTTTAGGAAAACCTTTAACTAGATCATGCTTAGCTAACTTATATAAGTGCTTGAAGTGAACATGACCAAAACAGCGATGCTATAGTAGGTGTTCCCTTGTGTTAACAGCTAAGCAATGTTCTACGGTTTTAGGCAAGCTCAAATAATAAATATTTTTACGCCTAATACCGAAAAATAAAAGATTTGAATCACAATCAATAATAGTACACAATCCTTATCCAAAGTTAACCTTGTAACCTTTGTCACAAAGTTGACTAATGGAAATGAGATTGTGACACAAACCACTAACAAGATAAACGTTAGTAATTACGGGTTTTGAAGGATTACCAATGATACCTACTCCAATGATGGTTCCCTTTTGATTACCTCCAAAAGTGACCGTTGCACCATCCTTGATGCTAATCACTTCGGAGAGCAATGAGGGATCTCCCGTCATATGTTTGGAGCAACCACTATCGAGAATCCATCCTTTCCCTTTAGAGCTAGTTTGACCTTTATTGCTCTTCTTCTTTATCTTGGGTACCTATATAATATACCATAAGCTCATGGTACCCAATGTTTGTTGGGTCCAAGGGGATTAGCTCTTTGGAAGCCAAGTCCAAGTGGACTTCCGTTTACCAACATAATTACCATTATTAATTACATCATGCAAATAGTAATCAATATAAGCATTCCTATCATTTAGGCTAGTGTTCTTAGGACCTCAAATGGTGTATCTTTTGGGAGTCCTTTTCCTAGTTGCATGTATACTTGTTGAATTTCTATGTGGTGCATGCTTCTTTGGAACATGGTTTCTAGCATAAATATATGGTGGTGGATATGCATTGTACATACGAGAATGATATGTATGCTTGGGAACATGCATGTTGTGTGAAGCATATGGATCATGCATGACATGCGGAGGATGAGCATACATGTAAGAATGATGCGTATGTGCATACGGGTGTATAGGAGCACGTACATGAGTATTTCTCATGTGTGGTTGTGTACGTGTCCGTGGGTGTGGAGCATAAAAGGTGTCATAATTATCCACTTGTGAAGTAGGAGGTTTCCTACGTGGATGAGTGTTAGTGTACATGTAAGCATGGCCTTGCTTTTGGTTTCCACCCTTAGTGGGTTTCTTGCCAAAAGGAAGAGAAGGTGAAGTGACGACTTTCTTGGTAGGTTTGCTACCTATAGTGTCTTTGACACCACTTGTGGATGCATCGGAGGAAGGCCTCACAAAGTCTATAGTGACACCACTATAGGAGGTGCAAGCATTAGATGCATTCGCATGCACAAACCCAAGACCAACACGATGTGTGGCCGGAAATTGGTTTGCTAGCAACTCATCCAATTGTCCTTTTCCCTTAATGAATCTCACAATACGGGAGGACATGAGCTCATATTTCTCCTTTAGGGAAGAAATGTTGGTATCCAAGGTGGACACCCGTGCTTTGAGCTCGTGCACTTGGGTTTTAAGAGAATCATTCTCTAAACCCAATTGTGTGTGACATGTGACTAGATCACTATTATCTGTTGGATGTGTTTGATCTAGTTGAGATTTGAGGTTTTTCACCTCATCTCTCAAGGTGACATTTTGAGAAGCTAAGTTTGCTTTCTTAAGGGTTAAAGTATCAACAATGGTGTCATTGTTGATAATGCATAGAATGGATGACTTGCTAACATTCGATATCTTTAAGCTAGTATATCTAAGCATTAAATATTGATATTTAGCAAATAATTCTTCATTTGCAATACGAAGTTCATCTATTGTTACCTCTGTTTCATCCGTGTCGGAATCACTCTCATCGGAGAGTGGATCCTCTTGGGCCATGAAGCACATATGGGCGCTCTCACCCTTCTCATCATCTGAATCGTTTGATGAGTCCTCACTTGAGTCATCGAAGGTACCTACGAGTCCTTTCTTCTTGACTCTTTTGTTCTTGTCGGACTTGTGGTACTTAGGTGCCTTCCACTTCTCTTTGTTCTTTAGCATTGGGCAATCCCTCTTGATGTGCCCTGGCTTATTGCACTTAAAACAAAGAGAGGAAGTAGCATTAGTAGACTCAAAATGTTTGTTGGAGGGAAACTTACTTTTACGAAAGAAGTGTTGGAACTTCTTCGCCATTTGGGCCATTTCACCCAAATCCATCTCATCTTCCGAATCTTTGCTATCAGAGGATGATGAATTGGCGTTAAATGCCAAACCCTTCTTCTTGGACTCCGAAGGATTTACCATAGCTCGAATCTTTAATCGGTTCTCTCGTCTTACCTCATAAGACATGAGAGTCCCGATAAGATTCACAACTGTGTAATTCTTCAGATCATTAACCTCCTCGATGGCGATCGCTCTCCTTTCCCACTTGGAGGTCATTCCCATGATGATCTTCCTTACCTTTTCAGCTTCGGTGTATTTTTGGCCAAGGGCTTCCAATTCATTTATGATGTCAGTAAAGCATCCGTACATCGATGCAATGCTCTCATTCTCCTACATATGAAACAAATCGAAGTTTTGTACGGAACATATAACTTTGAAATTTTTACCTTATTCATTCCCTCATGGGTAATGATGAGATGGTTCCAAATTTGATATGCACTCTTACATGTGCATATCTTGTTGAACTCATTCGGGTCGAACTCACAATGAAGAGCGTTCATTGCTATAGCGTTGTTGACTTCGACAGACTTCTCAGAAGTCGTCCATTTCTCGAAATCCTCTTCGGTGGGATCGACGTACTCCTTGTGGAGGGTTCTCCAAAGTGAAGCACTCCTAAGGAACGTCTCTATCCTACACTTCAAATAACCAAAAGTAGTACCATTGAAACGTGGAGGACGTACCGTAGATTGACCTTCGAAAAATGTGGACGCTCCATCACGATCGTGATTGTTGTACAAAGTCGACGGAGAAACGTTGTTGTTGTTGGATGCCATATGTATAACCTTGTGCTCTGATACCAATTGTAAGGATCCTGTCTATGGAGAAAACACTAGAAGGGGGGTTGAATAGTGTTTAAGCAATTTAAAACGATTGTTACACCAAATTAAAATGCTAACCAACAATATAGTGCGGAATTAGAAATAAACCCAAATAAGAAACAAATACAAACACAATTATGTTTCTAGGGTTCGGATTACCCAAGTCACTTCCCGACTTGTTCCTGGTAATCCTACGTCCCTTCCACCCGGATACCTCCGGATACTCAAGTTAGAACCCTAACTTGAGGTTTTCTTAAAACCCACTTGTAGCAACCCTACAAGTGAAATCGAATACAATCGATGTCCTTGACTGCCACAACTTGGGAGTAAGCAAACCGCTCTCACAACCCGAGAGCAAATTCAAATTACAAAAGTAATGAAATATTGAAAGCAACACTTACAGTCACCTATGCCTTGAAGTAGAACTTGAAGGAGTGGTGTGTTGTGTGTTGAAGACTCTTTTGTAACAGAGGAGAAAGCCCTTTCTCTTGACTGCACCAATTGCCTAGAGGATCACTCTTTGGTTCTAGGTTGGTGAGCAAGAGATCAAAGATTTGGAACTCTTAGGGCTTTGGATTTGAGAGCTTTAAACTTTAGAATGAAAGCTTGAGATGAAAACTTGGAAGAATTGGTAACCTCTCAAAGGAACAGTAGAAGCCCCATTTATAGGTTTCTCAAATCCACAAAACAGTTTAGGCAAAAACTCTTTTGGAATCTGTGAGAAAATTCTCAACGGATAGAATCTGAACTCGCGCAGTCGACTGTTGAAGAAACCACAGTCGACTGTTGCACAGTCAGCATGGACAGCTAAGAATTCATAACAGTAACTTACCACGTGGACAGTCGACTGTTAAATCAACAGGCGACTGTATATCCTTCTACAGGCGACTGGCCGAGAGATGGTAAGTTGAATGAAATCTGGAAATCCTGTAAGATAATTGGACAGGACTGATGTAGATAATACAGTCGACTGTTAATCTGAACAGGCGACTGTAATTCCTTATACAGACGACTATAAAATACCCTGAGAATTTCCAGAGATCCGAGTCAATAAATTGGCTCACAGACAGACGACTGTTGAAGCATACACAGTCGACTATATATACAACCATAGTCGACTGGCCGTAAAAGTCAGATCAACGAAGTTTTGGGCAAAAGGTAGACAGACGACTGATTTACAAAACACAGTCGACTGTCACTTGGACATGCGCATGTGAATCGTTCATCAGTAGCCTGTGCGAAATAAACAGAGAGGCCCAAAACTAGATTGTAAAAGTTTGTGCATAGCAGGCGACTGTAGAACAAAACACAGTCGACTGTTTTTGAGAGAGACGACTGTAAAACGTTCTGCAGTCGACTGTTATAAACAATCCAAGCACAATCACACAAGAAATGGATTGGGGTCAAAGGAAAAATGATCTAATAATTTCCTAAGACAGAAATGATGATGTGTGTGAGTGCTCCATCAATGTTCTACTTCTAAGCTACATACTAGAAGAGATAAAAGAAAATTACATTGACAAATTCTCTTTTCTAACCATCGTATGAGCTTGAAGACTTCATGGAGCTTCAATCATCATCTATGATCATCCAATCCATGTCATTTGCCTTCAATCAACTTTGAGTGTCATCCATTGCAAGTAGATCTTTATAATAAGCTTAGGCAATGGATTAACTGCAAAATAGGGAATTAGTCACAAGTATTTATGTTTGCTCATCATTAACACCAAGTAGGGAGAAGTCCAATACTCAACAAAATACAGTATACTTGCATCCAAAAGGACACCATTCCAAAGATAACAGAGCGAACCAATTCTATCCTTCCAGAAATAGAGAGCAAAGAGGAGGACCAACCCAGCAGTCTCTTCTTACATTTGTCAATTAAACGGCTATACAGTGAAGCTTTAGGGTAGATTGAAGAGAGCGGCAAACCTAAATAAGTAGTAAAAGATGATACCTTCCTTATTCCAAGAATACCAGCTAGCCCACTAGGATCAACCACGCCTTCACTGAAAATGGCTGAGCTTTTATCCCAGTTAATGTGAAGACCAAAGAAAAAGTTAAAATGAATTAATAAATCTTTCAGGCCTTTAATTGACTGGGGGTTTGCACGACAGAAAACCAAAAGATCGTCAGCAAAGAAAAGGTGAGAGATAGCCCCGGTTCTTTTCAAAGGATGGATGGTACGAGAAGATTCAGCTCTAGCCATTAAGAGCGATAAAGCCTCCATTACTAGCACAAAAAGGTAAGGGGAGAGGGGATCACCTTGGCGAAGACCTCTGTTGGACGAGAAATACCCCTCTTGAGACCCATCAATTAAGACTGAAAACATATGGGTAGAGATGCATTCTGATATCCAATTAATAAATCTGCTCCTGAATCCCATTTGGTGTAATAGAAAGAATATGAATGCCATGTTCACACTATCAAATTCCTTCTTGAGATCCAATTTTAAACATGTTCTGGCCCCCATAGGATTGCTAAAATCACGTATCTGCTCCTGGGCAATGAGTGCACAATCAGCAAGCAACCCCCCTTTAAGAAAGGCAGCTTGATTGGGGGATATAAGATCACAGATAACGTGCTTTAACCTGTTGCATACCACTTTACTAATAATTTTATAATTCACATTGCAACATGCAATAGGCATGTAGTCACCTAACCTTGTAGCATTGGCATTCTTAGGGAACAATGTCAGAAATGTGTGATTAACATGTGGTAGCATGAGTCCGGATGTGAAAAATGATGACACGCCATAAATAACGTCTTTACCAATAACCTTCCATTCATGCTGGAAAAATTTAGCATTGACGCCATCAGGCCCAGGGGATTTGTCTTTACCAATTTGGAATCCTGCCTCTTTAATTTCAGAAGCGGAGACTGACCTATCAATCCAATTGGTGGCTTCCAAGGTGAGCTTACGCTTGGGGATAAGATTCGGGAAGATTGTCCAGTAATCAACCTGAGAGTATAAGTTTTTGTAGAATATAGGAGCTTCCAATCTTAGTAAGTCTGAAGTTGAATTCCTTTCACCCAAAATATTTATACGATGGGAAAGAGTGTTATGAGAAATTCTGGACTTCATAGCTGCATAGAAAACATTAGAATTTCTGTCCCCTAGAGATAACCAATTTTGTCGGCTTTTTTGTCGCAAATCCTCCTCTTCAACATCTAATGCATAAGCAAGCTTAAGACAAGCCTTCTTTTCAAGAGCTTGGATACCCGGATCCGGATGTAAGCTATTGTTCTGTTGCAACTCATCCAAATCCTGTCGACACTTGACAGATTGGAGTTTGCTTCTTTCAATAATAGCCCAGGATTTGAGAGCACATTTCAAAGATTTGAGCTTATTAACAATGTATTGCATTCCCATACCGCCCTCTGCGCAACCCAATTGCTCCGTACAAGCTCATGAAAACCAGGGAGAGAGATCCAACAGTTGTAGAATTTAAAAGGTTTAGGGTGAGTGATTACCTTAGAATGAAGATATACGATCATAGCAGCATGGTCACTAGTTCCGGCATTAGAATATTCGACAAAAGATTGAGGCAAGAGACTAATCCACGGGGTATTGCAAAGGACCTGGTCAAGGCACGTCGATATACGGGAAGCACCAGTGCGCTTATTACACCAACTAAGGCTTCTACCAATGCTTTTCAATTACGTGAGATGACTGGTCCCAATACAATCATTGAATGAATCCATAGATCTTACTTCAACAGCTCGACCACCCCACTTCTCGTTAGAGATACAGACAGTTGGAATCTCCTCCTACCAGCCAAGGAGTATTGGAGAAAATCCTGGAATCTTCTATTAGATTATTCCAAAGTGAAATTCTATCATTTGCCAGATTGAGGCCATAAATTGCAGATAGTTCCATCAGAAAACCATCTGAATTAGTAAATAAAGAAGTGATATGTTGATCAGATGACGTAATGGTTAAACAGCTCCATATAGATGTGTTAAAATAGATCACAAGCCACCCACCCTTATGGTGAGCCCTGTTATCAATGCTCGCCCAATATTTACGAAAGAACTTAGCAATTCTACCAGCATTTACAGCTTCAACTTTGGTTTCTAGCAAGCAAAAAATTGAGGGGTTGAACTTACACAGACGATGCTTAAGATCTGCTCGCCTCGACATGTTATTGAGACCCCGAGAATTTCAAAAGTAGACAGACATTAAATAGATTTAGGGATAGGCGGGACAGGGCCGACGAGTCAAGTACTTCGCCTAATGCCAGATGGAGAGGCTGGAGTTGACTTACACTTTATTGGAGCCACCTTCTCCCTCAGGATAGCATGCTCCTCAATCTAATTCGGGTTTGGAACTGTAGGATTTGTGGGGGGATCCAAGGCATCAGGGTCCTCAGTAGTATGAAGAAGCAACAACAAGGGGTTACAACAGCCTGTAACTGATATAACTCCTACGCTAGGGCCAGAGGAATCCGATGGAACTGATGATATACCATCCACAGTAGGCGCACCATTCTCTGTATCCACCTTAGTAGTGGAATTGCTACTTTCTCCTACCACTGATTGCCGCAGAGATATATCATGGTGCAGCTTTTCAACCTCATGAACTCCACGCAATTGGGCCATAGATGGATTAGTCAAATGGGTGCTCTATACTAGAGGACTTAGAATGTTAGGTGGGAGATGAGCATCTTTAATCAAAACTTCACAAGGGGCTTGCTGTGAGATAGTATTAGGCAATTCTCCAACTTCACCCAGATTTCCGACATTCGGGATGGGATAATTTGTCATCGGTTCCTTGGCCTGCACTCTATACTTGGAATGAAGAGATTCGTCAGAAGGATGCAACACTTGGATTGAAGGGTGCTCAGTGGCCGGAGTTTTATTTGGGCATTGGTTATCTAAGTGACCAAAACAAGCACATCCACCACATCTCGGTGGCTTCCCCTCGTACATGACGTCGATAAATAAGGAGTACTGATCATCTACGTCTACCAAGACCTTCCTTTATAGTGGAGCCTTTGCATCTACTTCAACAAGGCACCGAGCAGAAGAAATCCTATCCAGGTTAGCAGTAGATTTGTCAAGGCAGATCAGGGTACCAACTTCACTTGCTACGATGTTCAGAATTTCCAACGTCCACATTGATAGAGGAATGTTATGGAATTGGACCCATACAGGAACCGCGGTTTGAATATCCCGCCCATGTTGCGTGGTCGACGTCCATTTTTGGAGCACCACAAGCCTACCATAAAAAAGCCACAGACCTCTATGAAGAATATTGTCCAGATCTACCTCATTCTCAAATTTGAAATAAAAATACCCATTCTCACGAGAGAAAATACGGAGCCCCCCTTTGATTCTCCAGAGCCTTTCCGTCCAAGCTTTAATCTGCCCGAAATATGGGACATTCCCAAATACATAGCCAAGAAGAGTATTTTGCCACTGAGCTGCTCCTACTTCTATCATGCTAGATGCCACGTTGACCTTCGCCATACCATCCTCATTGTGCATAGGAGGCACAAGAGACATTACTAGGATCGGCAAATTTATGCCGCGTCGAACAAATATCCACCCACGATCTCTTTGATACAGACGGATCTATATGGATTTTAGAATGGGGTCTAACATGCAATCTGACAGGCACATTAGGGATTATACTCTTAGCAGTACTAGAGGCAACTCCTCGCTTGAGATAAGGAGGGTTACCTTGATTATGATTCAGAGTACCCCCACCTCTTCTGAAACCCCCACCTAAATTTAGACGCTGTGTAACGGCCGCTTTTCGACCGTTTGTATTTTAGCGCATATCTCTGTTTCGTGTGCGTGTTTCCATATTTTGATTTTTATTAGTGTTCTTCGTAGCTCGAACGCGTGACCAAACCCCGTTTTCACAATCCTCTCGGAGGCGCGACCCCCCGGTATTTTTCCTTTTAATTTTTGGATGACTGGGACCAACCTACCATTATATTCACTATCAGTTATTAAAACTTTTCTTACTTATTTAAATTTCGAATTTGAAATGTAGGTGCTATGCATTTTTTTAAAAAAAAAACCTAACCCATTACCTCTTAAATAGTTGATAATGATTTTAGTATAAAAAGAGGGATACGAAATTGTAACGACTGGTTTTCATGTATTTTGGATTATCTATATTATATATATGTTTTGAATGGATTTTCTCCTTATGTGTGGTTTTTGTCCCCGTAGCTTTCGTTTTCATTCGTTTCGTCGTGATTTTCTAGCTTCTTCCTTAGAATCGTTGATCTTGGAGTAAGTCACTCATGACGAACTTCAAATCGCTCATATTTTAGAGTTAGAGTGATCTTAGATGCCGTAGGAATCTTCCCGAAGTTTCGCGCTTCAATTCGGCACTTATCGTGCACGTTAGTTGGTTCAAGAAGGGGAACCAACCGACTAGATTGAGATCTAGTCGGTCAGGAACTCTACTGGAACCGACTAGTTCATTGAATCAATTATGCAGGAGTTACTGTTTACTCTTAGTCGGTCTAAGAACAACCACCGACCGACTAGATGTGAAACTAGTCGGTCAGAACTTGCTCTCAGACCGACTAGTCCCTTTGATAAATTTCAACTGAGTTACTGTTTATCGTTAGTCGGTCTAAGAACATCTTTCGACCGACTGGATGTCAAACTAGTCGGTCAGCCATCATTCTTTAACCGACTAATTCATTGACCATTTTGACGACCTGAGTTACTGTTTGCTTTTAGTCGGTCACAGTTGGTCGACCGACCGACTAGTTGTTAAACTAGTCGGTCAACAACCCTTATTTGACCGACTAATCAACCCAGAAACCCTAATTTTTGGGCAGCCGTCGGCTGTGCCTATTTAAACCCCCCAAACGTTTTTCTTTCTTCCTTCATTTCTCCTGAGCCTCCTTCTTCCCCAAATCATCATCCATCTTCCCCTAGCCTTCCTCCTTCATCAAGAGCCCCTCTCCCTCTCCATTTAGGCCGGCCATCACCTCTAGGTCACCGGAAAACCCCCAAAACCCCCAAAATCTCATTTTCTCCAGATTTTCCCATCCATTCCAGATCTGAATCATAGGTTCCCCGGATCGTTTCTTCCGTTGCCGTGCTTGCTCGGCATTGATCTTCTGCTTCTATACGGTAGGGTTCGATCCTTTGATATTCTCATAACACTCCTTGTGATTTTATTGAAACCCTAATAATGAGCTAGGTTGGATGTTGTTCTAATGTTGTTTTGCCATGGCAGCGATCTCATCTCCGTCATTAACATTTTGTGGCGTGCCTCGTTGATCGTCATCCTCGGTGCTAGGCAAGTGAAACTGACTAGGCGACGAAATGATACTCGCCTAGGCGCAATTTCAGGAACTAGCTTGACAACGAAGTTAGATACATCATTTATCATGTAGCATAACTACCATGTCACGTTTAATTTCACTTAACGGTACGCATATTAACTGTTCATGTCATCCATGCATCTTTAACTGCCATGTTTAATTTAAATTAATAGTACGCGAATATCTGCTCATGTCATTGCATACTCGAATACTCATCATAATCGCGTAGCGCCTCTACATACTTGTGCTATTTGTTCCGGCTAGGCACCTGCTTTACGGGCACTACCCTAGGCCAAATACGATTCTGGCTCGTGGTCCAGAAAATGAGCTCAACACAGCCTGCGGGCAATAGGGCACTCTCCGAGTGATCCCTTGTACTGATACACAGCCTGCGGGCAATAGGACACTCACACATATGTTGGTGATCCCTTGTACTTGTTACTTGACAATACATGTCACACCTACCACCTATTACTTGCTAATTGTACCTTGTTTGTCACTTCCATTTTATACTTGCCATGCTGAGCATCATACTATAACTGCTAGGTTGTTAGTTTACTTTCCTTTCAGTTTCCTTGCCCAAGTCTTTTAGACTTGCTGACATGTGCCCATTTACTCTTTTGGGTGACACATGTTAGATCCCGAGCCAGAGTTCGTTGTTGGGGACGTGGTGTTCGCTGACGCTGAGTCAGAGCCTGTGTTCGTTGAGGAGTACGAGGACACGGGCGATCAGTCGTAGAGGCTGCTTGTGTTCTTCGTGTTATACTGTTTTTGTTGTCGGTGCGTAGCACCAGTACTCTGTTTATGTTTGTCTTTGTTTGGCCTTGTTCTGGGCCTTTAGACTCTTTCTTTTAGCCTGGTGGCTTTTCTGGATGTTGAACTTATTTTTAAGGTTGGACAAATTCTGAGGTTTGAGATTTTATTTCTGTCTCTCCTTGTGTTATTATTATTGTTCCGTTGTGGTTACAGGGACCTGCTTATGTTTTATTGACGCTTATCGGGTTTAGGGCTTCACAGCTCCACTCCCGTGCGGACCTTTTCACGTCTCGCATCCATTTTAGGGAAGCGGGGCGTGACAGGTTTTGTTGGTGGCCCATGCAGGTCTCTCTTCTGTAACTGCGAATATCGGAATAACGATAATAATATTAAAATGTCCAATGAACTAAGTTCGACATCTGAGTCATTAAGCTTTGAGTCTAATTTTGGTCCATTTCTATGGCGCTAGATGGCTAGAAGACGTCAGATCCGAGCTGGTGGTGGATCTACTCGAAAGGCTTGCTATTTCTGCGGCAAGGCCGGGCACGTCAAGGAGCAGTGCAGAAGATTTCTAGGTCAGTGTTTGGTTTGTGGTGGTGCTACTCATTCGGCGAAGGATTGTCGGCATGCAAATCAACTGCGGAAGGCATCGGATAGAGTTTCGCAGCAGCAAGCACCGGAAGCTGGGCCGAGTCGAAAGGTGTGCCATCATTGTGGCAAGTTTGGTCATAAGAAGGAACAGTGCAGGCGGAAGCTGGGCCAGTGCTTGATTTGTGGTGCCGCAGCGCATACCTTAAAGGATTGTCCGGGAGCTAGGCATCCGGGGAAAGCCCCAGTCGGAGCTCAACTATGAAAAGCACCCGTAGCTGTTAGACGTGGGGCAGCCCTTGTTCCACAGAAGCAGGCTTTTCGGCAGGCTTTTCCGCTGAGGAGGCAGGTTTCCCTGATGACTGTTGTTGAGGCTGAGACTGTGGATGAGGTTATTGCAAGAAACCCTCAGTCTAGTTGCCTTCTTCCTTTTGACAGTCTTGTTTGTTAGAATGTGTTTGGTTGCTTGAATATGCTACGTTTGCTAGAATAGAGTTTGATTGCTAGGCTGGCTGTTAGGTGTGATTTGGGTTTACACGTTTCTGGCACGAGTCCTCTTGACTCTGGTGCATCAATGTGCATTATATCCCGGAGCTTCGTGTAGAAGCAATTCTTGAAGACCACCCTCTTCTTAAATATTTAATTCCTCCCCATTCGATAGAGTTAAAATCCTTTCGTAGATTTTGAAGTCTATTGGTTGAAATTTTAATCTCGTAGCTTTTGCTAACCAATATTTCTCGTATTTTGGTTTTAAAAACTTTACTACAATTTTGATTACTTTAGAATATCTTCCAAGATAGATAGAACTTCAATTATTTTCATATATCAGTCCTAGGTTCATTGAACTCGTACTTTAAGATCTTGTGTAAATCAGTGTTTGGCAAATCCGGGTCCCTCTAAAAATAGGGGGGTATTTTAAATAGTATTTATTTGGAATTTCTCTTCAGTTTTAAACCTTGGAGGCATTTAGCATGGGCTTAAATTTTCACACTATAGTTGATCGGATTTCATTCTTTGAATTTCGAAATTTTACCGAAATATTATATTAAGCTACTGCCGTATAATATTTCTGAACCTCTCCATTGCAAATCTTGAATTTTCTGAAGGTATCTTTTCGACTTCCTTTTCCTAAGTTTAAATTCGTTCGAAATTTTAATATTTATATATTTATACTTCATGCTCCTTCGTTGACTTAAAGATCTCTAAAACTTTTGTCGAAATTGGGAATGCTAACCCACTGAATTTTGCCAGCCTATACCTTCCGTACTCATGAAGACACCTTGTCCCTTCTTATAAAAATTTTATTCTGAACCGTACCTTTATTTTGCCCAATTCGATTTATAATTTTCCCTTTCTTATTTATGCCCTACAAATGACTCAATCGCGTTTCCTTTAATATATTTTTTTCGAATCACATATGATTTCAGCTTCCAACAAGTCTAAGTTGTGCTTATCGTTTCCCCTATTTCAGATTATTGTGGAATTACTATTTCGAAACCCTTTCCTGATTTGGATCTTCCATAATTTGGTTCTAAAGCTTATTACGAATTTTGATAAACCTACTACTAAGTTTTCTGTTCACCATACATGCTTTTAGAATAATTTCTAAACTAAATTGAATTTCAAATATTTTTATATATCCGTACTAGGTTCGTTAGCTCGTATGTTGAGAGCTTTGTGTAAAAAGATTCTTTTGGGCAAATCCTGGTTACTCTAAAAGTGGTTTCAATATTGATTACTTAAGTTTTTCCTGGATTAAAGACTTTGGAAGTATTTGGCACGATTTTAAAGTTCTTTAATTGATTTAATTTCATTTCAAAACTTTTACCAACATTATTCAATCATTGCCGTATAATATTTTCTAAGACTACGTCCTTAATATTCGTGTGGATGATTCACTTTTAAAATAGCTTTCGATAAGCCAATAAACCGTTTTCTCTTACTATGTATATTTCACTTAAACTCGCCTCGAACAACGTGTTTTGTCGATCTCCAAATATTTTTATACAATGAGGACTCCGACATTTGAAGTACGCCAGTTTTCAATTGCCCCGAATTTTAGCTTATGTTACTTACACTATTTTATTTCTGTATCCTATTAAAAGTACCGCTACACCTCCCTTTCCTCTACCTCAACATTCACAAGTGGGTCGCTGTTCCTAACCAAGCTGTCTCCTTGTATTCGTCCTATCTGAACTCGTGTTCATCGATCCTTCCCTCGTCACGCTTTCGACATAGGTTTTCCTCTATTGCTTAGGCTTTAGTGCCCATCTATGTCTGTGTCAACCCTAATTTGTTAAGTAGGCCTTGGACTCTTGTGATGCTGTCATAGTGTTTGTACCTAAGTTGTGTATGTGGGCTTGAATGAGTGTACTCCCCTGCAGTATAAAATGATTGCCTATTGTGTGATATATATCTACTCAGAGTTATTCATGATGTTGAATCTGTATGTCTGTTAGTATTTATTGATAAGTGTTGGGTTATTTAATGAGACGTATGTAGTCGGAGATGCTTATAATGCTTGGAATGATGCGTTGGTGAGCTATGTGTTTGATGGGAGCAATAATAATAGGGTACGTATAGTTAAGCGAGTAGGTCTATTATATGACCTGTGTGCTTGTACGTGTGAGTATGTGCTCGTACGTAGCTACGTATTGTGCTTAGACGTAAGTAGTTATGGATCGCTGCATGAATTATAGGTAATATGCATATGGGAATAGGATTATAATTTTGATTGGTATTGCTTGCTTTTACGGGATGTCGTATGCGTATATACCCTGAAGTATACACGACTATTGCATACCGTAACTATGTATGTGTAGATGTATTGGTATACTAATTATAAGAAGTAGGATATGGTGTGAAAATATATGATACTTGTATGTGACTATACGATGAATGCATTTATTAGGGGGAGTGTGTAATTATTAGTGTGCTGGTGACTGTAATATTATTGTGGTATATAAAGTGATTGGAATACGTGATATTACCTGATTAAATATTAAGGGTGTTTGACATTATGATATTTATATGGTCGTGTTGGTAGATGTTTATGCCTTAGAATAATATTGATATATGTATGGACACTGTGTTATGTATATAGAATATTCTGCTATGATTTTGAGTCTCACTCAAGCTTGAGTGGGTATACTCTATGTACATTGGTGTATTTGTCTGTGATTGGTGTGAGGTGTTGGATGATGTATGTATAATGTTTGGATTGTTTGTGTCCGGTTTTGTTACGCACATGATTGTGGGTCACTAAACCAGTATATAATTATAGGTGTTGGTCTTGTGGTATAGTTATTTATTAGGGGGCTTGCCTGCGTGAATATATATATGTGCTAGCTAAAACTAAGTATGTTTATGGGCTGAGTATATATTGGTATATATGAATGAAATATTAGCGTGTGTGGGTGTGCACCATGCACGGGTAAGTAAGTGCTTAGTTATAAGTTTTGGTGACTATAATATGTGTGGCGTGTCGTGGGTATTATTATAGGGCCGTATGTGATGTGAAGTTATAGTGAAATATTTGCATGTATTGGAATGTCTATAAATTGTGAAATTATAATGATGGTGGAAGTATATTAAATATAATAACTTGAGTTTAGATGGTGTGGTGTGATTACGTGTGTTGACATGTTTGGTATTGGATGTATACTAGGAGATATAGGGAGTAGTGTATTCTTATTACCTTGTTCATAGGTAGCTACCTAACGTAGAGTGTTACGATGGTATTTACTGGCGTGAACTATTAAATTGGTTGTGAGTATATGGACTATTGTTTTGTGCTAGGTAAGTAATAACTACATAAGGGATGTATATATATATAAATGATTGAGATACATGTATGAGTATGAATGGCTACGATAGGTATAAGAGTATGATGTGCGTGGATGATGCATGCTAGTAGTGTTAATGTTTGATTACCTAGTGCGAATATAAGCACTTGTAATAACTATACCTGATTGAATGTGATATGATTGCGGTAGTTACTAGAGCAACTAGATATGTTAGAAAGTCCGAGGACGGAATTTATTCTAAGTTGGGGAGGATGTAACGACTGGTTTTCATGTATTTTGGATTATCTATATTATATATATGTTTTGAATGGATTTTCTCCTTATGTGTGGTTTTCGTCCCCGTAGCTTTCGTTTTCATTCGTTTAGTCGTGATTTTCTAGCTTCTTCCTTAGAATCGTTGATCTTGGAGTAAGTCACTCATGACGAACTTCAAATCGCTCATATTTTAGAGTTAGAGTGATCTTAGATGCCGTAGGAATCTTCTCGAAGCTTCGCGCTTCAATTCGGCACTTATCGTGCACGTTAGTTGGTTCAAGAAGGGGAACCAACCGACTAGATTGAGATCTAGTCAGTCAGGAACTCTACTGTAACTGACTAGTTCATTGAATCAATTATGCAGGAGTTAATGTTTACTCTTAGTCGGTCTAAGAACAACCACCGACCGACTAGATGTGAAACTAGTCGGTCAGTACTTGCTCTCAGACCGACTAGTCCCTTTGATAAATTTCAACTGAGTTACTGTTTATCGTTAGTCGGTCTAAGAACATCTTTCGACCGACTGGATGTCAAACTAGTCGGTCAGCCATCGTTCTTTAACCGACTAATTCATTGACCATTTTGACGACCTGAGTTACTGTTTGCTTTTAGTCGATCACAGTTGGTCGACCGACCGACTAGTTGTTAAACTAGTCGGTCAACAACCCTTCTTTGACCGATTAATCAACCCAGAAACCCTAATTTTTAGGCAGCCGCCGGCTGTGCCTATTTAAACCCCCCAAACGTTTTTCTTTCTTCCTTCATTTCTCCTGAGTCTCCTTCTTCCCCAAATCATCATCCATCTTCCCCTAGCCTTCCTCCTTCATCAAGAGCCCCTCTCCCTCTCCATTTAGGCCGGCCATCACCTCTAGGTCGCCGGAAAACCCCCAAAATCTCATTTTCTCCAGATTTTCCCATCCATTCCAGATCTGAATCATAGGTTCCCCGGATCGTTTCTTCCGTTGCCGTGCTTGCTCGGCATTGATCTTCCGCTTCTATACGGTAGGGTTCGATCCTTTGATATTCTCATAACACTCCTTGTGATTTTATTGAAACCCTAATAATGAGCTAGGTTGGATGTTGTTCTAATGTTGTTTTGCCATGGCAGCGATCTCATCTCTGTAGTTAACATTTTGTGGCATGCCTCGTTGATCGTCATCCTCGGTGCTAGGCAAGTGAAACTTGCCACTTAGGGTTTTGGGCCATGTCTTAGGCCATTTGCTTGTGTAGGCGTAAAAGAGACTAGGCGACAAAATGATACTCGCCTAGGTGCAATTTCAGGAACTAGCTTGACAACGAAGTTAGATCCGTCATTTATCATGTAGCTTAACTACCATGTCACGTTTAATTTCACTTAACGGTACGCGTATTAACTGTTCATGTCATCCATGCATCTTTAACTGCCATGTTTAATTTAAATTAACGGTACGCGAATATCTGCTCATGTCATTGCATACTCGAATACTCATCATAATCGCGTAGCGCTGCTACATACTTGTGCTATTTGTTCCGGCTAGGCACCTGCTTTACGGGCACTACCCTATGCCAAATACGATTCTGGCTCGTGGTCCAGAAAATGAGCTCAACACAGCCTACGGGCAATAGGGCACTCTCCGAGTGATCCCTTGTACTGATACACAGCCTGCGGGCAATAGGGCACTCACACGTATGTGGGTGATCCCTTGTACTTGTTACTTGACAATACATGTCACACCTACCACCTGTTACTTGCTAATTGTACCTTGTTTGTCACTTCCATTTTATACTTGCCATGCTGAGCATCATACTATAACTGCTAGGTTGTTAGTTTACTTTCCTTTCAGTTTCCTTGCCCAAGCCTTTTAGACTTGCTGACATGTGCCCCTTTACTCTTTTGGGTGACACATGTTAGATCCCGAGCCAGAGTTCGTTGTTGGGGACGTGGTGTTCGCTGACGCTGAGTCAGAGCCTGTGTTCGTTGAGGAGTACGAGGACACGTGCGATCAGTCGTAGAGGCTGCTTGTGTTCTTCATGTTAGACTGTTTTTGTTGTCGGTGCGTAGCTCCAATACTCTGTTTATGTTTGTCTTTGTTTGGCCTTGTTATGGGCCTTTAGACTCTTTCTTTTAGCCTGGTGGCTTTTCTGGATGTTGAACTTATTTTTAAGGTTGGATAAATTCTGAGGTTTGAGATTTTATTTCTGTCTCTCCTTGTGTTATTATTGTTGTTCCGTTGTGGTTACAGGGACCTGCTTATGTTTTATTGACGCTTATCGGGTTTGGGGCTTCACAGCTCCACTCCCGTGCGGACCTTTTCACGTCTCGCCTCCATTTTAGGGAAGCGGGGCGTGACAGAAATCATTGTAACTGACTTGGTTTAAACAATTTTAATCTTATAATAACAAGCTATACCAACTAGTAGCCCTTATCTCATGTCAGTTTCCCAGGCTTCCACGTTCTCGTGATTTGCTCTAACTTCCCCTACAATAGAGCCTATAGGAACCCATCCTCTTCAAATTTTTAAAAACCCAATTAATCATTTCTTTCCCCTGGGTTCTCACGTGAACCACCCACTTCCAATATAATAATCCTAAGCCCCCTACAGCAGCCACTCTAAAACCATATACCTGAGCTTTTACAAACTAGCCTACACAAAAGCAACCTACTCTACAGATAACCATGGGGTAAACCGCAACTTCTCCTCTTCAAACCAACGACTAGACCTAACCCTAACTCTCCCCTCTCAGCCGCTAAGAGCTCCACCCCGAAACCACAACTCACGGTAGCCTCACCGCCTCTTCTTCGTTTTTTTCTCCACCCGATGGCCAGCCCATGCCGACGAGCCCCACGCTACCGCCCCCTCACCGTCGGTGAGCACACACCGTCGCCCAGGCCGGCCATCTCTTCCCCGGCCTCCCCACAAACAGCTGCCCACTGAAACCCTCCACTCTTCCACCCTTGTCCCATGGCAGACCCCTCGCAGAGGTGACGCACGGCCAAGATCAGATCATCACCCACGCCCCAGCGCCACGCAACCCGACCTCCCCTCCGATCACCAGACCTCCAGTCCGAAACCCCAACTCCACTAGATGCCTACACCCAGCACCGCCCTTCACTTCCTCACCGGTGACCACCTTTTTTGACAGCCTTTCTACCACCTCGCCTCATAGTTTCATAACCCATCCGACCTCCGAGGGCTCATCTTCGAACCCTCGCTCCGCCAAGCTACACGCCGGAGGCCAACTCGCCGTGGCATCTACAACTGCAAGCGACGAGAGCGGAACCCATCACTTTAAATCATGCATCTCTTTTCGCGAAACACCTGGGTTTTCCAAATCTGTCCTTTGCTATGCAAAACAGCCTGGTTCATCACCGCCGGCAGTTGCTCTGGCCATCCCACAGGTGAGCACAACCCCCCTTCGACCTCCTCCAATCCCCGACAGCCCCGTACGTCAAGGAGTCCATGTACGCCACAGATCTCGCGTGCTTTTCGACGTCGTAGCTGCTGCCATGACGCTTCGTTGCGCTACCCGCAACCGGAGAGATCCGACATTGTACCCGCTGTTTCGACGCTTCCCACTCGCTGTTCTCGCCTTCCGCTTGCTGTCCATACATGAATTGCAGTGCTACCCATGGCCGAGACGTTGCTTACGATGTAGATCCATCATCGTTCAGACCCGACATCTGCTCTACGATCAACCATAAAAAAGACGGACCGTCGCTGACGCATCGCTTCGACGAGATGCTCCAGACAGACGATGCACTCGCCTCCACAGGCAAGTGTTTCCACCTGAGTGCTTTCATCCACGTTTAGGCCACCACCTTTAAACTGTAAAAGTACGACTACAGAGAACCGGACGTGAAATGATAGCATCCGGGATCCCCTTGACATCTTAGACTTGACAACGAAGTCTAAGCACAAACAACAACAACAACTGACACCCTAGGGCTATTCTGTGTGTGAGTGCGTGTGGACACCCTAGAACAAATTTGCCCTTGCCATGTCATAAACATCTTGCATGTCCTGTCTTACACAGCCTGCAGGCAATAAGACGCTCACCTAACAGAGTGAGTGATCTTTGTTATAGATACACCTATCGGGAGCTTGGCACTCACCTAGTAGAGTGAGTGTCCCTGCCAAACGTGGGGATAGAGGCACTCACCTAGCAGAGTGGGTGGTCCTATACAGTCTTGCCTCGTCTTGTCTTGGGGTGGGGTGGGGTTGAGCGATCACACGGTTTAGAGGGTTTGATCCCCCTCAAACTGTACGGCGTGAAACCTCTTGGTGTCGAGTCGCTTGGTGTCGAGTCGATTGGTGTCACACGGTTCTCCTTGTCTTGTCTTGTCTGGTTTAGTCTAGTCTCGTAGCCGTGGCACATGCTACAGCTATTGTCAGTCCCGTTTACTTTCCTGCTCCATCTTACTTTTCTTGTATAATTGTAAAACTGCCATAACATCACAACACCATGTAATTCAACCAGTAAAATGTTGTTAAAACTTGTTTCACACTTGCAGTAGAGTCTAACCCTTCCTTGTAAACTTTACCTGACATACAACTCCTTTTCTCTTAGGTGTTGTATGTCAGGTACTGAGCCAGAGTACGTAGACGATCCGGAGCTACCGAAGGGCTTGGAGCAGGAGTACGTTGCTGATCAGGAGTACGACCCGAGTGAGGACCAGTCTTAGGGGTTCCTCAGTTACTGACCTTGGAGTTTTCGTAGTTCATAGCACCGTTTTACTTTTCTGCTTAGGTTGGGTGCTTGCACCATTAGTTTCCTTTCCGTTGTTGTTGCCATGCTGGGCATTACTTTCCTTTTTAGACTCTTGTACTTTTGGATATCTTGATGGAATAAAATGAATGCATTTCCTTTTGGTACTTTCTGTCGTTACGAATATTTATATATGCAAGAACCTGTTTGTTTCTATCTTTGGTTTCCTCACAGATGCTTATTGGGTCTGAGCCTCATAGCTCCGGCCTATGCGGACCTTAGTCACGTTTCGCTTCCGTCATTTTGGAAAACGGGGCGTGACATGTTTTAGTGGTGGCCCATATAGGTCTGCAATTATAAAAGTTCACAGCAATAGTATTACTCGTATTCATTTTTAACCTCCAGTTTATCTTGTATGAGTCTAATTTGGGTTTTCCCTGTTAATATGATGGCGGGAGGACGCAATACCCGAGCCGGATCTTCAGCCGACGGGACCTTGGATGGCCAAGGTGGTGAGTTTTGCCAATTTCTAGGTGTTATGAAAGAGATGTTGGATGTTCAGCATCACTTGGTTGAGCAGTCCAACCGTGCTGCCTGGGCTGCTTCAGTCGCACCACCACCGCCCCCGCCTGCACCTCGAGCTGCTCCTGGAGTGAAGCAGTTCAATATGCTTCAGCCGAAGACATTTTTTGGGAAGGAAGGACCATTAGGTGCTGATGAGTGGATTCAGAGCACAGAAGAGAAGTTGGTAGCTGCAAAGATTCCTGAGGATACCAGAGTTGAGATAACAAAGATGCAGATGACCGAGAATGCTAGGAACTGATGGCGCATTGAGGAACGACGTCTGCAGAAGCCAGCGGAGTGAAGGACTTTCAAGTCCATGTTCAGAGATAAGTATTTCCCCAAGGCTACAAAGAGGGAGCTTTTGAGCCGATTTGTGAATCTGAAACAGGGGAATATGACGGTTGATGAGTACAAGGCAGAGTTCGAGATGCTTAGTCGATTCGCTTCGCATATAGTGAAGAAGGAAGAGAACCGAGCTGATCGGTTTCGTCAGGGGCTGCACCCGAAGATTCAGGCTTCCATGTCCTAGGGTGTCCTGAATGCTGTGCTGTGCTGAATGCCGCCAGGAATCATGAGATTGTGGCGCGTCTACTTGACCCTCCAGCTGGTGGAGAAAAGCATCCAATGGAGCAGTACATGCCTCCTGCTGGGCCAACTATGAGACCAGTTCAGTCAGTTCCTTTCAAGAGGCCAGGAGAACCTGCTCAGCATCAGATGAAGGGACCGTGCCTTTTTTGGGGCAAGCCAGGGCATCAGCAGAACACTTGCAGGAAGAAGCTGGGTTTATGTCTGGCATGTGGAGCTGCCACACACGCCGTTATAGATTGCCCAAGATCGCATCATGCTGTAGTCGGAGCGCCAGTTCCACTACAGGGTAGAGCGCATGCCCATATTCAGAGAGGACTGTTGTTCGTGGAGCTTATACCATGACGGCCGTGGATGGCGTCATTGCAGGTAATTCCAGAGCCTTAGTTTTTCATATTATAGTTTAACGTATTATTGGCTGCATGTGATAGTACCAAAACCTTTTTGTTTTCTTTAAATCAAATCTTTAAAGTTTTGAGACTAACACACAAGATCACAACCCCTATCTTCCCTATCCAAATACCACAACTCCGCACGTTTCCCCCATGTTTTTAACATTCTTTTCTTTTTTTCCCTCTTTGGGAGTGTTATTTTTTTATTGTTATGATATTGTTAGTACTAGCTATTATTGTTATAGGATTACGTTTGCGGGTAGGCATAGAGTGAGATGAGATATGTTGTACCGGTGATTAGTTGATTTTGAACACAATGATATTAGATTAGATTTCTTTGTGATGAAAGGAATAAGGTGCCCAAGATTTATCTATTTACATTTAATTATACCAATGTGTAAAGGACTCAATGGAGAATTCTGGTTGGATGAAATTGTACACAGGGAGATGAGTACGTATCAGATCTAAAACTTGGACGAGTAGTAGATAGGAGTAGCTATGGAGGTATGGTATGATTTAGAGTGATCATGAAATAAGGAGAACATTTAAAGCATTAAGACTTGATTATTAAGTTGACGTGAGAAGACATTGGAAATAACACGACATGTTTTGAGATGAATGAATGGTTAGGTAGACGGATTTAGTATGTTAGGAGATTAGATGTTAAGGGTAAGGATAAGATGTGGCTTGATGGTTCTTTGATTATGGAGGATAGATTTATGAGCCCATGTGATGGATGATATATTGGAGATGAGATGATTATGGATTTGTACACGGTAATGTGGATCTATAGTCAGGTGCTAGGATATGATTCTAGTTATTGCTTATTCAGTGTGAAACGAGTAATGATGAATTATTTGAAGAATGCTGATTAAAGTTATATATTTAGCGATCATTATGTAGTTATGGGAGTTGTAGGTATATGTGCTTATAGAGGTTATTATTATTAGTATAGGTGATTCCGAGGGCGGAATCATTTTTTAGGTGGGTAGAATGTAACGGCCGCTTTTCGACCATTTGTATTTTAGCGCGTATCTTTGTTTCGTGTGTGTGTTTCCATATTTTAATTTTTATTAGTGTTCTTCGTAGCTCGAATGCGCGAAAGAACCCTGTTTTCACAATCCTCTCTGAGGTGCGATCCCCCGGTATTTTTCCTTTTAAATTTTGGATGACTGGGGGCCAACCTACCATTATATTCACTATCAGTTATTAAAACTTTTCTTACTTATTTAAATTTCGAATTTGAAACGTAGGTGTTGTGCATTTTTAAAAAAAAACCTAACCCATTACCTATTAAACAGTTGATAATGATTTTAGTATAAAAAGAGGAATAAGAAATCTTTGTAACTGACTTGGCTTAAACAATTTTAATCTTATAATAACAACCTATACCAACTAGCAGCCCTTATCCCACGCCAGTCTCCCAGGCTTCCACGTTCACGTGATTTGCTCTAACTTCCCCTACAATAGAGCCTATATGAACTCAGCCTCTTCAAATTTTTAAAAACCCAATCAATCATTTCTTTCCCCTGGGTTCTCACGTGAACCACCCACTTCCTATATAATAATCCTAAGCCCCCTACAACAGCCACTCTAAAACCCTATACCCGAGCTTTCACAAACTAGACTACACAAAAGCAACCTACTCTACAGATAACCATGGGGTAAACCGTAACTTCTCCTCTTCAAACCTACGACTAGACCTAACCCTAACTCTCCCCTCTCAGCCGGTAAGAGGTCCACCCCGAAACCTCAACTCACGGCAGCCTCACTGCCTCTTCTTCGTTTTTTATCCACTCGACGGCCAGCCCACACCGACGGCCCCACGCTGCCGCCCCCTCGCCGTCGGTGGGTGCACGCCATTGCCCAGGCCGGCCGTCTCTTCTCCGGCCTCCTCACAAACAGCTGCCCACCGAAACCCTCCACTCTTCCACCCTTGTCCTATGGCAGACCCCTCGCAACGGCGTCGCACGTCCAAGATCAGATCATCACCCATGCCCCAGTGCCACGCAACCCGACTTCCCCTTCGATCACCAGACCTCCAGTCCGAAACCCCGACTCCACTCGACGCCTGCACCCAACGTCACCCTTCACTTCCTCTCCGGTGACCACCTTTTTCGACAGCCTTCCCACCACCTCGCCTCGCAGTTGCATCACCCATCTGACCTCCGAGATCTCTTCTTCAAACCCTCGCTCTGCCAAGCTGCACGCTAGAGGCCAACTCGCCGTGGCCTCTGCAACTGCAAGCGACGAGAGCGAAACCCATCACTTTAAATCACTCATCTCTTTTCGTGAAACACCCGGGTTTTCCAAATCTTTCATTTGCTACGCAAAACAACCCAGTTCATCGCCTCCGACAGTTGCTCCGGTCATCCCACAGGTGAGCACAACCCCCCTTCGACCTCCTCCAATCCCCAGTAGCCCCGTTCGTCGAGTAGTCCACGCATGCCACAGATCTCGCGTGCTTTCCGATGTCGTAGCTGTCGCCGTGACGCTTCATTGTGCTACCCACAACCGAAGAGATCCGACACCGTACCCACTGTTCTGACGCTTCCCACTCACTGTTCTTTCCTTTTGCTCGCTGTTCGTACGTGACTCGCTACGCTACCTGCGAGCGAGATGTTGTTGACGATGTAGATCCATCACCGTTCAGACCCGACATCTGCTCTACGATCAAGCGTCAAAAAGATGGACCCTCACTGACGCGTCGCTTCGACGAGACGCTCCAGACAGACGACGCACTCGCCTCAGTAGGCAAGTGTTTCCACTTGCGTACTTTCGGCCACATTTAGGCCATCACCTTTAAACTGTAAAAGCACGACTAAAGAGAACCGGACGTGAAATGATAGCGTCCGGGACCCCCTTGACAGCTTAGACTTGACAACAAAGTCTAAGCACAAACAACAACAACAACTGACACCCTAGGGCTATTCTGTGTATGCATGCGTGTGGGCACCCTAGAACAACCTTGCCCTTTGACGTGCGTTTATATTTCATATATTCATGCACGTCTTCTTTTGTGTTTTTCCGCTATTTTCCATCGCCTTGTATTTGTTTTCTCGTGTTTCCTTGTTTTCTTTCACTTTTCCGTGTTTTTTGTATTTTGCAGGAGTTTACCAACATAGAGGACATAAAACGACGATATCATGAGTCCCCGGAGCAACGGGAGGAGTCACGCGTGATCCAGGGGGTCAAACGACGAAGATAGCATCTTTCAGCCCCTCACCCGACTGGTTGGTCACTTCCAACCGATCGGGTGATGCACGCGTGCACCACCCGGACACAAGCTGGAGCGGTCAGAAAGTCAACCGGTCGGTTCAGAGACCGGTTCACACGTCCCAACTCTCTGGAATTTGATACTGAATGCAAACCGATCTGGTGACCTTCACCCGATCGGTTCATCTGTAGCCAATTCTCCGAAGCCAAGACACGGAGAGCTCAATCGACCGGTTCAGCCGACGGCACGAAGATCCAACCGGTCAGCTTCAACCCTCAACCGACCGTGCCGTATGACCGGGTGAAGTCCCATGCTGAGCTGCCGAAGAACGAAGTAGATCACCCGATCGGTTGACTTTTCAACCGATCGGGTGATATCGTTTTCTATATATAGGACCCCTAGGTTTTCCAGAAACCGGAGTTGTTATTTTTTGCTGTTTTTTCTCTCTCTTGATGGCTGTAATTTTCTAGATATTTGTAAGTTGTCTGATCTTTACCAAACTTTAATATAGTGTTATTTGCATTGCTCTTACTGCTTTTCAATCGCTTGATCATGTTTTTAACGGTCGATTTTGATTTAGATTGCTTTCTAGTAAATATGTGTGAGTAGTTCCCAAATCTGGGATTTTGGTGGAAACCCCTTCGCGGGTTCTCCCCGATTCGTCCATAGGACTAGGAAATCGATAGGGATTAGGAATCTACCGGTTACGCGGGGTGTTTTATTGTCATCGGCGGGAAAAAGACCGCCTTTGACCATTGGGCCAAGGGGGAATAAACTTGGCGGTTGACCCCCTAGCCATAGCTCACGCCTTTAGCGTAGACGTCGAATCCTAGTGCGCGGGAGCGGCAAGATGAGATGTTGGGAGTTATCGTTGCGAGCTTAGTGCTCCCGAAATCGGTCAGTGTTAATGGACATGGGAATGCCCACTGACCGAACCCGGGAAGTCCGGCGTATCATCCTGGGCACCGACCGGAATATCGGGCCCATGGGATGCTGGTATCACTCTTAGAGGCAACGTCTCACCATTAGACCCTAATTCTGATCGTTATCCTACCCGTAGACCGTATCGGTGAGAATCGCACGATAGGGTGGAAACCGAAGTCCCGGGTTTTCCCTTTATATTTTTTATCCCTCGCATTCTATTTTCTGTGACAACCCATCATCTGATTCGGGCTAGCTCGCCCATGGGGTGAATCCGATCCTTCTTGACACAAGCACAACCACGCCTCTCTGAGTTTGACCCCCAAGCCACACTACAATACCGTGCGCTTGCGGTTATAAATATTTAAATCTCACGCCCCCAATTATATATTGCACAAATCTGACGTGCAAACACGGGGGACGTCAAGCTTTATGGCGCCGTTGCCGGGGATGCAACGTGCTTGTTATTTTAGGATTTCATGAACCCTTGAGTCTAGCTCACATCTCTATCTCGCGATAATTTTCGCATTCTTCTTTTTCCATTTCTATTTTATTTTCTTATTTTTATTTTTATTTTTTATTTTATCTGTTTCTTTTCCACTTTTCGCTTCACGGGTGTTTGTTGTTTTTAATGCGTAGGAGTTCAAGAAGTCTCGACGACTTGATTCCCGTTGATCCGGAGATAAACGCCACACTAAGGCGTCTTACCGTAGAGAAGCGAAGAAGAGAAGAGTCGAAAACCATGGGGGAGAACACCCCACCTCACAAGTCCCTGCTGGAGTACTCGATGCCATCCATCGAGTCCACCTCTGCCATCCGTCCTCCTGTTATTACGGCGCAAAGCTTCGAGCTTAAGCCGTCTTTGGTGACGTGGATCCAGCATGATCAATTCTCGGGGGCACCCATGGAGAGCCCCATCGAACATTTGGACTCCTTCTTGGAGAAATGTGACACCTTCCGGATAAATGGTGTCACAACTGAGGCGATCAGTCTGAATCTATTCCCCTTCTCTCTGCGAGATAAGGCTAAGCTGTGGCTTAGGGGGAAGGACCCGAATACGTTCAACACCTGGGAGAAGCTTTCAAATGCTTTTCTGACGAAGTTCTTTCCTTCGGGGAAGACCATGAAGCTGAGGAGTGAGATCTCCTCCTTCTCCCAGGCCAGCCACGAGTCTCTACATGAAGCCTGGACCAGATACAAGGAAATGCAGCGGAGATGTCCCCACCATGAGCTCCCCAACTGGCAGATCATAAATCTGTTATATAATGGGTTGAGGGATGATATAAAATCCTTGATGGATGTGGCGGCTGGAGGGTCCTTCATGTCCCGAAGCGAAGAAGATGCCGGACACATTCTAGAAAATATGGCATCTAACAATGAGCGGTAGTGTAACGAGAGAGCCACACCTAGATCTGGGGGTATCCACAGGGTCGAGGACGTCGACAAATTATCTAGCAAGTTTGACTTGCTGTCGACCCAGATCTCCGCACTGATGGTAGGAGCCGGTTGTGTCGGTACACAACATATTGCGGCGGTGGAAGCCGAAGTCTATGGAGAATTCGACGGTGGTGACATCTCACCACTGTTGGACCTAGCGAGCGCACTGTTCTATAATCCTACGGGAAATGTGCCGTATCCACCACGGACTAGCTCCAACTCGGCCTACTCTCCAAACAACCGGAACCACCCCAACCTTAGTTACCAGGCACTGTATCAGCAGCTGCCGCCTCAGCAGCAGCAACAACAGATATATCAGCCGGCTAGGCCTTAGCAACAGCAGTTTCAGCAGCAGCAGCCTCCACAACAATATCAGCAATATGCTCCAAGGAATCAGCAGCCCTTCAGCAGTAGCAACAATTTGGCCAACAGAGGGCAATCTCTTCGGTTGAGTCCCTTTTGACTCAATATATCACCAACCAGGAGAAGATAAATTTGAAACTGGAAATGGGACACCGGGCTCTCACGGACCAAGTAACCCAGCTGGGGTTACAAGTGGCGAACCTTTCAAGGTCGCAGAATCTATTGCCGCCACAACCTGAAGTGAACCCAAGGGGAGCAGACAAACTTTGGCACTCACGAACGAGCATGCGAATGTGTCCGCTATCGTGTTGAGGAGCGGAACACAAATCCCCACAAGAGTGCCCCTAAAGGAACCGGAAGCACCGTTGGTCGTAGAGCGACCGATTGAAAAATTGAATGACGCCGGTGCTTCGTCGCCAAAGCCAACAACTCCGGAGGGAGTTCCTGAAGAGGAAAAGAAAAAAACGAGGAAGGGAGCCTCAGGGTATTCAAGCCTATTGTGCCTTTTCCACAACGGTTAGCCCAAGCCAAGATAGAGGAGAAGTATGTCAAATTCTTTGCCATGGTCAAGGATCTAAGCTTACAAATACCCTTCCTTGAAGCTATAGAGACGATACCATCCTACGCGAAATTCCTCAAGGATTTGGTGACAAAGGGTTCTAGAAAGGAGAAGGTCGTTCTGACGGCAAAATGTAGTGCTCTTATCCAACGAGCAAACCCTCCTAAGCTTAAAGACCCGGGGAGTTTCTCTATCCCTTGTGCGATCGGGGAGGTAAAGATCCATCGTGCTCTTGTCGATCTTGGAGCGAGTGTCAGTTTGATGCCCCTGTCGCTGTATAAGAGGATAGGGATGTGTGACTTGGAGCCTACCGGAATGACCCTATAGCTTGTAGACCACTCGGTCAAATACCCGGTGGGGGTTGTAGATGACCTCACTGTCAATATTAGAGGGGTGCATGTGCCTGTGGACTTCGTTGTCATGGACATGCCGGAAGATAAGCACACCCCCATCATCCTTGGATGGCCTTTCATGGCCACTGCCGGCGTATTAATCGACGTGAAAAATGGGAAACTTTCCCTTAACGTCGGTAACGAAAAAGTCGAGTTTGACTTGGGGTTGTCAATGAAGCACCGCGATCCCCTGGATGATCCAAGATGCAATGCGCTGGAGTTAGAAGAAGAGAGAGATGTGGAGGAAAGCTCCTGGGAAATTCTTTCAAGAAATCCCCCTGATAGCTTGGGGGACTCAGAAGAACAGGACGGCCCGAAGAATGATGACGCTGCTGGGAAAGTGGATGTGGCACACACGATCCCTCCTGGATTCCTAAAAGCTCCTCCTACGAGGAGAAAAGGCAAAGAGCCCATGGGGCTCACCGGAGATGAGATCCGGATCCTTAAACGAGTGTCGGTGAACGCCAATATGAGGGAGAAGCCCCTGGACCCCGTCAACAAAGGGAGAGTCGTTGAGCGAGTCTTCTTGTCGCCACCGACTACACCAAAAGCTACCAGCTATGAAGCTGAAGCGATGCCAGACTTTGGGCATCACCCGTATCGCCCACCTTGAACATCATCTACGGGCGTCGAGCTGACGACATTAAACAAAAGCGCTTCATGGGAGGCAACCCATGCTCTAAAACTTTTATCTTCGTTTTAGGATTTTTATTATCTTTATTTTATCTATTTTAATAAATAAATCCAGCCACAAGAACTTCCGTTGAGGGACTTAGGCCATTTGTGGACTTTTGCAGAAAACAAGGCCCCAACCGATCGGTTGATAACTCAACCGATCGGTTGGGATGTATCAGCTGATGGCCGTATCAGTCACTCAACGAACCGATCGGGTGAATAAATGTGAGACCGGTTGGTAGACTGGGTGAACTGAGGCTGAAGTCTCGGGAAATTTTAGATTTTGTCAACCGATCGGGTGATAAGAAGCATGACCGGTTGACTGACCGGGTGAACAACACCAAACTCTCGGAAAAATTTGTGGAGCGGCCAACCGATCGGTTCGCCTGTAGCGTCTCTTCAGCTGAAATTCTCGACCCATAAGTCAACCGATCGGGTGACAACTCACCCGATCGGTTCGACTTAAACCCTATAAAACACCCCCGCCCCAACCGTTCATCTCCCTCGCCCGATCTCGCAGTTCCTACCATCGATTCGTCTCCCCCACTCTCCCAACGGCTGAAAAACCCTCTCCCACGACCTCCACTCCCCCTCTAGCCTCTCTCTCCACCTACCCCTTCCATCTCTCCATCATTTTCTCTCTCTCTCTCTCCCCCCCATTTTGCTTCCTCAAGCCCTAATTCCACAATCTCCCCCCATTTTCGGATTTTCGCTGAAGAGAAGTGCCGCGGCTCCACACTCCGTCCAATTGCACGGTGTTGGGTCAACTTCAAGCAAGGAACTCCAATCTCTACTGGGCAAATTCGCTCCACTGCTCAAATTTTACTTTTTACCCTAGAATTTCTACTTGCTTGATTGTTTGTGTGTGCGTGCTTTTATCGTATTCTACACTCATTTGCATCACACTCACGCACCCACTATGGCCCGGGATCGAGATAAGGGGAAGGGTATCCTGCAAGAGGAGGAACCGTCTCGAAAGAGACGCAAACAAACACGTCCTCCTCCCAATACACCACCCTTGCTCCATGCCCTATCACTTCTGAGGATCTTTCTGAGGCCATCTCCGGCCTTGTGTCCAATGCCGGCATGACCACTGCCGCCGGCACTACTTCCACATCACTTCCCGGCACCACTTCCACTTCACGTCAGTCCGCTTCTTTTGGTCGCCACCAGACCTCAGCTCGTCTTGGTCTTGAGGCCGAGATCACTGCTCTCTGTGCTCTTACCACGTCCTCTGTCCCTTCGGACCCATCACCATCCTCCTTTCTCACTCACCCACGTTTCCTCGCTCTTGAGAGGAACATGGCCACCATCCTCCGTCTCCTCACTCACACTTTCGGACCACCTCCACCTACCCCACACCCATCACCACCTCCTTCACCCCCTCGACGATCGTCTCCTCCACCATCTCCACCATTCCACCACCACCCACCTCCATCGACACTCCACCCATCATTCACGCCCCCACTGCACCTATTCCTCAACCTCTTTCCCCACTTCTCCGCACACCCCCCGCCTCCCCCGACCACACATCCACACCCTCTTCCGACGAGGGCGAGGACTCCCCATCTCCTGCTTTTTGATTTCATTTTGTTTTCTGACCTCCCCCTTGCATATCTCTGCATTTTCACGATCATATCATCTTGCTAGCATTGTCATGTGTAGCTTGGGGAAGTCAATTTTTTCTGTGTGTCGTCGTATGCTGTTTTCTGTGTGTGCTTGTTTTATCTATTGAGTCGTGCCATTTTCTGTCTTCATTTTTCTATTTTTATGTCGTGTGGTGTGATTTTTCTTTATTTTCAGTTTCGTATGTGTGATTTTCTTTTTTTTCATTTCTTTGTGTGTCTGTGCATATTCCCCTCCACTTTCATTCCCCTCCCATACTCACTCTTATTGCATTGAGGGCAATGCAAACTTCAGCTTGGGGGAGTCGCACTTTGTGCGTCATTTGAGTCTTTCTTTTTCATTTTTGAGTCCTTTCATCGTGTTTTTATTTTTCTTTTCTTCTTTTTCATCTCCTTCTCCTAGAGATGAACCCTATGATGAATTGCCACAAAATCACACACACCTAGCATGGCATCGATAATCACATTCACTAACCCTAGGAAGTCGAGTCCTCTTGCATTTCATGCATCGTGGGTCCACTTAGCTATTTTGTGAGTCGTGTGTCGTGCCTATCGGTTTGGTGTGCTTCTACTTTGTGATTGTGTTTTATAGACCTGTCCAGGAATGACCCCTAGATTAACATGCTTCGATATTGAATATGCGGTATTTGCTTCTAATGTCTGCTTCTATATGCATGCTATATATATATCGTATGCTTTATTTCGCATGTGTCGGGATTCCACAGTTAGGGCTAGGATAACCCATTTAGCCTACGCTCTGATTAGTGAAATATCTCCCTTGCCCAAGTGTCTAGAATCCGACTTTTTTTTGTTTTACTTGGTGCAAATCCCATCGTCGTGTACCGTTCTCCCACTTGGGAGAGTACACATGTGTATAGCCAAAAACCCAAAAATCCAAAAAAAAAAGAGAAAAGAAAATAAAAAACCAAAAAGAAAAGAAAAGAGAAAATTGTATAGCCAAAAAGCCAAAAAAATACATATATCCAAAACAAAAAAAATATATGAGTGTGAATATTTTCCTACTTACCGAGAATAAAGGGAAGGCGAGAATTTGCACCGAGTGTTCTACTCCACATCATCTCAACCCCCATCGCTTTCGAAAACACTTGGAATAGGGAATTTCTAGCTATTATCTAGGTGATAGTGTGGTGATGTCCGAGCCCCTAGCTGTGGAGTCCATGACACATGATGCATTTCTATTCTCATACTCTTCTCTTGCATGCTTGAACCATATATTCACAGCTTATTCTAAATCAAATCGATATTTGGGTCATTTCTTGGATATGTGTATATGGAGCCTATTGCACAATGTAGATAATGACACCGTTTGCTAGCACACGACCACACTCACTCACGCTACACCGCGTGCGCCCACGGCACTTGTCTGGACTCGTTTCCTTTGGTTTAGTGACGTGACTTTGCGTTTGCTTGCTTGGTGTGTCATTTTTGATTTTGCTGGCTTTGACGGGCGATTTAGGATTTTTGTTTTCTCCTTTTCTCTCTTCCTATCTATTTTCTCCCTCCGAGCTCCTACTCTCAATCGTCTTCCTCGAGGACGAGGAAGGGTTCAGCTTGGGGGATTTTGACATGCGTTTATATTTTATATATTTATGCACGTCTTCTTTTGTGTTTTTTCGCTATTTTCTGCCGTCTTGTATTCGTTTTCTCGTGTTTTCTTGTTTTCTTTCACTTTTCCGTGTTTTTTGTATTTTGCAGGAGTTTACCGGTATAGGGGACATAAAACAACGATATCATGAGTCCCCGGAGCAACGGGAGGAGTCACGCATGATCCAGGGGGTCAAACAACGAAGATAGCATCTTTCAGCCCCTCACCCGACCGGTTGGTCACTTCCAACCGATCGGGCGATGCAGCGTGCACCACCCGGACACAAGCTGGAGCGGTTAGAAAGTCAACCGGTCGATTCAGAGACCGGTTCACACATCCCAACTCTCTGGAATTTGATGCTGAATTCCAACCGATCGGGTGACCTTCACCCGATCGGTTCATCTGCAGCCAATTCTCCAAAGCCAAGACATGGAGAGCTCAACCGACTGGTTCACCCCACGACGCGAAGATCTAACCAGTCAGCTTCAACCCTCAACCGACAGTGCCGTATGACCGGGTGAAGTCCCATGCTGAGCTGCCGAAGAACGAAGCAGATCACCTAATCGGTTGACTTTTCAACCGATCGGTCGATATCGTTTTCTATATATATGACTCCTAGGTTTTCCAGAAACGAGAGTTGTTATTTTTTGCTGTTTTTTCTCTCTCTTGACGGCTGTAATTTTTTAGATATTTGTAAGTTGTATGATCTTTACCAAACTTTAATATAGTGTTATTTGCATTGCTCTTACTGCTTTTCAATCGCTTGATCATGTTTTTAACGGTCGATTTTGATTTACATTGCTTTCTAGTAAATATGTGTGAGTAGTTCCCAAATCTGGGATTTTGGTGGAAACCCCTTCGCGGGTTCTCCCCGATGCGTCCATCGGACTAGGAAATCGATAAGGATTAGGAATCTACCGGTTACGCGTGGTGTTTTATTGTCATCGGTGGGAAAAATACCGCCTTTGACCGTTGGGCCAAGGGGGAATAAACTTGGCGGTTGACCCCCTAGCCATAGCTCACGCCTTTAGCGTAGACGTCGAATCCTAGCGCGCGGGAGCGGCAGGATGAGATGTTGGGAGTTATCGTTGCGAGCTTAGTGCTCCCGGAGTCGGTCAGTGTTAATGGACATAAGAATGCCCACTGACCGAACCCGGGAAGTCCGGCGTATCATTGTAACGGCCGCTTTCCGACCGTTTGTAATTTTCTGCCCGCACGTGTTTTATCGTGCACGTATTTTATGTGGCTATTTCTGAGCTCCGGCATATGCGATGCGATATGCCGTTGCGATCGTTTTGGGGTGTTGAATTTCATAGTAATTTTTGGGAACATCTTTCACGGCTCGTTTTCTCGCGAAACGACTTTGAATAATAGGGGCGTTTTAGTCATTTGACTCAAAACGCCGTTTCCAATTTTACGTAAATTCTTGGTAGGCGTTACGCACGATCGGGCTCCGTAGATCTATGCGTCTCGTCTCCGCGATCGCCCCGGTATTTTCGGATTATTTTTCTTACACCCGGATTTCGAGATATCACCCGGAATAGCCTCGACCGCCGATTTTTCCCCCAATCAGATTCAAGTTTCGAAATTGTTAGCCAAATCTGGCTAAATCTCTTATCAAATCTGTTTTAAATATTTCCTAAACTGCTTCTTCTATCCTCCCCTAGTTTTTCCCATCCTTCTACATCCTCTAACACTAAATACCCCTCTTTTTCCATAATCCTAGAGTTATTTATCAAAATTTATTATTATAATATTAAACCCTAATTCTAACCTAACCCTAACCCTAAGCACAGCCGCCGGCCTCTCCAAAGTAAACCCCCAAATCTTCCCCCGGTCTCTCCCTCATCTCTCTCCCCCTCACGGCGCCGCCGCGATGCCCCTCCCTCCGATGCGCCACCACGCCTCCCCGACGACAGCTCCCAGCCGCCTGATCCCACCGCGATCACAGCCCCCGATCGCCCTCTCAGCCGTACGCCACCGCCAGTACCCCCGATGATCTCCCTCTCTCCCTCACGGTGAGATCCTGACACCGCCGCACTCGATTCCCGATCGCCGGCCCCGCCTCCTCGGCCACTCCCCGGCGCCGTCCCACTCTCTCGCCCTCGACCGCCGTGTCTCTGTCCACGGCGAAGCCCGCGCAGCCGCCTTCGCTTCTGTCCCCGCCGCGATCTCCACCTCCGGCTTCCCTTCCTCCGCCGCAAATCCCGATCGCCCACTGCCTTTCCCGCTTCGCATCCACGGCGAGGCCCCTGCTGCGCCGCCTCGTCCTCCATCTCCCTCCGATCGCTGCCGCTACGCGATCCCCGAGCGCCGCCTTTCCTCCTCGCACAGCAATCCGCAGCCGCGCCTCCCCTCGCCGCTCCGCCGCTGCGATCCGAGCGCCGCTGCTGCGATCCGAGGCCGCCGCCGTGATCCACGGCCACCTCACGACCCCATCGCACCGCCTCCTTCATCCCCAGTCGCTCCCGCCGCTGCAGCATTCGACACCAACCCGCGTCCCCGCCGACGCTGCTGCAAACCCCCCGACCGCCGCAGCTGCGCCTTCCACCGTCGTAGCGCCGCCTTCCACCGTAGAGCAGACCCGATCACCCCCAGCGCCGCCCACGTAGCCGAGAGCCCCGTCGGGCTGTCTCCCTTGCAGCAGTGATGGCAGCAGCAAGCCGCTGCTGCCATTTTCCGACGTTGCCCAACCTCGTAGATCACCGGAGAACGCCTACTAGCCACCGCTCCGCGCCCCTCATTCATCCAGCCATCTTTGCAATGACCGGGTGTCAAAACCAAAGAAGCTAAGTGCGACGGTGGGTACTGAATCTACTATTTTGGGCAAATCATATGCTCGACCTACCTTAACTAAGAACAACACGGTGGAAGGAACCAAACCATTGGAACTTGAAGTGAATGGATTGTCTTTAGACGAGCTTGTGACAGGGTCCAGTAAACTGGAAGAACATTTCGATCACAATCACAAGGACACTGAGGAGTTTCTTCTTTTCCTATGCTTGGAGATGGTTGTAAGCTCAGCTTGGATGTTATTCGAGATGTTCTAGGTCGATGTGAATATGATGTAAAGAAAATGGATATCACCTTATCTCGCTGCGCTACCCGCAGCCGCTACGATCCTGAGGCGATTCTGAGACGACCTCCACTGCGCTACCCGCAGTCGGGGACACGAGCACCGCCACCGTTTTCAGACCCGACGCCAGATTAAACGCGTGTTCCTTACACCAGGTTGGCCCCATAACTCGTAGCACAACCCACACCGTAGCAAAACTGAACCCTAACTAAAATCGGACAACTGTAACTAAATTTATTTTCGGCACCTTTAAAACGTTGTGAAACAGTAGATTCGACGACCGGACTTTTTGACTATGCACATAGGATAGAATCGTCGAATAGGGCTGAACATCAAAAATGTGACCTTTGACGAATAGGGTAGTCCCGATAACCTAGACACGAACCCTAATAGGAATTTCTGAAAACGAGGCCTGACACCATCGACGTGACACTGTTTCAGACGGACTACCGCAGACGTGACGATTGGACGAGATGCCCCGAACGGACGACACACTTGCCACCGCAGGCAAGTGTATCCCACTTGCACTTTTGGCCATGCTTATGCCTTAGTTTGTTAGAACTGTTAACTGTGAACCAAGAGAACCGGACGTGAAATGATAGCGTCCGGGACGACCCCTGACGGCTCAGACTTGACGACGAAGTCTGAGCCTGACAACAACAACTTTTGACATTGTAAGGCTATCATGTGTGTGCGTGTGTGTGGACACCCTAGAATAACCTTTCCCGTCCTGTCACGTCCCGTCTCGTCTTGCACAGCCTGCAGGCAATAGGGCACTCTCCAAGCTAGAGAGAGTGATCCCTTGTACTGATTCACAGCCTGTGGGCAATAGGGCACTCTCCAACCTAATGAGAGTGATCCCTTGTACTGATACACAGCCTGCGGGCAATAGGGCACTCGCCAAGCTAAAGCGAGTGATCCCTTGTACTGTTTGTCTTGTCTTGTCTTCCTTGGGGTTTGGGGTTGGGTTGAGCGTGCGCATGGCAAGAGGGTCTGATCCCCCTCGAACCGTAAGGCGTGAACCCTTTCGTGTCTCACTTGTCTTGTCTTGTCCTGTCCCATCACGTCCCGACTTATCATGACACCTGTAGGTTAGTCCCGTAGTTGATAGCACACGCTACGACTACTACTTGCTACGCTTTACTTCCCTGCTGCGTTACTTCTTTTTGTTACTCAGTTATAACCCCAGCATGCTAATCAACCAGTAAATCGTTGTCTAAAAGTTGATACACTTGCAGTTTGGTCTAACCCTGTTTGTAGACCTTACCTGACGTACAGTTCCTTCTTTTGGTGCTGTACGTCAGGTGCTCAGCCAGAGTTCATGGACGAGGCAGACTCACTGGAGTACAAGGAGCCAAGGACGTTGACCCAGAGTACGTGCCTGATAAGGACCAGACCTTGAGGTCTTTTTAGTCGTCACTTTCAGAGGTTACTGCTTTTAGTTTACTTTTAGATATTTTGTTGCCATGTTTAGGCTTCTTTTTAGACTTTGTACTCGTTGGATATTATATCTCTAATTTAATGAATGCAACTTCCTTTCTGTACTTTCTATTGTTTCGAACTTTATAAATGCAAGAACCTGAAACTTTTTAAATGGTACCCTTACAGACGCTTATTGGGTCCGAGCTTCACAGCTCCGGCCTAAGCGGGCCTTTGTCACGCTTTGCCTCCGTCGTTTTGGGAAGCGGGGCGTGACAATCATCCTGGGCACCGATCGGAATATCGGGCCCATGGGATGCTGGTATCACTCTTAGAGGCAACATCTCACCATTAGACCCTAATTCCGATCGTTATCCTACCCATAGGCCGTATCGGCGAGAATCACACGATAGGGTGGAAACCGAAGTCCAGGGTTTTCCCTTTATACTGTTTATCCCTCACATTCTATTTTTTGTGACAACTCATCATCCGATTTGGGCTAGCTCGCCCATGGGGTGAATCCGATCCTTCTTGACACAAGAACAACCACGCCTCCCTGAGTTCGACCCCCAAGCCACACTACAACACCGTACGCTTGTGGTTATAAATATTTAAATCTCACGCCCCCAATTATATACTAGACACATCTAACGCGCAAACGTGAGGGACGTCACCCTTTCCATGTCATGACCATCTTGTAGTCCTGTCTTACACAGCCTACGGGCAATAAGACGCTCACCTAGCAAAGTGAGTGATCTTTGTTACAGATACACCTACCGGAAGCCCGGCACTCACCTAGTAGAGTGAGTGTCCCTATCGACTATGGGGATAGAGGCACTTACCTAGCAGAGTGAGTGGTCCTATACAGTCTTGTCACGTCTTGTCTTGTGGTGGGGTAGGGTTGAACGGTCGCATGGTTTAGATGGTTTGATCCCCCTCAAACCGTAAGGCGTAAATCCTCTTGGTGTCGAGTCGCTTAGTGTCGAGTCTCTTGGTGCCACACGGTTCTCCTTGTCTTGTCTTGTCTTGTCTACTCTAGTCTCGTAGCCGTGGTACACGCTACGGCTATTGTCAGTGCCGTTTACTTTCCTGCTCCGTTTTACTTTTCTTGTATAATTGTAAAACTGCCATAACATCACAACAGCATGTAATTCAACCAGTAAAACGTTGTTAAAAATTTTTTCACACTTGTAGTAGAATCTAACCTTTCCTTGTAGACTTTACCTGACGTACAGCTCCTTTTCTCTTGGGTGTTGTATGACAGGTACTGAGCCAGAGTACGTGGACGAGCCGAAGCTATCGGAGGGCTTAGAGCATGAGTACGTTGCTGATCAGGAGTACGACCCGAGTGAGGTCCAGTCTTAGGGGTTCCTCAGTTGCTGACCTTGGAGTTTTCGTAGTTCGTGGTTTGAGTGCATATCACCGTTTTACTTTTCTGCTTAGGTTGGGTGCTGCACCATTAGTTTCCTTTGTGTTTTTGTTGCCATGCTGGGCATTACTTTCCTTTTTAGACTCTTGTACTTCTGGATATCTTGATGGAATAACATGAATGCATTTCCTTTCGATACTTTCTGTCGTTACGAATTTTTATATATACAAGAACCTATTTGTTTCTATCTTTAGTTTCCTCACAGATGCTTATTGGGTCTGAGCCTCACAGCTTCGGCCCATGCGGACCTTAGTCACGTTTTTCTTCCGTCGTTTTGGGAAGCGGGGCGTGACATACGGGAAGGAATTGGAGCTTTGGTTAGCCATGCCTCTGAAACTCTTGGCATCGAAGTGAACTTTCTTCTTCCTGGCGTGGGAGACATGATGCCAGCCTTGACCTCCCGGCTGCTGATTCTTGTCGGATCTAGAACTTCCGTCATCTACAAGGACATGGGAACCACCTTTAGAGGAGCCGCCATCGTTTGGTTGGATCGTCGTCCCCTCTAAGTCTCTAGGTCCAGAGAAAACCATACCATCGGGCCGAAGAATCTTGACAGATCCAGAGCCTCCAGTGCCACCTAGAACTGAGTTACCGCCTTCTATCGATGGAGCAGTCTGCGATCGAAATCCGTCAACACCATTGAAGGATCCGCCTTTAATCAAGGATTTTGCCGTCGCCCTCAAGTCTCCAGCTCCGGAGAACACACTCATTTTTATTATATATATATATATATAATACATTTGACAACCTTCTTTGAATTCTAGGGCTGACTAGGACAAGCTGACTAGGATAAAATGGTTGATGAAGGAAGGTTAAGATTAAATCGTGGGGAATAAACGGTTTAGATGAAACTTTGAGATGAAGGGTTTGTATTTTGGAGATAGATTTGGTTGGAAAACAACCCCTTATTTAATTGTGGGTCCCATTTTACTTGTTGCATGACCTGGGGGAGAGCAAGAGACGTTTTTGGGGGAGAGCAATAGGTGTTTGCATGCTGAGCGCGTCCCCAAAATCTGCTCTTGCTCTTCCCCAACATATGATGAGAGGTGCAGCAAGTCTTCTCGCCAACATAGGAAGAGAGCAAGATTTCGCAACAGATTTCAGCAGCAAGATTTCAGTAGCATTCAAAAAAGAAAGATTTTGGAAAATATTTCTCGCCAAAATAGGAAGAGAGCAAGATTTTACAACAGATTTCAGCAACAAGATTTCAGTAGCATTCAAAAGAGCAAGATTTCAGCTGCATGCCATTGGCCTTGCTTCTCGCCACCACCTCCTTCCTCGCTGGCTTCCATACCGCCTCCTTCCTCACTGAGGTAACTATTTATGGAGTCTGATCTGATATGAGCTCTTACGGATCTAATTTTATGGTGCTCCAAATCCTTCCGCGTCTTCTGGAAGTTTAGCAGGGATTGGCAATGATGTTTGTAAGATCATTCATCTCCAGATCCGTCCATGTCTTCATCTTCATGTTGTTTTTCAAAAAAAAAATATACTTTCCAATTTCAATGGGATTTCTTCCTTGATGGAAACCTTGAATTACGATTACAACATCTATTTGAATTTCGTTATGTGCCCAAATTGTCACAATTTTTCTAAAATGAATTGGAAAAAAGGGGTAGGAGCTAATTGCTTCTCTTTTTATTGATTTCAATGAAGAAAAATCATACATGATATTTAGTGATGAGAATATAGTTTTTTTTTCCTCTTAGGGTGTATATTTGTGTAGCTAATTGAAAGGTGCTAAAGGTTTAGCAAATCAACCAGCAAAGAAGTATACAATGTTTTGAGACAATGTCTTGGCTCTAATATGATTCCAATACCTTGGCTCTAACATTGTCTCAAGACATTATATACTTATTTGCTGGTTGATTTGCAAAAACTTTAGCACCTTTCAATTAGCTACACAAACATACACCCTAAGAGAAAAAAATTATATTCTCATTACTAAATATCATGTACGATTTTTCTTCATTGAAATCAATAATAAGAGAAGCAATTAGCTCCTACCCCTTTTTCCAATTCATTTTAGAAAAATTGCGACAACTTAGGCACATAACGAAATTCAAATAGACGTTGTAATCGTAATTCAAGGATTCCATCAAGGAAGAATTCTCATTGAAATTGGAAAGTATATTTTTTTTGAAAGAACAACATGAAGACGTGGAAGGATATGGAGATGAATGATCTTACAAAAATCATTGCCAAACCCCCTGCGAAACTTCCAGAAGACGCAGAAGGATTTGGAGCACATAAAATTAGATCCGTAAGAGCTCAGATCAGATCATACTCCATAAATAGTTACCTCAGCGAGGAAGGAGGCGGTATGGAAGCCAGCGAGGAAGGAAGTGGTGGCGAGAAGCAAGGCCAAGGGCATGAGGCTGAAATCTTGCTCTTTTGAATGCTACTGAAATCTTGTTGCTGAAATCTGTTGTGAAATCTTGCTCTCTTCCTATTTTGGCGAGAAATCTTTTCCGAAATCTTTCTTTTTTGAACGCTACTGAAATCTTGCAGCTGAAATCTGTTGCAAAATCTTGCTCTCTTCCTATTTTGGTGAGAAGACTTGCTGCTCTCTTCATATTTGGGGAAGAGCAAGAGCAGATTTTGGGGAAGCACTCATCATGCAAATGCCTGTTGCTCTCCCCCAAAAACATCTCTTGCTCTCCCCCAGGTCACGCAACCAGTAAATTGGGACCCACATTTAAATGAGGGGGCTATTTTCCAGGCAAATCTATCTCCAAAATACAAACCCTTCATCTCAAAGTTTCATCTAAATCGTTTATTCCCTGAGATTTAATCTCAACCATCCTTCTATCAACCCTTTTGTCCTAGTCAGCTTGTCCTAGTCAGCCCTTGAATTCAAAAAAGGTCATTAAATGTATAATAGATATATATATATCTATTATACGTTTGATGACCTTTTTTGAATTCTAATGCTGACTAGGACAAGCTGACTAGGACAAAAAGGTTGATAGAAAGGGGGCCATGATTAAATCTTGGGGAATGAATGGTTTAGATGAAGCTTTGAGATGAAGTGTGTATTTTGGAGATATATTTTCTTGGAAAACAGCCCCCTCATTTGATTGTGGTCCCATTTTGCTGTTGTGTTACGTTGGGGAGAGCAAGAGGCATTTTTCCTGGTTGCGTGCATGACCAGGCGCTTAGACTCCTATCCCACAGCCAAACTATATCCGCCTCTCTCAGCTTACATAGGGATCGCTGACGTGTCGATTAGAATTCAATCCAGCTGCAAGTTGGAGGAGATCAAACGGCTAGGGCAATGCTTCCATTAGAGTAAAAAAACCAAAAACCACAACAAATCTCCTAACAGAGCTATCGGCTACATCGACAATATGGCAAAGAGTTTTGTTCCACCTCCAGGCTATCACCCTTTGGCAATCTTGATCCTTCTGCCATCTTTGACCTCGCCTCAACGGCTGAACTCTAAGCAACCGTGTTCTTGCCCCAGACGCTCGCCTCTTTTCATCGAAATCTGGTGATCCGATCGCCATTAGGCTCGAGTGTGAGGAGATCTAGGCCGAGCTCGAGGTTCGATTTTTGTAATATTCTAAGTTACTAATTTGCTGCATCTGGATGGAGCTTGTAGTATTTGTTGAAATTGTTGTTGAAATGATGTTGAAAATTTGTTAGACTGAGTTTGTTTTGAATGATCAACAACGTCAACAACTTGAACAATTTTGAACAAGCTTGAAATGCTGAAATCAATGGTTAGAAATGATGCTGCCTTCAAATAGAGAGACATGAGTAAGTTTCCTGATTGTTTTTCCTTTTTTTGTAACTAGTACTGATTTTGATCAGAGCGATTTTGAGGAGGTATTGGTATGTACCGATTTTAATTGTTGTCTCCACAGTACATATCAATTGTTAATTAGAATCGACAAATACTTTTTGGCCTGTCCATAAACAATACATACCATCATCTTCATCATCATGAATTTCAGCAGATATTTTTGGTGAATTTGTGCATTCCATTAATTTCAAATCGGAAATTTAAAAAATATGGGTTTTCAACTCGTAGTATTTGAGCATATTAATATGCACACAACATGTTTGTGATATTGCTTGAAGGAAAGTATATAACTTTTTTAGTAACATACTAATGATTGAAACAATGCTAAACATCATTAGTTCGATTCATGGGAATCAACTGCAAAGAAGACTCATGCTACATTTACAACCTCTCTTTTACCACTGCACCTAGATCATCCTACGCTATTTGTAATCATGCTAAAAAAACTAGTGAATTAGTAGATTAAGTTGCTGATCATTCTAGAGGACTGCTTCTTTTTCTGTTAAATTCGTTTTACTCTTTACAATTTTCCCGTTTGCATGGAAATACAACATTTCATCTTTTGTACAGTGGATAAGCAAAATCTAATTTTTAGCAATTAATATGCATTATGGAGCAGAAAAAGATTATTTTATCACCATTTTAATAAGAATTATCTATGTTGCATTGCAAATTTGTTAATTTTAGCAAAACGGAGAGGGAAATAAAACAAAAGGAAAGTCTGTTAAAGCACAAAGATCCTGACTACTATCCCAATATATTATTTAAAGAACAAAGATCCTAACTCTTTTGTTGATAGATTAATTTTGTTTGTAAAGCACGAAGTAGCAATTACTCACAGAAGAAAAGTTAATTTTTTGTTTGTTTTTGGTTGAAAGTAGGTAGCTGCAAGCAGGTGCTCCTGTGGTTATGGTCGTGATAAGGAAGAAGTTGGACAGACGGTGATATTTGCTATATTTTGTATGACAGAGTTCGTCGGACAGTGATATTCTCATGATGATCTCGAATTTTGAAGATTTGGATGTCATGTTGTTCACAAATGGTTGATTTATAGGGGAATGCTTTGAATTTTACATTTTTGTGGGGTTTTAGAGGCTAATTCTGATCTTTTTGGTTGTTTGATTGAGAATTTTGGTTCGATCTTTGGTTGATGATGTGGAAATGGATTTTGTTTCGATAATTCGGTGATTTTTTGGATTTTTTGGTAAATAATTATTGATCAAGTGAACGTTTCTAGATTTTCTTCTATGATTAAGTTATGATCTTTTTATTTGAACTAGATGGTTTTCTGGAATTTTACAATTGAGTTACGATAATTGGATTTAGATCTAGAAGTCATATTGCTTGAGCTTTACTGATCTTATCGTTACCAATTTGGTTTCGGGTTTTGCTGCCACAAGCGTCAAAATTTTAAGATTTTTCCTCTTAATTGCAGGATTTTTCTTAAGATTCACACGGTTTGGTTGCATTTTTGGACATGAGCTACCACAAATTTCCTGATAAGAACTCAAAAAGGTGAGATCTTTTATCCGTTTACCCACTTGATTATCAAATATTTCAAAAATAAGAGAATAATTATAAAGATTTACATGAACATAACATTCCAAATTAAGAGAAATATCTGAGCAATGAGTTTAGAATTTCAGAATTGAATTAAATTAAAATTCTGAGCAAGTTAGTTAGATGTATATAAACAAACATTTCAGGACACTATATTTGAATTAGACTAAAGCAAAAAAAAACCTAAATATGTTTAGCATATCAGGATGCTATATTTGTGCATATTAGAATACAGGGTGCACCAAAATTTTTGTGTTAGGTCTTACTCTTTTTCGTGTTTGCATTCTAAATTTGCAACCTTTTTCCAATTGGTGGTGAAGAAAGTGATGAAGAAGCCTGAGAAGAAATTGTGTCGAAAGGGGGCTTGGATGATATTCGGACTTATGTGACTTAATTGTTCTGGAAAGGGCTTGGGCCATCTATTGTAGCCAATAAATAAATAAATTACAATAATTTCAAGTTTTAATGATATGGGGTTTGTTTGTAAGTGAGTTATTAAATTTGTTTTAGTTTTAAGTTCTATGTTGGTGAGAGATATGATGTAGGACTTGATTTGTTTTAAGTACTACTTTGTTGTTGTTATTTTACAAAAATTCAAGTTTTCATATGGGATCAAGGTTCATTTGTTTTCAGGGTGCAGGGTCTGGAAATGATGTGAATAGGATGTAGGACTTGAATTAACGCGGTATTCATCATTATTGCAGAAACGGCCACTAATTTCTTATAGACTCTTTAACAGATGTTTGAAATTTTTTACAGGTGAGAAGCTACAGTGGTGTTTTAAGATAGTCACAATTTTTGTGCTTTCAGAAATTTCAGAAATTTGGTTAACTTTCAGACATTTTAGTCTTCTATGGTTCGTGTTTGGTTAACTTTTGTGCGTCAAAAATTTCAGACTTCTGCGCTTCAAAAACTTCAGAATTTGGGAAATTCAAAATCCAAAACACTTTGAGAGAGAGAGAGAGAAAGAAAGATTCTGATGCTTCTTTAATTTGGGAAAAGAATTCCAGGTTAGTGAAATTCAAATTTTGCTGCTTTAATTTTATTTCTGTTATGAATTTTGTTCTATTTCTTTGATAATATTGATTTTCTTTGGAATAAATCTATCAAAAATTTGTATTATAGAGATATAATATATCTATTTGGATGAAATCTCCTATCAAAAGCTTATATTTTTGGCAAAGGGGCCTTGAGTCCCTGAAATATGTTTATGTTGCACTGAGCTTCAATTTGATGAAGGTATTGAGTGTGCATCTTGAACCAATCCTTGGGTGTCTAATAATAAATTCTGCAGTTAGTTTCCTTCTTTATTTGCACTGACAGTTGATACAAAGCCTTTTTTTTTGATACAGATACAAAGGCTTTAATTTCTAATATTGTTCAGTTTCAAGGTGGGAGGTGTTAGTGGAACCTATCCTTTGGAAGGAACTTGATTGGATCACAAATTATGCAATTTTGTTATATGATCACTCTGCTTTTAGATGTAAATGTACATAATAGAAGGGATGTTAAGGTGTGTAGATGGACTGAACATGTAGATTTTTTTAGTTAAGCCTACTCTTTTTTAACTTTGTTTGGGATTTTCATATCCTAAAGTTTGTCCTGCTCCAGTGCCTCTGGAGATTAGAATCATGTTATGGATCATATTGAAGTATAAGCTTAATACAAAAGATGCCTGATCAAGAAGGGGTTCAATTATGTTCCAATTTATGTGGTGTAATTTTCAGGATGAATATATCGATCATTTATTTTTCAGTGTGTTTTATGTAGTCTATATGGAGATCCATCACTTTTAATCTAACAATTTTGGTTCAGGAAGACATCAGAGTATTAGATGTGGTGGCGGCGGTGATGGCGTCACCAATGCTCCCAGTTCTTCGGCGAACGGATAGCCGGTGAAGAGGTTCATGAAGGTACCAATTCTTTTGATCTGTTTGAATTCTTCTTAGTTTTGAAATTCTCATAGGGTTTCAATTTTGGTTTTAAGATTAGATTGGTGGATTATTGGAAACAAAGCATCAACCCAATAATCCACCAACCCGGCTAGAGAAACATGATGAAAACAAAGCATCAACCCAATAATCCACCAATCTAATCTTAAAACCAAAATTGAAACCCTATGAGAATTTAAAAACCAAGAAGAATTCGAACAGATCAAAAGAATTGGTACCTTCATGAACCTCCTCACCGGTTATCTGTTCGCTGAAGAGCTGGGAGCATGGGTGACGCCATCACTGCCACCACCGCATTTAATACTCTGTTGTCTTCCTGAACCAAAATTATTAGATTAAAAGTGATTGATCTCCATATAGACTACATAATAACACACTAAAAAAATAAATGATCGATATATTCATCCTGAAAATTACACCACATAAATTGGAACATAATTGAACCCTTTCTTAATCAGGGCATCTTTTGTATTAAGCTTATACTTCAATATGATCCATAACATGATTCTAATCTCCAGAGGCACTGGAGAAGGACAAACTTTAGGATATGAAAATCCCAAACAAAGTTAAAAAAGAGTAGGCTTAACTAAAAAATCTACATGTTCAGTCCATCTACACACCTTAACATCCCTTCTATTATGTACATTTACATCTAAAAGGAGAGTCATCATATAACAAAATTGCATAATTTGTGATCCAATCAAGTTCCTTCCAAAGGATAGGTTCCACTAACACCTCCCACCTTGAAACTGAACAATATTAGAAATTAAAGCCTTTGTATCAACTGTCAGTGCAAATAAAGAAGGAAACTAACTGCAGAATTTATTATTAGACACCCAAGGATTGGTTCAAGATGCACACTCAATACTTTCATCAAGTTGAAGCTCAGTGCAACATAAAAACATATTTAAGGGACTCATGGCCCCTTTGCCAAAAATATAAGCTTTTGATAGGAGATTTCATCCAAATAGATATATTATATCTCTATAATACAAATTTTCGACAGATTTATTCCAAAGAAAATCAATATTAGCAAAGAAATAGAACAAAATTCATAACAGAAACAAAATTAAAGCAGCAAAATTTGAATTTGACTAACCTGGAATTCTTTTCCCAAATTAAGGAAGCATCAGAATCTTGTTGAGTATTGATTCCCCGGATTTGGTTTGATGATGAACAAACATAAATATCGTGAACTAACTCTTTGTGAGCGCAGTTATGGAGATCGTCGCCAAAATTCTATGAACATCAAAAGCGACGTTTCAAGACTTCTCAAAGCGCATGATCGTGTGCCTGAAGCTTCGTAGAAGCTTGACCGGCGCCCCCGCGATCTGCGGTAAGGGCGCGGTGTCGGTTTACTGCAAGTGCACGGTTAGTGTAGGGTGCGGGAATATCGAACTCAGGGAGGCGAGGTTGTGCTTGGGTCAGATAGGACCTAAATCACCCCGAGGGGCGAGCTAGCCCGAATCGGTAAATGGTTGTCACGGGAAGAAATAAAGGGTATGAACAATAAAGAAATAAACCCGGGACTTTGGTTTCCGCTCTGACGAGTGGCTCTCGCCGACACGGCCTACGGGTATGGATAACGATCGGGATTAGGGTCTAATGGTGAGACGTTGCCTCTGAAAGTGGTACCGGCGTCCCATGGGCCCGATATTCCGGTCGGTGCCCAGGATGATACACCAGACTTCCCGGATTCGATCAGTGGGCACTCCCGTGTCCATTAACACTGATCGATCCCGGGAGCACTAAGCCCGCAACGATAACTCCCAACGTCTCATCCTGCCGCTCCCGCATGCTAGGATTCGACGTCTACGCTATGGGTGTGAGCTATGGCTAGGGAGTCAACCGCCAAGTTTATTCCCCCTTGGCCCAACGGTCAAAAGCGGTCTTTTTCCCGCCGATGACAATGAAACACCCTGCGTAACCGTTAGATTCCTAATCCCTATCGATTTCCTAACCCTATGGACGCATCGGGAAGAGCCCCCGAAGGGGTTTCCACCAAAATCCCAGATTTGGGAACTACTCACAAAAATCCATGAAAAAGCGATCTAAATAAAAATTAACCGTTGGAATCATAATCGGACGATTGTAATGCGGAAGTAATAGAGTAGATAAGACAATACTAAAATTTGAGAAAGATCTGAAAACTTACAAAAGAGTAACAATTACAGCCGTCACAAAGTGAGATAACAGTAAAAAACTCGCAGCTCCCCGTTTCTGGAACCCTATGGGTTCTATTTATAGACTCTCGCATCAACCGATCGGTTGACAAGTCAACCGATCGGTTGATCCGTTACAAAATAATAACAGAAAACGGCGAGCTTTCACCCGATCACATGAACCGGTCGGGTGAGTTCTTGAGTGACCGGTTGGATCTTGGAGCCGTCGGGTGAAGTGATCGGTTTGGTGCCCGTGTCTTCAGCTCTTTATCTTCAGCTACAGATGAACCGATCGGGTGAGAGTCACCTGATCAGTTGGCATTTTGCTCGAGAAAACAGAGAACAGACCCCCGCTAAACTGGTCTGCGAACCGGTCGGGTGACTTCCATGTGAGCTCCGGCTGAGACCGGGTGGTGCACGCGTGCATCACCCGATCGGTTGGAGACGACCAACCGACCGGGTGAGGGGCTAAAAGATGTATTCTTTGGCGTATGACCCCCTGGATCACGCGTGACTCCTCCCGTTGCTCCGGGGACTTGGGATATCATCGTTAAACGTCCCCTACGTGGTCAACCTCCTGCAAACATGGATAAACAAAGAAAAGTGAAAGAAAATGAGAAAATACAAGAAAACGAATAAAAGATGGTGGAAAAACACGGAGAAACACAAAAGAAAACGTGCATGAATATATGAAATATAAACGCACGTCAAAATCCCCCAAGATGAACTCTTCCTCGTCCTCGAGGAAGACGAGTGAGAGTAGGAGCTCGGAAGGGAAAAATAGAGAGGAAGAAAGAAAAAGAAAACTCTAAATCCTAGATCGTCCATCAGAGCCACCAAAATCAAAAACGACACACCAAGCAAGCAAACGCCAAATCACACCACTAAACCTAGGAAAACGAGTCCAAATAAGTGTCGTGGGCCCACGCGGTGAAGCGCGAGTGAGTGTGGTCGTGTGCTAGCAAATGGTGTCGCTTTCTACAATGTGCTATGAGGCTCGATATACACAAATCCAAGATACGACCCAAATATCGATTCGAATTGAATTAAGCGGCGAATATATAGTTCAAGCATGCATGAGAATAGAGAGAATCGAAACGTATCATGCGTCGAGGACTCCACAACTACGGTTAAGGAAATCATGCCACTACAGCCTAGATACTAGCTAAAAAGTTCCTAAGCCAAGTGTTTTCGATAACGATGGGGGTTGAGATGATGTGGAGTAGAACACTCGGTGCAAATTCTCGCCTTCCCTTTATTCTCGGCAAGTAGAAAAAATAGTCACACGGGAATTTTTTTTTGGGTTTTGTGCATTTGTATATTTTTTGGCTTTTCGGCTATACAAAATTTTTCTTTTCTTCTCTTTTTGGGTTTTTCTTTTCCTTTTTTCTATTTTTCTTTTGGATTTTTGGGTTTTTGGCTATACACATGTGTACTCTCCCAAGTGGGAGAACGGTACACGACGATGGGATTTGCACCAAGTAAAACAAAAAAGAAGTCGAAATCTAAACACTCGGGCAAAGGAAACTATTCTCGCTAAATAGAGCATGGGCTAAATGGGTTATCCTAGTCCTTAGTTGTGGAATCCCGACGCATGCGAATTGAAATATACGATATAAATATAGCATGCATATAGTAGAAATAAATACCGCATATTCAAATCGAAGCATGATAATCTAAGGGTCATTCCTGGACAGGTATATAAAGTAAAATCACAAAGCAGAAGCACACCAAATAGATAGGCACGACACACGACTCACGAGAAAGCTAAGTGGACCCACAATGCGTGAAATGCAAGAGGACTCGAAATCCTAGGGTTAGTGAGTGTGATTATCGATGCAATGCTAGGTGTGTGTGACTTTGTGGCGATTCATCATAGGATTCATCTCCAGGAGAAAGAGCTAAAAAGAAGAAAAGAAAAAATAAAAACATGATGAAAACGACACAAAAAACGAAAAAGAAGGACTCAAACGACGCACACAGTGCGACTCCCCCAGCTGAAGTTTTCATTGCCCTCAATGCAATATGAGTGAGTACGGGAGGGCAATGAAAGTGGGGGGGAATACGCACTGACACAAAAAGAAATGAAAACGAGGAAAACACATAGATGAAACTGAAAAAGAAAGAAAGATCAAAATCAAAATCAAACAACACGAAAATAAAAATAAAAATAAAACCACACGACACGACACTCAAAAAATGAAAAGCAAGCACACACACAAAAATGAGAAAAACAAACAAAACACGACAGCACGCCAAAATAGACGTCCCCTAAGCTAAACCAGACAGTGCTAGCGAAATGATATGATCAATGAAATCCAGAGATATGCAAGGGGGAGTCAAAAACAAAAGAGGTGAATTCAGAAAGCAACACGCAAATAGTCCCCCCTCGACAGAGACAAAGCAGGGCCCCGAAAAGACAGATGAGCACAAATATGGGGGGGGGCAAAAGTGGGAGAGAAAAATCAAGCAGGGGCACCACCCTCTGGGGGTGGTGACGGGGGCCTGCGCTGAGGACCAGGAGTCGTGGGGGGTGGAATGTTGAGCTCGGAGAAGTCGGGTGGGTCTTCACGGATGTGGCGAATGAAGCTTTGAAGAAACGGGAGGTCTCGGTCGATGGACTCCTCGGTTATCTGACCACCCTGACCAGCTAGGAGGACCATGGCCGCGAATCGGTCGGCATGGTCATCGGTTTGGAATTGCATCCAATATTCGGGATCGTAAACGTGAGGTGGGGAAGTGGTGCGTGGTGTGGTGGGTGGGTTGGAGGTGGTGGGCTGTGTGCGACGGGTACGACGGGTGGGCCTAGGGTTCGAAGAGCTGGCGTCGGTGGGCTTAACACGGCAGGGAGGCATTGTGTGGGTGTCGTTCGTGTGCGTAGGTGCGTAAGAGTACAATGAATTCAACACAAACACGAAATACGACCAACAAGCAAATGGAATATTTGGGGTAAGATTAAAATTAAGCAAAGGAGCGAGTTTACCCAAATGAGATGAAGATAGTTGCTCGTAGACGCCCCGATGCTACTCGATTGGAGCACGCTGTGAAGCCGCATCGATCTCTTCAGCAAGTTTCGAAATTGGGGAAAAACGGGTGGAGGTTAGGGTTTTGTGTGTTGGTGGAATTGAGGAGAATGGAGAGAAATCGATGGTGGATGGGTAGGGGGATGGGGGAAAAGGCGATTGAGGTTGATTGAAGGGAAGAAAGAGGGCAGGCGCACGTGGGAGAGGTGAAACGGCGGATCCGGATTCGAAAATGGCGAGTGCGGATCGAACGGGTGGTTGGGGGTATTTATAGGGTTTTAAGTCGAACCGATCGGGTGACTTGTCACCCGATCGGTTGACGGTTAGGTCGAAATACTTGCCGAAGAAATGCTACAGGCGAACCGGTCGGTTGACTTGTCAACCGATCGGTTGGCCGCTCCACTCATTTTCCCGAGAACTTAGGGCTGCTCACCCGGTCGCGTCAACCGATCGCGCACGAACTCAACCGATCGGTTGATATTCCCCAAAAATTTCCGAGAGTTCTCCCCAGCTCACCCGGTCTGTCACCCGGTCTCCTCATTCTTCAACCGATCGGTTCATCTGGGGACAGATCTCGGCTTGTATCTGATACATCCCAACCGATCGGGTGAGTTGTCAACCGATCGGTTGGGGCTTTGTTTCCTGCAAAAGCCAACAGATTGTCTAAGTCCCTGAACGGATCTTCTCGCGGCTGATTTTATTTATAAAAGTAGATAAAATAAAGTCAAAAATAACGCTAAAAATTGGGGAAAAAGTTTAGAACATGGGTTGCCTCCCATGTAGCGCAATTGTTTAACGTCGTTGGCTCGACGCCCGCAAGAGATGTTCACGGTGGTTGATACGGGTGATGCCCGAAGTTCGGCATCTCTTCTTCATTGGAGCTGAAGGCCCTTGGAGTAGTCAGCGGCTGGAGAAATATTCGCTCAACTACCCTCTCCTTGTTCTTGGGATCCGGGGGTTTCTCTTTCGTGTTGGCACTTCCCGCCATCTTCTTTAGGATCCGGACCTCGTCTTTGGTGAGGTTCATGGGCTCTTTCCCCGTTCTCCTCGCAGGAAGAGCCTTGGGGAACCCGGGAGGGGTCGTTCTTGCTGCACTCGCTTTTCCAGCAGCTTCTTTGTTCTTGGGGCCGTCTTGGTCTTCTGAATCCCCCAAGTCATCGGGGGGGTTTCTTAAGAGAATATCCCAGGAGCTCTCTTCAGCGGCCTTTTCTTCTTCTACCTCAAGCAAATTACACCGAGGGTCATCAGGGGGATCGGGGTACTTCATGGACAACCCCAGATCAAACTCAACTTTTTCTCCGCTGACGTTTAAAGAGAGTTTTCCGTTCTTTACATCAATCAAAACGCCAGCAGTGGCCATGAAAGGCCGTCCCAGGATGATGGGGGTGTGTGCGTCTTCAGGCATGTCCATGACTACGAAGTCCACTGGCACATGCACCCCTTTCACATTGACGAGTAGGTCATCCACAATTCCCATCGGATATTTGACCGACCGGTCAGCTAGTTGTAGGGTCATACCTGTGGGCTCCAAATCACCCATTCCTATCCTTCTATACATCGACAAGGGCATCAAACTAACACTCGCTCCGAGATCGACGAGTGCACGATGAATATTTACTGTCCCGATCGTGCAAGGAATTGAGAAGCTCCCCGGGTCTTTAAGTTTCGGCGGATTTGACCTCTGGATAAGAGCGCTACACTCCGTCGTCAACACTACTTTCTCTTTTCTAGACCCTCTCGTCACCAAATCCTTCAGGAATTTTGCATAGGAGGGGATTGTTTCGATTGCTTCTAGGAAGGGGATTTGCTGGCTCAGGTCCTTGACCATGGCGAAGAACTTTCCATATTTCTCATCAATTTTGGCCTGAGCTAACCGTTGTGGAAATGGCACAACGGGTTTGAACAATTTCGGGCTCCCTTCCTCCTTCTTCTTTTTCTCTTCTTTAGAGACTCCCTCCGGAGTCATAGGATCTGATGACGAAGCACCGGCGTCGTTTGATTTTTCGATCGGTCTCTCAACGACCAATGGTGCTTCCGGTTTGCTAGGGGGCACTCTAGTAGGAATTTGTGTCCCGCTTCTCAGAACGATAGCAGACACATTTGCGTGCTCGTGCACGAGTGCCGATGTTTGGGTTGCTCCCCTCGGGTTCACCTCCGGTTGTGGCGGTAATTGGTTTTGTGACCTTGAAAGGTTCGCCACTTGTAACCCCAGCTGGGTTACTTGGTCCGTGAGGGTCCGCTGACCCATTTCCAGCTTTTGATTGATCTTCTCCTGGTTGGTAATATATTGAGTCAAGAGAGACTCAACCAGAGAGACGGCCCTCTGTTGGCCATACTGCTGCTGCTGCTGGAATGGCTGCTGATTCCTGGGGGCGTAAAATTGTTGCTGAGGTTGCTGCTGAAATGGTTGCTGCTGAAACAGTTGCTGCTGAACCTGACTCTGCTGTGGCCTAGCCGGCTGATAAGTTTGTTGCTGCGGCTGCTGAGGCGGCGAGGGCTGAAATGGTGGCAGGTAACTAAAGTTTGGGTGGTTCCGGTTGTTTGGAGAGTAGGCCGGGTTGGAATTGGTCCTTGGCGGATACGGCGCATTTCCCATGGGGTTGTAAAATAGTGCGCTCGCCTGATCCAACGGTTGTGAGATGTCACCACCGTCGAATTCCCCAAAGAATTCGGATTCTACCGCTGAAATTTGCTGTGTACCGGCCCCACCGGCTCCTACCATTAGTGCGGAGATCTGGGTCAAAAGCAAGTCGAACTTGCTTGAAAGTTTGTCGACGTCCTCGACTCTGTGTATACCCCCGGATCTTGGTGTGGCTCTCTCGTCACACCACCGCTCATTGTTGGATGCCATATTTTCCAGAATATGTCCGACATCTTCCTTGCTCCTAGACATGAAGGAACCCCCAGCCGCGGCGTCCATAGAAGATTTCAGGTCATCCCTCAACCCATTGTAGAACAGATTAATAATCTGCCACTTCGGAAGCTCATGGTGAGGGCATCTTCTTTGCATTTCCTTATATCTCGTCCAAGCTTCATGCAAGGACTCGTGGCTGGCCTGGGAGAAGGAGGAGATCTCACTCCTCAACTTCATGGTCTTCCCCGGAGGAAAGAACTTCATCAGAAAAGCGTTGGAGAGCTTCTCCTAGGTGTTGAAAGTGTTGGGGTCCTTTCCCCTAAGCCATTGCTTGGCTTTGTCTCACAAAGAGAAGGGGAACAGCTTCAGACGGATAGCCTCTGTCGTGACACCATTAATCCGGAAGGTGTCACATTTCTCCAAGAAGGAGTCTAGATGCTCGATCGGGCTCTCCATGGGTGCACCCACAAACTGATCCTGCTGGATCCATGTCACCAAAGACGGCTTCAGCTCAAAGCTTTGGGCCGTGATAGCTGGAGGACGGATGGTGGAAGTGGACTCGATAGAAGGCATCGAGTACTCCAGCAGGGACTTGTGAGGCGGGGTGTTCTCCTCCATGGATTCGGGATCCTCTCTTCTTCGCTTCTCAGCGGCCAAGCGCCTAAGGGTGGCGTTAATCTCTGGATCGAGGGGAATCAAGTCGTCGAGACTTCTTGAACTCCTGCGCATGAAAAACAACAAACACCCGTGAAGCGACAAGTGGGAAAGAAACAGATAAAATAAGAAATAAAAATAAGAAAAATAAAAAGAAAAAGGAGAATGCGAAAATTATCGCAAGGTAGGGATGAGAGCTAGACACGAGGGTTCAAGAGATCCTAAAATAACAAGCACGTTGCCTCCCCGGCAACGGCGCCATAAACTTGACTGGCGCCCCCGCGATCTGTGGTAAGGGCGCGGTGTCGGTTTACCGCAAGTGCACGGTTAGTGTAGGGTGCGGGAATATCGAACTCAGGGAGGCGAGGTTGTGCTTGGGTCAGATAGGACCTAAATCACCCCGAGGGGAGAGCTAGCCCGAATCGGTAAATGGTTGTCACGGGAAGAAATAAAGGGTATGAACAATAAAGAAATAAACCCGGGACTTTGGTTTCCGCTCCGACGAGTGGCTCTCGCCGACACGGCCTACGGGTATGGATAACGATCGGGATTAGGGTCTAATGGTGAGACGTTGCCTCTGAAAGTGGTACCGGCGTCCCATGGGCCCGATATTCCGGTCGGTGCCCAGGATGATACACCGGACTTCCCGGATTCGATCAGTGGGCACTCCCGTGTCCATTAACACTGATCGATCCCGGGAGCACTAAGCCCGCAACGATAACTCCCAACGTCTCATCCTGCCGCTCCCGCGTGCTAGGATTCGACGTCTACGCTATGGGTGTGAGCTATGGCTAGGGAGTCAACCGCCAAGTTTATTCCCCCTTGGCCCAATGGTCAAAGGCGGTCTTTTTCCCGCCGATGACAATGAAACACCCTGCGTAACCGTTAGATTCCTAATCCCTATCGATTTCCTAACCCTATGGACGCATCGGGAAGAGCCCCCGAAGGGGTTTCCACCAAAATCCCAGATTTGGGAACTACTCACAAAAATCCATGAAAAAGCGATCTAAATAAAAATTAACCGTTGGAATCATAATCGGACGATTGTAATGCGGAAGTAATAGAGTAGATAAGACAATACTAAAATTTGAGAAAGATATGAAAACTTACAAAAGAGTAACAATTACAGCCGTCACAAAGTGAGATAACAGTAAAAAACTCGCAGCTCCCCGTTTCTGGAACCCTAGGGGTTCTATTTATAGACTCTCGCATCAACCGATCGGTTGACAAGTCAACCGATCGGTTGATCCATTACAAAATAATAACAGAAAACGGCGAGCTTTCACCCGATCACATGAACCGGTCGGGTGAGTTCTTGAGTGACCGGTTGGATCTTGGAGCCGTCGGGTGAAGCGATCGGTTTGGTGCCCGTGTCTTCAGCTCTTCATCTTCAGCTACAGATGAACCGATCGGGTGAGATTCACCCGATCGGTTGGCATTTTGCTCGAGAAAACAGAGAACAGACCCCCACTGAACCGGTCTGCGAACCGGTCGGGTGACTTCCATGTGAGCTCCGGCTGAGACTGGGTGGTGCACGCGTGCATCACCCGATCGGTTGGAGACGACCAACCGACCGGGTGAGGGGCTAAAAGATGTATTCTTTGGCGTATGACCCCCTGGATCACGCGTGACTCCTCCCGTTGCTCCGGGGACTTGGGATATCATCGTTAAACGTCCCCTACGTGGTCAACCTCCTGCAAACATGGATAAACAAAGAAAAGTGAAAGAAAACGAGAAAATACAAGAAAACGAATAAAAGATGGTGGAAAAACACGGAGAAACACAAAAGAAAACGTGCGTGAATATATGAAATATAAACGCACGTCAAAGCTCTAGGAGCATTATTGAAGTCAAGAAGATTCGGATTGAAGCTTTGAAGACGGTTCGTCAAGTTTAATTTATAGTCTTCTAGATTCTTTTCGTAGATTGTTAAGCCTTGAGTAGGTCTTACAAGTTTATCTTCTTATCGCTCATATCTTATAGCTAGGATTATCTTAGAAGCCCATAGAAACTTTCCCGAAGCTTCACGCTTCATTTCGCGGCTTCTTGTGCATCTTAATTGGTTCAAGAAGAAGAACCAACCGACTAGATGATAATCTAGTCGGTCAGTAATCCTTCTTGAACCGACTAGATGTCCTTGCTAAATTCAGCATCTTCACTGTTGACTAATTAGTCGGTCCCAGAAGGTTCACCGACCGACTAGTTGTTAAACTAGTCAGTTTGTAATCCTTCTTAGACCGACTAGTTAAGACTTCATTTCTCAGCCTGAGCCGCTGTTTACAGTTAGTCGGTCCAAGAACATTCATCGACCGGTTAGTTGTAAAACTAGTCGGTTGGAATTTGTTCTTAGACCGACTAGCTCACTTTGAATTCAGCCACTTGTTTTTCAACTCTTAGTCGGTCAAAGAACACTCAACGACCGACTAGTTGTCAAACTAGTCGGTTGGCAAGTCTTCTTAGACCGACTAGTTCTTTACTCCCTGAACTTTCTATATTGGCTGTGTACCATTTAGTCGGTCCATGTTGAATCACCGACCGACTAGTTATGAATATAGTCAGTCAGTGATCCTTCTTAGACCGATTAGACTGCTTCAGAAATAGATCCGTTGGAGCATTAAATGCATGAATTTTCCCTCTCTCTCCTCTCTATCCTATATAATCTTGAGATGCTTCTTCATAGCATTCAAGGCTGCCATTATTGAGTTTTAGAGATCAAAGAGAAGAGCATTTAATTCTCATTCCAAGCTCATTCATTTCTCACAAGAATCTCTCCCTCACTATTATTCCTCAAGAGAGATTCTCATTGATTGTGAGCCACTCAAGCTAGGAGCTTGATTCCAAGTCTCCAACATCTCCCTAGCCACCTATTGCTGATCATCTTGGTGGAGCTAGGGTTTGGTGACTTCTTCTTCCTCAAAATCCTACTTGCCCTAAAATCGTAAGTTTACTCAAGGCATAGGATTTTTTTGGCAAGCATTTCTTATTTCATTTACTTTGATATTGAAAGTTTTACTCTCGGTTGTGAGTGTCGTGTGTGATCCCGGTTTGTGGAAGTCACATTTTCATTTGTGTATGATTTGATCTTGTAGAGGTTTTCAACAAGAATTTCATAGTGCAAATTTGAGTTAGAAGTTTCGAACTCAAGTATCCGGAGGGGATCCGGGTGTTTGGGACGTAGAATCACCGGGAACAAGTCGGTGAGACTTGGGTGGATCCGAACCCGTTAAATCGTTTGTTTGCATTGTCTTTTATTGTTGTCAATATTTTCATTCCGTAATGTTGGTTGAGTTTGCACGATAATTAGGAATAATTACTCTTGATTATTTTAAAGTACTATTCACCCCCCCTCTAGTACTTGTGCAGTAGCTATCAGGGCATTACATTTGGTATCAGAGCCAAGTTCATTGCTATGTCTACCAACGACAACAAGAACGTTCGTCCACCTTCAGACTATAGCACCTTCAGGAACCGTGAAGGAGCTTCTTCGGTGATGGATGGACACTCCTCAACTCGGCCTCCCTTCTTCAATGGTACCAATTATGGGTACTGGAAATGCCGGATGGAAACGTTCCTCCGGAGCACCTCACCATGGAGAGATACGTTGACGGAGTATGTCGAGCCCGCTGAAGAAGATTTCGCTAAGTGGACTACCACGGAGGTCGCCACGGAGGTAAACAATGCCAAGGCAATGAACGCCTTGCAATGTGCGTTGGAGCCCGAAGACTTCAACAAGATATGCACATGTAAGAGTGCATATCAAATTTGGAACTCACTCCTCATCTTGCATGAAGGAACGAGTAGGGTAAGAGACTCCAAACTCACCGTTGTATATAAAGATTACGAATTATTTCATATGCAACAGGGTGAGAAGATGAAGGAGTACTATGCTCGCTTCGTTGACATTACCAACGAGTTGGAGGCTCTTGGAAAGACCTACACCCAAAAGGAGAAAGTCTCAAAGATCATTGACGGACTTCCTTCTTGTTGGGAAAAGCATACCTTCTCCATTGAGGAAGGTAACGATATGAATAAATATACTGTCGTTCAACTAATGGGTACCTTGATGTCTTATGAGGTACGCAAGGACAGTAAACTAAAAATGCAAGACAAGATGAAGTCGTACTTGAAGCAAGACGAGCCAAAGAAAAAGGCGATTGCATTCAAGGCCGCTCCATCTACATCTACCGATGATGAAGAATCTGAAGACGAGTTGGACTTGGAATCCATTGCCCTCATGGCAAAGAAGTTCAACCGATTCTTCCGGAAAGGTAATTTCAAGAACAAATCTAAATTTAGTTCTTCTAACGCCTCCGCTCCTTTGTGTTTTAAATGCAACAAGCTAGGACACATGAAAGCGGATTGTCCTCAAAACAAACACAAGGAGAAGGGGAAGGCACCAAAGTTCGACAAGTCAAAGAAGTACAAGAAAGGGTACAAGAAATGGCTAGTCGGCACATTCACCGACTCTGATGAGGACTCCTCAAGTGGAGAGTCGGATGATGAACAAGTGGAGCAAGCACACATGTGCTTCATGGCTAGAGAGGAACATGATCAAGAATCCTCCTCCGATGAAAGCGAGGATGAAGGCGATAAGGTAACTATGGATGACCTTAGATTAGCTAACGAGTAAATTTGGTCTAAGTATTCTAAATTGGTAAATAGATATACTAAGACTAAAGATGAGCTAACTGGTCTCCAAACCTCACCTAAGCCTATCGTCATCAACAACGACACCGTTGTTGAAGAATTGAGAAATGAGATTGTAAATCTCAAATCTCAACTTGAGCATGTTCATATTGAGGAATCGGATGAACGCGAGATAGCGGATTTGATTTCTCAAAACTCAACTTTGAGTATTGAGAATGAGAATCTCAAATCTCGTGTTTGTGTACTCACATCGCAAGTATCCACGTTGGATGCTTCTATGCATTCTCTCACCGAGAAGTATGAGTGCACATTAGGCCGAATTAATAAATTCAATAAAGGTAAGGACCATTTGGATAATATCCTAAATGACTTACTTCCGGCCAATCATCACATTGGCTTGGGGTATAAGATGGGAAATTCATCCAAATCGTCTACCACCTTTGTTAGGCCATCTTCCGAAGCCTCAACTAGTGGGAGTAAACACCCCATGGGTAGTTCATCTACCAATGGTGCTTCCACTAGGTACACACCCTCGTTTGGAAAGAAACCCACTTTGGGTGGACCTCCAAAGAAGGGTCATGCTTTTATGTACACCAATACCATGCCAGGTAGGAACACACATCCTACTCCACCTGTTCACAATTATGATGATTTTTATGCTCCACGTCCACGAGCACGTGCACACCAAGTGAGACACCCTCACGCACGTGTTCCTCCACATGCAAATGCTCATCCACATTATCATATGAATGATTACCATCATGCATCATATCATATGTCGCCACCACCATTTCATCATGTGCCATATGCATATCCACGACATGCATCACGTAGAAATCAACAACGTATGCATGCTCCCAATATGAATATGGCTCCTAAAATATTCACTATTTGGGGCCCGAAGAACACTAACATGCATGAAAAACAAGCATACATGAATTCCTATTTTATGAATGTCGTGCATAATGATGATTATGTTGGGAAGTCTAAGTCCAATTGGACTGGCTTTCAAAGGTCTAATCTTTTAGGACCCAATGACCTTGGGTACCATGGAATGATATTTCTATCTTTAGGTACTCAAGAAAAATAAACGGAGCAACAAATCCAAATTTAGCTCCAAGAATAATTGGATACTCGATAGCGGGTGTTCAAAACACATGACGGGTGAAGCTCAATTGCTCTCCGGAGTGGTGCCCATTGCAAATGGGAACCGAGTCGTCTTTGGAGGCAACGAGAGCGGAACCATCATTGGTGTTGGTAAAGTTGGTAATCCTTCTAAACCACTAATAAGTGATGTTTACCTTGTTAAAGGATTAAATCACAATCTTATTTCAACAAGCCAACTTTGTGACAAAGGCTACAAAGTTAGCTTTGTGAAAGGAATGTGTCATATTTTAAGAAAAGATAATAATGATTTGTTATTTTCTGGCACACGCCATAAGGATATATATATCCTAGATATCCCCAAGTCACATGAACAATGTCTCATTGCCAATACAAGTGAACAACACTTATAGCATCGACGTTTTGGTCATGTGAACTTTGGAACACTTTTTAAGCTTTCCAAGTTAAATTCTATTAAAGGATTTCCTAAGCTTGTCTTTCAAAAGAAAAGCTTTTGTGACTCGTGTCAACGAGGCAAGCTTCCAAAATCGTCATTTAAACCTAAAAAGCATTTCATCTAAGTGGCCTCTAGAACTTGTACATCTAGATCTTTTTGGGCCAACTAGAGTTGCTTCATTAGGGAATGCTCGATATGGACTTGTCAACGTTGATGACTTTTCTAGATTTACTTGGGTATTTTCTTTAAGTAATAAAAATGATGCTTTTGAAAACTTCACAATATTTCTTAAGAAAGTACAAAATCTCATTGGAACCACCATTGTCACTATTCATAGTGATCATGGAGGTGAATTTGAGAATGAGTCTTTCTCAAATTTTTGTGATGAAGTTGGTGTTGAGTATTGGTGTTTCATACCAATCTTATTTTGATGATGATCACAACATTATGTTGTTGCTAATGAATCTCATGTCTTAGTCTCTCAGTTTATTTCAAGGATATCTTTCTTGGAGACTAATCACTTGGTGTAAGGATGGACATCATTTGAAGAAGGGCCAAAGTTTGGATTCAAGGAGTGCCAAAGCTTGGAGATGATGGAGAGCTATCAAGGCATCAAGATTGAAGACTTAGACTCTTAAGAAAGCATTGTAATCCATGTAATTTACTTTATTGCTTTCTCTCTCTTTTGAGTCTAGGGTTGATGTAATGCCTTGCTAGATGGTTTACTCATTCATGCACATGCATTTAACCATCTTAGTGAACCTTAGGATTATCATAGAATCCAACCCAATAGGTTCACTCTTTCCGTCAGTCGCCTGTTGCGGGAAACACAGCCGACTGGGTGATTTCCAGTCGCCTGTAGATCCTTCTACAGTCGCCTGATATGCACTGCTCAAGTCAACATTTCTATTGACTCAAACTTGAGCTTTACGCACAGTCGTCTGTCGATCGGTTTCCAGTCGCCTGTATATTTACAGTCACATGGATATTGGCCAACAGTCGCCTGTCTAGCGTAAGTGCAATCTCTGCATCTCTCTGTCTTCTCTCCATACTTTACAGTAGTCGACTGATGAAGAATGTACAGTCGCCTGACTATTTGACAGTCGACTGTATTAATAACATCAGTCGCCTGTGCGAAGAATTGGAGAAAGAGTGCAGATCTCTGTTTCGATCCATCCCCTGCAGCAGTCGTCTACTGAAGGATTAACAGGCACATGTCCTGTTTATCAGTCGACTATATTGACTTCGTCAGTTGACTATCGTGGCTCAGATTATAGCCGTTGGATATTTTCTAGCCGTTGATCAGTCGACTATCTTATGATCATCAGTCGACTGTTCCTGTCGTTTTCACCCAGTTTCTAGCCGTTGCAGATTTGATTATTTGGCTGTTTCTTTGGGTTTTTGGGCTTGATAAAGGATTCCTATATATATGAGTGTGCTGCCTTTGCTTAAACTTCTTGATTGATTCGTGATTACTCTTGATTCTATTGAAAAACGCAAGAGATCTTTAAGCCACTCTCAAGCTCCCTCATTTCCCTCTATTGAGCATTCATCTTCCTTCATGCCTTGAAGTCCAGCTCAAGGGAAATCATCCAAGTGCTCTCAAGCATATTCCAACACTTGGAGATCCTCTTCCATGCCTTGCATTCATTCATGAGTAAGCATCTCAAGGCATAGGTAAGAGTATTTACTTTACAGGGTGTAATTTGTTTTCCTATTTCTCTTTGTGGGATTAGGATACTCTCTTTGTGGGAGTTTCTCTCTTTGTGAGAGGTTGTCTCTTTGTGGGACTAGGGAATTCTCTTTGTGGGAATTAACTCTCTTTGTGGGAGTTCTAGTGTCCTAGTGTAGGGCTAACCCTAATTCTCTGAGTGGGAGTTAGTGATTCTCTGTGTGGGAGTCTTGATCCTTGTGTAGGATTGGTTGGGTCCTTGTGTAGGGCATAAATCCTCTTTGTGGGATATCCCCTTGTGAGATTTGTATTCACTTCTCTGTGTGGGAATATAGTGAATATTGGTGTGGCTGGACGTACCCATGTTTGGGGAACCAGGGTAATTCTTTGTGTTTGCGTTTGGATTAATTGTGCCATTTAATTCCTCTTGCATTTATAATTCCGCATTTGCAAGTTAAATTTTATTTGGACAATTTTATTGCCATTACACTATTCACCCCCCCTCTAGTGTGTGTTGTTAGTATTGCAAGGGTTAGACGATCCCTACAATTGGTATTAGAGCGAGGTTATAACATACTGCAACGATGGCATTCAACGCTACTTCCGCGCCTCATGAAGAATGTCTTTCTACCGTCCGACCCCCGCTCTTCAACGGAACCAACTACCTAAGTTGGAAGATCAGGATGATGGTCTACTTGAAGAGTCATGACCTTTGGGACATAACGGAGTCACCTTTCGAGGAGCGTACTTCACCCGCGGCCTTGAGAACTAAAGCGGAGAAGGATTTGATCAAAGTCAATGCTAGGGCTATGTGTGTTCTCCATTGCGCCCTCACTCCGGATGAGTTCGATCGCATCTCCTTGTGCAAATCGGCCAATAGTATTTGGCATACATTGGAGATCTCTCATAAAGTGCTACTTCAACATAAGGAAGAGATCCAGTCAACCAAGCCTGAGAAGCTTGAGAAGAAAAAGGGTGTTACTCTTCATGAAGAGAAGGAGTCTTTCAAATGGAAAAAGCAGTTCCAACAAGAAGCTCCAAGTGAAGATGAAGAAGATCTTAGCGACGACGACTACATCGAGCTTGCCAAGCAATTCAAGAATTTCAAGGCATTTCTCAAGGATAATCAAGGTATGTCTTCATCAAAGTTTGCCTCACAGTCTGATAAGTTGGTTTGTTCCAACTGTAGTGGAATAGGTCATGTGGCTACCGAATTCCCTTCCAAACCCAACATAGACACCTATAAGGGTAAATGGAAGAAACGTTGGAAAGCCAAGTCCGAGGTCAAGAACCAAAAGAAGGGACTTATCGGCACATTTGATGATTCCAATGAGGACACTTCTAATGATGAAGGAGAAGATGACGAGGAGCACGATCAAAGGTGTTTCGTTGCCTTTGATGACTCTTCATCAATTTCTTCTAACTCTAGCAATGAAGAGATAGAGACTTGGCTCAACTACAACGAAGAATGTTGCTTCATGGCTAAGGGGGAAGAGTCTTCGTCAAGCTCAAGCGAGGAGGAAAGTGATGAAGAAACCAAGGAGGAAAAGCCATCCTATGAGGAGCTTGAATACCGCCTAAGTGTGGCCTCCAATTTGGCACGTAATTGCATCGATTCATATGATAAAATGAAAGTTAAACTTGATAATTGTAACGGCCGCTTCCGACCGTTTGTAATTTTCTGCGCGCACGTGTTTTATCGTGCACGTATTTTATTTGGATTTTTCCGAGCTTCGGCATATGCGATGTGATATGCTGTTGCGATCGTTTTGGGGTGTTGAATTTTATAGTAATTTTCGGGAACATCTTTCACGGCTCGTTTTCTCGCAAAACGATTTTGAAAGATAGGGGCGTTTTAGTCATTTGACTCAAAACGCCGTTTCCAATTTTACGTAAATTTTTGGTAGGCGTTACGCATGATCAGGCTCCGTAGATCTGTGCGTCTCGTCTCCACGATCGCCCCGGTATTTTCGGATTATTTTTCCGACGCCCGGTTTGAGAGTTATCGCCCGGATAAATCTGGACCGTTGATTTGCCCTGATCAATTTCGAAATTCAAATTTGTTAGCCAAATCTGGCTAAATCACTTTTAAAATCGTTTTAAAACTTCCCTAATCTGTTTCTCTAACCTCCCCTAGACTTACCCCAAAATTACACCCACTATCTCTTTGAGCTCTACACTTTTTGGCTAAACCCTAGATGTCATATAGCAATCTTTATTACTAAAATAATAAACTCAAATCTTACCCTAACCCTAATTCTGTTTTTCCCCAATCCCGCACAGCCTAGGGCTAATGCACCGCCGGCCAATTTTCTTCTCCCTCGAAATCTTCCTCCTCCCTTCACCGCCTACCCCGATCGGAACCCCCTTCAAATCCCGCCGCCTTCCTTTCCCTCCCACGGCGAGGCCCCGAAGCGATCTCGCACCGCCGCCGGCGGTCATCGCGCCACCACAGGCTCCCTCCCGCATCCTCGATCCCCGATCCCCGATCCGCCACAGCGCCCCCGACGCCGGCCCCCACCGCGATCCACTCGCCCGTCGCAGCCTCCCCGCATCACCGGCGAGTTCTCCCCGAGCCGCTCCCGATCGCCGCTTGTGCTATCCGCCGCCACGATCCAGCGCTCCGACGTGGCTGCGCATCCGAGCGCTGATCGTCGGACACCCCTCCTCGCGGCCTCCTCTCTCAACCGCGCCTCCCCGCCGTCTTCCCGAGGCCTCCCCTCAGCCCGCGACCCCCACGGCCGTCTTCGCCCTCGCGGCTTCCGCGCTCCGCCGTGGCCCCGTCAGCAGCCCACTCCGACCGTCACGACTCCCCTCTCAACCCGCCACCTCTCTTCCTCCCCGAGGCCCCCTCTCGATCGCCGGAGCCCCCGTGCTCCTCCTCCTCTCGGAACTCGCGGCCTCCTCCAGAGCAGAACCCCCGTTTCTTCGCCGCTGCAGCTCCCCGCTGCTACCGCAATCCGCAGCCCGCAGCACCGCCCCTGTGACCGTTCTCCGCCGCGCTCCGCCCCGCAGCGGCGCACCCAGCTGTCCACGTTATCGGCCTCCGGCCCCCTCTCGGCGCCGCTCGCCGCATCCCCCTAGCGAGCAGCCGCCGGTACGGCTGACCTGATCCCCGAGCAACGCCTCGACGAACTCCTCGCTTGACGTTCGACCTATTCCGCTCGCTGTTTTGGACCCGGGGGTTTTGTTTCCCGTTTTCTCACTGTCACGTGGCTCTTCATCACCGTTTCCACTGATCCCGGGCTGTTCTCGTGACTCGTCCGGCTGTCCGCTCTTTCCGTAGCCGTTTGGGCGCCTGTGACGACGCCCCTCGCCCACGGATCTGCCGTGCTCGCTGTTTTGACTCCCCGATCGCCTTCCGCTATCTCCGCCCACTGCCCTCACATTCAGTCTGCTACCAGGGTGTGTCTGGCTACGCTACCCGTAGTCGAGACGCCGTTGACGCCGCATGGCTCACGATCTTCCGGCATCGTGGCCGTTACCGCTACCATTCACATGCCGACTCGTTGCGCTACTCACAACCAAGGCGGTTCCGACGCCGTTCCCGTTGCCGTGACACCACGACTGCGCTACCCGTAGCTGCTACGAACCTGAGACGATCCCGAGACGACCTCCACTGCGCTACCCGCAGTCGGGGACACGAGCACTGCCACCGTCTCCAGACCCGACGCCAGATTCAAATGCGCGTTCCGCACACCAGGTTAGTGCTCTAAACTCGTAGTGAAACCCACACCGTAGCAAACTGAACCTTAACTAAAAATTGGACAACTATAATTAAATTTACTTTTCCGCACCAGTAAAACGCTGCTCACCGTAGAAATCGACCATCGGACAAATTTTCTGTGCACATAGGGTAGTGGTCGATTTAGGTTGATAAAACACCAAAATTTTGATGATTGACAAATAGGATAGCCCCGATAACATAGACACGAACCCTAATAGGACTTGATGAAATCGCGACTTGACACCGTCGCCGTGATCCTTTTTTCAGACGGACTACCGCGGACGCGACGCCGGGACGAGACGATTCGAGAGGACGACACACTCGCCATCGCAGGCAAGTGTACCCACTTGTGATTTTGACCGTGCTTTGGTCTTAGATTGCTAGAACTGTTAGACTGTGACTGTATAGAACCGGACGTGAAATGATAGCGTCCGGGACGCCCCTGACGACTCAGACTTGACGACGAAGTCTGAGACTGACAACAACAACTTTGATGCTGTAGGGCTATCATGTGTGTGTGTGTGGACACCCTAGAATAACTCTCCCGTACACTGGTCGTGTCTTGTCACTGTTATCCACACTGGTCGTGTCTTGTCACTGTGATACAAAAAGCCTTCGGGCGTTTCAGATGCTCTCCTTGCGGGAGTGATCTCCGAGCTACAAAAATCCTTCGGGTGTTTCAGATGCTTCCCGAGCGGAAGTGATCTCTGTGTTACCAAAAAGCCTTCGGGCGTTTCAGATGCTTCCCGAGCGGGAGTGATCTCCGTGATACAAAAAGCCTACGGGCGTTTCAGGTGCTTTCCTTGCGAAAGTGATCTCCGTGCTTCCTGTCCTGGGTTCTAGGGTTTTGGGGTAGGGTTGAGCGTGCGCACTGTGAGAGGGTCTGATCCCCCTCGAACCGTAAGGCGTGAACCCTTCGTGTCGTGGCGTGTCGTGTCGTGCCGTGTCGTGTCGTGTCCTACCTGTCTGGTCTGTCTTCGTCTTGTCCTGACACCTTTAGGTTAGTCCCGTAGTCGGTAGCACACGCTACGACTACTGCCTGCTACGCTTTACTTTCCTGCTACGTTACTTCTCTTGTACTTGTTGTAACCCCAGCATGCTAATCAACCAGTAAAACGTTGTCCAAAAGTTGATACACTTGCAGTAAAGTCTAACCCTTCTTGTAGACTTTACCTGACGTACAGTTCCTTTTCTTGGGTGCTTTACGTCAGGTGCTCAGCCAGAGTTCGTGGACGAGGCAGACTCACTGGAGTACGAGGAGCCGAGGACGTTGATCCAGAGTTCGTGCCTGACGAGGACCAGACCTTGAGGTCTTTTAGTCGCCACTTCCCGAGGGTACTACTTTTCGGTTTGTCTTTAAACTTGTGTTGCCATGCTTAGGCTTCTTTTAGACTTTGTACCAGTTGGATATTATTTCTCCATAAATGAATGCCATTTCCTTTCTGTACTTTTGTTGTTCCTAAACTTTATTAATGCAAGAACCTGAAAATCTTTTAAAATGGTACCTCTACAGACGCTTATTGGGTCCGAGCTTCCCAGCTCTGGCCTAAGCGGGCCGTGTCACGCTTCGCCTCCGCCCATTTTGGGAAGCGGGGCGTGACAGGTTTTAGTGGTGGCCCATGCAGGTCTTGCAAAAGTTCGGAACAATAAAAGTACCGCATTCATTTAAATGTCCACGTACAAGTCTGAATTAGTTTCCCAGTCTTAGATAGTAGGAAGACTTAGGTAGACGTTCCAATTTGATAGTCTGACGCCTTGGTTAAGATTTAGTCATCCTCGTCCTAAGATACCTTAGTAGCCACTTGACTCTGACCGTGTTAAATTTCCTAGAGCCCTTCTTTTAGTTTAGTCGCTCGCCCAGGACTTCGGGCCCAGTAGAACGTAACCTTGATTCTCTTACGAACTTTTCCCCTTAGATCCTGATTTTAGTTTAGCTCATTAGGAAGTCTTAGAGCTAAGTTATCCTGATCTTTGAACGACCTGATGATTAGAATCCCTGACTTCTATCATCTTTCTGATCATTACCCTTCTGTGCCATTGACCGTAGGATTCCACCGTGGATTTTCATGGTTCATCTCCTAGTCATATTACGTTTGGATAATTCGATTCTTTTCCTTGCCCTTGAATCACGTGATCCGTTCGTCGTTAGTCGCCAATCGTTGAATCTTTACCATTCAACCTCCCGATCCTTCTAAATTTTTTTTTTCAATATTATATTTTTTCGAATTCCTTCCCCAGTTTCAATTCTTTGAAAAAAAACCATGAACTTAGATTTCCTACCTTTCGGTTAACTCGAATGCATTCTTTGAATTTCAAAATTTCTCATCAAAAATCATTAATTACCGTCTTACGATCACATTCTTGCCCTCGATTCACGTGACCGCTTCATGATACTTATCGATAATTCTTCAAATCCATCCATTGCGAATCCTCCTTTCTTTGAAAGTGTTTTCGAAATTCATTATTAAATTCTTCGCTCGGTTTAACTTCTTTGAAAACTCTTTCTTATATGTTTAAAATTTCTTGCTTTTCGGTTAAATTAAAATTCCTCCTTGGATTATAAAACTTCTTTAGTTATAAATTTTCAAGTTACTATCTTGTAATTATTCCTAACCAGTATTTTCCGTACTTCTGTTTTTTTTAAAAAAACCTTGTTATCATTTTGATAATTTAACATATATATTATTCTTTTTCTAGACTACAAAATTTATTTCTAACCACTTACCTTGCATATTTTTAAAATATTTTCCTAAACTAAAGGGAACTTCAATTTTTATAAATATCAATTCTATGTTCATCGTGCTCACATTTCCAAAAAAAAATCTTTGTATAACTTATTTATTTATTTATTTTTCATTTGCAAAACAATCGCTACCTCATCCTACTTTTATTTCTTCATCTAACTCTTTTCCAAATCGTAATAATTTTACCAATCTGCTCACTTTTCCCTACATATTTTAATAATTATAAAAGTATATGATATTATATTTTACACGTAATTCTCCTTTCATCTATCTAATTATTTTGAGAAATATTTTTATCCCATCCAACCAACTACCTCCTTATCACGCCTTTTTTGAACTTGTTCCTTCCGATTCATTTCGTTACACTCCTGGCTTCTGTTTTCTTTAGGTTGTGTAGACATTAGTCCTTGTAGTTGTCTATGTTATCTTCGGTTTAGGAGTAGGCCCTTTGGTAGGTGATGTCGTCGTGGTGCATGAGTATAAGGTAGAGTGCGTAGACCTGTATGAGTGTATATTCTTTAGGATCCTGATAGTTGCCTTTTGTGTCTTGAATGTGTACTCAGTGTTAACCATGATATGATTGAAGTCATCTGAATGGCGGTATTCATACATATATGAATAGGGTCATAGCAGGCAATTTCCTTAGACGTAGTTTTTCACGATTATGGAATAGCTTATCTTTGACTGCGTGTGATTGTATTAAAACTTTGTTTTTTTAAACCAAACCTTTAAAGTTTTTGAAATTAGCTCACAAGATCACAAATTAGTTATCCTTCCTCATCCATTACCACGACTCCACACGTTTTTCCAAATGTTTTAAAAATGTGTCACTGGTTTTAAGTTTCCCTTTCTCTTCTCTCTCTCCATTTTGGAATGTTATGTTATGGTTGTTATAGTTTTGGGACTAGCTATTATTGTTGTAGGATTTTGTTTGCGGGTAGGCTCAGGGAGAGATGAGATTTGTTATAGCATTGATTAACCGATTTTGGAACAATAGGATATTGGAATAGATTTCTTTCGGATGAGAAGATGAGCTGTCCAAAACTTATTTATGATACCGATGTGTGGCGGACTCAATGGGAAATTCTGGTCGAATGAAATTATATGCGAGGAGATGATGACTCATCAGACTTGAGGCTTAGACGGGTAGTAGATAGGAGTAACTGCGGAGAATGGTATGAGTTAGGATGATCATAAGATGGAGTAGAGCTTTTATTAGCATCGAGACTTGATTGATGAGTTGACGTGAGAAGACTTTGAGAATAACATGATGTGTTGAGATAAATGGATGTTTAGGTAGTCGGACTTAATACTGCTTAGTAGGTAGGTTGAGATGTGATCTTGATAGTCCAAATTATTTGGTGGATAAAATTATGGGAAGATATGACAAGAATGTATTGAAGACGCGGCGATTGTTGATTTGTGAAGGTAGACAATGTTTTTGTCTTAGATTGGTGATCGACTAGAACATCTTTTTAGCGACTGATTAACATTGGGAAGAGATTGAGAAATTTAAAAGATTGTTTTTGAGCGATGATGTTTAGCGGAGTGGTATGGTATGAGAGGATGATTATTATTCTTTTGTGAGGACTTGGAGTTGGAAATTTGAGCGGTAGTGATGGGTCTATAGTTAAGTATTAGGAGGAGAGTTTAGTCGTGGCTTTGTCCAGTGAAAAGATGGAATTACGATGGATTATTGAGGAACGTTGCTCGAAGTTACAGGATTAGAAATCTTTAGGAGTAGATACGATAGTTGCGGGTATAAGGTTATATAGGTATTATTATTATTAATATAAGTGATTCCGAGGGCGGAATCATTTCTAAGGTGGGTAGAATGTAACGGCCGCTTCCGACCGTTTGTAATTTTCTGCGCGCACGTGTTTTATCGTGCACGTATTTTATTTGGATTTTTCCGAGCTTCGGCATATGCGATGTGATATGCTGTTGCGATCGTTTTGGGGTGTTGAATTTTATAGTAATTTTCGGGAACATCTTTCACGGCTCGTTTTCTCGCAAAACGATTTTGAAAGATAGGGGCGTTTTAGTCATTTGACTCAAAACGCCGTTTCCAATTTTACGTAAATTTTTGGTAGGCGTTACGCAGGATCAGGCTCCGTAGATCTGTGTGTCTCGTCTCCACGATCGCCCCGGTATTTTCGGATTATTTTTCCGACGCCCGGTTTGAGAGTTATCGCCCGGATAAATCTGGACCGTTGATTTGCCCTGATCAATTTTGAAATTCAAATTTGTTAGCCAAATCTGGCTAAATCACTTTTAAAATCGTTTTAAAACTTCCCTAATCTGTTTCTCTAACCTCCCCTAGACTTACCCCAAAATTACACCCACTATCTCTTTGAGCTCTACACTTTTTGGCTAAACCCTAGATGTCATATAGCAATCTTTATTACTAAAATAATAAACTCAAATCTTACCCTAACCCTAATTCTGTTTTTCCCCAATCCCGCACAGCCTAGGGCTAATGCGCCGCCGGCCAATTTTCTTCCCCCTCGAAATCTTCCTCCTCCCTTCACCGCCTACCCCGATCGGAACCCCCTTCAAATCCCGCCGCCTTCCTTTCCCTCCCACGGCGAGGCCCCGAAGCGATCTCGCACCGCCGCCGGCGGTCATCGTGCCACCACATCCTCCCTCCCGCATCCCCGATCCCCGATCCCCGATCCGCCACAGCGCCCCCGACGCCGGCCCCCACCGCGATCCACTCGCCCGTCGCAGCCTCCCCGCATCACCGGCGAGTTCTCCCCGAGCCGCTCCCGATCGCCGCTTGTGCGATCCGCCGCCACAATCCAGCGCTCCGCCGTGGCTGCGCATCCGAGCGCTGATCGTCGGACACCCCTCCTCGCGGCCTCCTCTCTCAACCGCGCCTCCCCGCCGTCTTCCCGAGGCCTCCCCTCAGCCCGCGACCCCCACGGCCGTCTTCGCCCTCGCGGCTTCCGCGCTCCGCCGTGGCCCCGTCAGCAGCCCGCTCCGACCGTCACGACTCCCCTCTCAACCCGCCACCTCTCTTTCTCCCCGAGGCCCCCTCTCGATCTCCGGAGCCCCCGTGCTCCTCCTCCTCTCGGAACTCGCGGTCTCCTCCAGAGCAGAACCCCCATTTCTTCGCCGCTGCAGCTCCCCGCTGCTACCGCAATCCACAGCGCGCAGCACCGCCCCTGTGACCGTTCTCCGCCGCGCTCCGCCCCGCAGCGGCGCACCCAACTGTCCGCGTTATCGGCCTCCGGCCCCCTCTCGGCACCGCTCACCGCATCCCCCTTGCGAGCAGCCGTCGGTGCGGCTGACCTGATCCCCGAGCAACGCCTCGACGAACTCCTCGCTCGACGTTCGACCTATTCCGCTCGCTGTTTTGGACCCTGGGGGTTTTGTTTCCCGTTTTCTCACTGTCACGTGGCTCTTCATCACCGTTTCCACTGATCACGAGCTGTTCTCGTGACTCGTCCGGCTGTCCGCTCTTTCCGTAGCCGTTTGGGCGCCTGTGACGACGCCCCTCGCCCACGGATCTGCCGTGCTCGCTGTTTTGACTCCCCGATCGCCTTCCGCTATCTCCGCCCGCTGCCCTCACGTTCAGTCTGCTACCAGGGCGTGTCTGGCTACGCTACCCGTAGTCGAGACGCCGTTGACACCGCATGGCTCACGATCTTCCGGCATCGTGGCCGTTACCGCTACCATTCACATGCCGACTCGTTGCGCTACTCACAACCAAGGCGGTTCCGACGCCGTTCCCGTTGCCGTGACACCACGACTGCGCTACCCGCAGCCGCTACGAACCTGAGACGATCCCGAGACGACCTCCACTGCGCTACCCGCAGTCGGGGACACGAGCACTGCCACCGTCTCCAGACCCGACGCCAGATTCAAATGCGCGTTCCGCACACCAGGTTAGTGCTCTAAACTCGTAGTGAAACCCATACCATAGCAAACTGAACCTTAACTAAAAATTGGACAACTATAATTAAATTTACTTTTCCGCACCAGTAAAACGCTGCTCACCGTAGAAATCGACCATCGGACAAGTTTTCTGTGCACATAGGGTAGTGGTCGATTTAGGTTGATAAAACACCAAAATTTTGATGATTGACAAATAGGATAGCCCCGATAACCTAGACACGAACCCTAATAGGACTTGATGAAATCGCGACTTGACACCGTCGCCGTGATCCTTTTTTCAGACGGACTACCGCGGACGCGACGCCGGGACGAGGCGATTCGAGAGGACGACACACTCGCCATCGCAGGCAAGTGTACCCACTTGCGATTTTGATCGTGCTTTGGTCTTAGATTGCTAGAACTGTTAGACTGTGACTGTATAGAAACGGACGTGAAATGATAGCGTCCGGGACGCCCCTGACGACTCAGACTTGACGACGAAGTCTGAGCCTGACAACAACAACTTTGATGCTGTAGGGCTATCATGTGTGTGCGTGTGTGTGGACACCCTAGAATAACTCTCCCGTACACTGGTCGTGTCTTGTCACTGTTATCCACACTGGTCGTGTCTTGTCACTGTGATACAAAAAGCCTTCGGGCGTTTCAGATGCTCTCCTTGCGGGAGTGATCTCCGAGCTACAAAAAGCCTTCGGACGTTTCAGATGCTTCCCGAGCGGAAGTGATCTCTGTGTTACCAAAAAGCATTCGGGCGTTTCAGATGCTTCCCGAGCGGGAGTGATCTCCGTGATACAAAAAGCCTACGGGCGTTTCAGGTGCTTTCCTTGCGAAAGTGATCTCCGTGCTTCCTGTCCTGAGTTCTGGGGTTTTGGGGTAGGGTTGAGCGTGCGCACGGTGAGAGGGTCTGATCCCCCTCGAACCGTAAGGCGTGAACCCTTCGTGTCGTGGCGTGTCGTGTCGTGCCGTGTCGTGTCGTGTCCTACCTGTCTGGTCTGTCTTCGTCTTGTCCTGACACCTTTAGGTTAGTCCCGTAGTCGGTAGCACACGCTACGACTACTACCTGCTACGCTTTACTTTCCTGCTACGTTACTTCTCTTGTACTTGTTGTAACCCCAGCATGCTAATCAACCAGTAAAACATTGTCCAAAAGTTGATACACTTGCAGTAAAGTCTAACCCTTCTTGTAGACTTTACCTGACGTACAGTTCCTTTTCTTGGGTGCTGTACGTCAGGTGCTCAGCCAGAGTTCGTGGACGAGGCAGACTCACTGGAGTACGAGGAGCCGAGGACGTTGATCCAGAGTTCGTGCCTGACGAGGACCAGACCTTGAGGTCTTTTAGTCGCCACTTCCCGAGGGTACTACTTTTCGGTTTGTCTTTAAACTTGTGTTGCCATGCTTAGGCTTCTTTTAGACTTTGTACCAGTTGGATATTATTTCTCCATAAATGAATGCCATTTCCTTTCTGTACTTTTGTTGTTCCTAAACTTTATTAATGTAAGAACCTGAAAATCTTTTAAAATGGTACCTCTACAGACGCTTATTGGGTCCGAGCTTCCCAGCTCTGGCCTAAGCGGGCCTTGTCACGCTTCGCCTCCGCCCATTTTGGGAAGCGGGGCGTGACAATAATGCTATGAGTAGGATGCATGAGTTAGAATCATCTGGTGTAAATATTCATGATGAAAAGCATGTGTATGACACTTGTGAGAGAGACACACTTCTCTCTCAAGTTAAGAAATTGAGTATTTCTCATGAAAATCTCATTGCTTAAAACCTTAGCTTAGATGCTCACATTCAACAACTTGCGTTGAAATGTGAAGAGGAATCCCGGAAGCTCATAAACTTTGTGTATTCTAGGGATTCACTCCAAGATTTGTTGGAAAAATAACATCCGGCAAATCATAGAGGAGGTTTGGGTTATATTCAAAATGTGGTTCCCAAACCCACCTCTAATTCTTCTTTTGGTGCAAATTCAAGAAATATTGCTAAAGCACCTAAGAAGAATCATCATGCTCTCTTATACAACAATAACACCCACAAGAAGCATGTAGATCACAAGGTGATGAGGAAGAATGAAGAATCTTCATTTTTTGCTAAGAAGCAAAATCCTCATTCTATGCATGCTAAGAAACTTGTTTCTACACCTAAGCATGCCACATCCTTCCCTCTTGCAAAGGCAAAACCATTGCCTAGGAAGTCCTTGAGATTATGGATTCCCACTAAGGGTAGTGTGCAAGAGAGAGATAGTTACATCAACTCTCTAGTTAGGGATGTGATCACCTCGTGCGATTATGTTAGGAAATCAAACTCCTCTTGGGTTTGGTTACCTAATGTTTAGGTTCCTCACACATTTGCATATTGCATGGGTATTGTGCTTCTATGTTTATTTTAAGCATACCCGTTGATTGTGTGTGTTTCATGATTTTGAAAATATTTTTCAAATTTATTTCTTTTCATTAAAATTGGGACCTTGGGATTTATTGACTTACATGCATTTTTGATCCATGTGTATGTCAATGGGTGAGTTAATATATATTATATGTTTAAATTATTTTAAGACATATTTTAACTCTCATTTCGGAGGTTATTTGAGATCATTATTTACATAATTTTAGGTCTCACACCAAACCTCTTGTTTATTGCCAACTTGTTTCATGTCTCATTGTTTTTGGCAATATCCTTGTGTATCTTTGAAGCTTGATTTTTCCATATCTATTGCTTTGATACTTTTTTAAGGCCCATGGCTCCATTAATTAATTGGTATTAGATCCTAGAAGTCAAAAGTTGACCATTTCTATGATCTAGGGGGAGCATGGGATAGTGAATTGATACCCACTAAATATTTACATTTGGTATCATACATATCTTTCTTTTCTTGCATATTGTCACATCTTAGTTAAGATGGAAAATGGGGATATTTTTGATGTCCACCTTTTTGACGATGTCAAGGGGAGAGATATATGCATTATGTGATCATATCTATAGGGGGAGAGATATACATATGCATATGGGGAGAGATATCTCTATGGGGAGAGATATATGGGATTAGATAAACCTTTCATATTTGCATGCTTTTATTCCTTGCAATTGGTTTATGTAATCCATGCCTATTATATGTCACCATGTTGTTATTGGTATTATGAGTATTTACCTTTATATTTTTGGTGCATATAAGTAAATGGAGATCATTAGCATTGTGCTTTAATTCTTTATGATTTACATAATGTGTGTCATCATCAAAAAGGGGGAGATTGTTGAGTATTGGTGTTTCATACCAATCTTATTTTGATGATGATCACAACATTATGTTGTTGCTAATGAATCTCATGTCTTAGTCTCTCAGTTTATTTCAAGGATATCTTTCTTGGAGACTAATCACTTGGTGTAAGGATGGACATCATGTGAAGAAGGGCCAAAGTTTGGACTCAAGGAGTGCCAAAGCTTGGAGATGATGGAGAGCTATCAAAGCATCAAGATTGAAGACTTAGACTCTTAAGAAAGCATTGTAATCCATGTAATTTACTTTATTGCTTTCTCTCTCTTTTGAGTCTAGGGTTGATGTAATGCCTTGCTAGATGGTTTACTCATTCATGCACATGCATTTAACCATCTTAGTGAACCTTACGATTATCATAGAATCCAACCCAATAGGTTCATTCTTTCCGTCAGTCGCCTGTTGCGGGAAACACAGCCGACTGGTTGATTTCCAGTCGCCTGTAGATCCTTCTACAGTCGCCTGATATGCACTGCTCAAGTCAACATTTCTATTGACTCAAACTTGAGCTTTACGCACAGTCGTCTGTCGATCGGTTTCCAGTCGCCTGTATATTTACAGTCACCTGGATATTGGCCAACAGTCGCATGTCTAGCGTAAGTGCAATCTCTGCATCTCTCTGTCTTCTCTCCATACTTTACAATAGTCGACTGATGAAGAATGTACAGTCGCCTGACTATTTGACAGTCGACTGTATTAATAACATCAGTCGCCTATGCGAAGAATTGGAGAAAGAGTGCAGCTCTCTGTTTCGATCCATCCCCTGCAGCAGTCGTCTACTAAAGGATTAACAGGCACCTGTCCTGTTTATCAGTCGACTATATTGACTTCGTCAGTCGACTGTCCTAGCTCAGATTATAGTCGTTGGATATTTTCTAGCCGTTGATTAGTCGACTGTCTTATGATCATCAGTCGACTGTTCCTGTCGTTTTCACCCAGTTTCTAGCCGTTGCAGATTTGATTATTTGGCTGTTTCTTTGGGTTTTTGGGCTTGATAAAGGATTCATATATATATGAGTGTGCTGCCTTTGCTTAAACTTCTTGATTGATTCTTGATTACTCTTGATTCTATTGAAAAACTCAAGAGATCTTTAAGCCACTCTCAAGCTCCCTCATTTTTCTCTATTGAGCATTCATCTTCCTTCATGCATTGAAGTCCAGCTCAAGGGAAATCATCCAAGTGCTCTCAAGCATATTCCAACACTTGGAGATCCTCTTCCATGCCTTGCATTCATTCATGAGTAAGCATCTCAAGGCATAGGTAAGAGTATTTACTTTACAGGGTGTAATTTGTTTTACTATTTCACTTTGTGGGATTAGGATACTCTCTTTGTGGGAGTTTCTCTCTTTGTGAGAGGTTGTCTCTTTGTGGGACTAGGGAATTCTCTTTGTAGGAATTAACTCTCTTTGTGGGAGTTCTAGTGTCTTAGTGTAGGGCTAACCCTAATTCTCTGAGTGGGAGTTAGTGATTCTCTGTGTGGGAGCCTTGATCCTTGTGTAGGATTGGTTGGGTCCTTGTGTAGGGCATAAATCCTCTTTGTGGGGTATCTCGTTGTGATATTTGTATTCACTTCTCTGTGTGGGAATATAGTGAATATTGGTGTGGCTGGACGTACCAAAGTTTGGGGAACCATGGTAATTCTTTGTGTTTGCGTTTAGATTAATTGTGCCATTTAATTCCTCTTGCATTTATAATTCCGCATTTGCAAGTTAAATTTTATTTGGACAATTTTATTGCCATTACACTATTCACCCCCCTCTAGTGTGTGTTGTTAGTATTGCAAGGGTTAGACGATCCCTACAGTTGGTATTACTCACACCTTTTCTTTCCCTCGCGCACCCCCTCAAAATGGTGTAGTTGAGAGGAAGAATAGGACGCTAGTGGAATGTGCTCGCACTATGCTTGATGATAGCCAAATTGCCATCAATTTTGGGCAGAAGTGGTACATACCGCTTGCTACATGTTTAATAGAATACTTTTGAGGCCCGGCACCAAACAAAATTGTTATGAATTGTTGTTAGGTAGATTGCCTCAAGTTAAACATTTTCGAGTTTTTGGCGCAAAATGTTTTATTAAAAACACGTATGGTAGCTTGGACAAATTTGATCCAAGATTCGATGAGGGGATATTTGTTGGATATTCCTCCCGTAGCAAATCCAACCTGATATACAACAAACGAACCTCAACGATCGAGGAATCACTTCATGTTTCATTCAATGAAAATTTTGTCCCTACTAAAATTACTAATGATGATGACTCCTTGGATGTTTTATGTGATTCTATTGGTAATTCTAATTCTATTGATTCTATTGATACTAACACTACTGATGATACTTTTGAGAATGTTCCTAGTGATCAGGGAATTCCCAAACGGCTTCATACAGTTTGTGACCATCCCCATAAGCAAGTCATTGGCAACATACTTGATAGTGTCAAGACGAGATCTCAAGTCAACTACTTCGCTCATTGTGCATTTGCCTCCTCAATTGAGCCAAAGAATATTAACGAAGCGTGCGAAGATAGTGCTTGGATCCCAGCCATGGAGGAAGAACACATTCAATTTGAGAGGAATGAGGTTTGAGAGCTTGTTCCATTGCCTTCGAAGAACCACACCGTTATAGTAACGAAGTAGATTTTCAAGAACAAGACCGACGAGAACCAAATCGTCGTCTGGAACAAAGCTCGGTTAGTAGCTCAAGGCTACCGACAAGAGGAAGGTATAGACTTCGAAGAATCCTTTGCTCCGGTAGCTAGATTAGAATCTATTAGGTTATTATTATCTTTTGCATGCCATAAAGATTTTAAACTCTTTCAAATGGATGTAAAAAGTGCGTTTTTAAACGGAGATGTTGTTGAGGAAGTTTATGTTTCTCAACCTCCGAGTTTTATAAATGAAAAATTTCCAAATCACGTTTTCAAACTTAAGAAAGCACTTTATGGTTTGAGACAAGCTCCTTGAGCTTGGTATGACCGCCTAAAGAACTTTTTTTGGATTTGGGTTTTAAAATGGGTGAAGTTGATTCTACATTATTTGTTAAGTATTCAAATCATGATATTATTTTAGTTCAAATTTATGTTGATGATATCATTTTCGGTGCTACTAACTTCAATCTTTGCGAAGAGTTTTCTAATGTCATGAAGGACCAATTTGAGATGAGCCACATGGGTGAGCTCAAATATTTCTTAGGTCTCCAAATTCGCCAAATGAACGATGCAATCTTCATCCACCAAACCAAGTACACGGTGGAGTTGCTAAAGCGATTTGGAATGGAGAATGCCTCAGGCAAGAAGACTCCAATGAGCACTACTACACATCTTGATAAAGATTCGGGCGGTAAAGATGTAGACATTCGTCTATATCGAGGTATGATAGGTAGTTTATTATATCTTACTGCTAGTAGGCCCGATATTATGTTTGTCGTATGTGTATGTGCTCGTTTTCAGTCTCAAACTAAGGAATCTCACTTAGTAGCGGTAAAACGTATTTTTCGTTATTTAAATTACACCTTTGACTATGGATTATATCATCCAAAGTCTAGCACATATGAGTTAATCTCATATAGTGACGCAGATTATGCGGGATGCAAATCCGACAGGAAAAGTACTAGTGGCACTTGCCATTTTATAGGAAATTCTCTTGTCTCTTGGTTTTCCAAGAAGCAGAATTCTGTATCACTTTCAACCACCGAGGCGGAATATATTGCCGCCGGTGCTGCGTGTGCTCAGGTTCTTTGGATGAGACACACTCTTAAAGACTTTGGTATAAATTGTGATACTGGCCCTATCATGGTGGACAACCAAAGTGCAATATGTCTCTCTAAGAATCCGGTAAACCATTCCCGTTCTAAACACATAGATGTCCGTCACCATTTCCTAGATGATCATGTTGCTAAAAAGGACATCATTTTAGTGTACGTTGAAACCCAGAAGCAAATCGCCGATATTTTCACGAAACCACTCAAGGAAGACTCCTGTGTGCGGTTACATCTAGAATTGGGGATTATGGGTGAATCCGAGATTTAGGATTCATATTCTTCATTAATCTTGCATGATAATAATTTTCTTTATATATGCTTATGCTAGATTTGTTGAGATTTTCTGGATTTTTGGTTGAATTTTTGGAATTTATGCTCGAATTATTCATGAATGTCGTATTTAAGATTTTCGATGTTTTATGGGGTAGTATAATGATGTGTGAGAGTATTTGGTTGATTCGTCCAAGTGCGCGTAAGAGAGCCCAAAAATTCGACATTTCAAATTTTTGGACTCTTTTAGTCGGTCCTAGTTCATTGGCCGATCGACTAGATTGAGTTCTAGTCGGTCAGCTATTGAACTCAGACCGACTAACTCATGCTCTAAATTTGGCTTCAGGTACTGTTTGCACTTAGTCGGTTCATGCTCATTGGCCGACCGACTAGATTGTGATCTAGTCTGTCAGCACTTGAACTGTGACCGACTAAATGCGTTAGGGCACGTGGTCTTTTCCTCTTTCTGTCGACTTAAACTCCTTGGGCACTGATTAGATCTCATTCTAATCGGTGTGTTCCCTCTTCTCAAACCCCCTAACCCCCGCAACCCATCTCCTCCCTCCGCCGTTTCCACCGTGCTCCGCCGTCTCCGGCCACCATCCGCCGGTGCCGATCACTCTTCTCCGTCCTCAGGTATAGCTTCATCTCTCCTTCTCATTTTTAGGGTTTTATTTCTGCTCTTTTCGTTTGAATTAGGGTTTGTATTAGGGTTCATTTCGACCTAGGTTTTCTTCGTTCAATTTGTCAATTTCGATCGCGTGTGTTGGTTTGTGTTGTCTCGTCTCGAGTATGGTGAAGACACATATCCCTATCCGTCCCTCGAGTCCGTCTCCCATGACCGTCGAGTCTCCTTCTACGGACCCCCCTGAACCCAAACGTCGTGCCAAATCGACTCATCCATCCTCCTCTTCGCCTCCTCTTAAGAAGAAGAGGACGGCATCTATGAAACCTAGAGCCCGATCTTCACAACCCAAGCCTAGCTATTTCTTTGCTCCCACTCCTCCCGCTTCTGACTCCGATGAAGAGTATATTCCTGAGTCTGAGCCTACCGCTAGGGCTCCTACTCCTCCACCTCGATCTAGCTCTCGTCCGTCTAAGGGGAAGGCTCCCATGCCTTTGGGTGGTGTCGATATTTCGTTATGTCGCGATGACCCGATGTGTCTCATGGCATACAAGCGTATCGAGCACTGTCCATTGATATTGGAGCACTTCGTTCAGTTCTCTGATTTTCCACATCTCGCCGATCTTCTTTCCTATAGCGGCCTAATAGATTATCTTCGCCATGACCCCAAGGCGAACCCTCACCCGTACCCCCGACTCGTCAAATTATTCTATGCAAATCGAGTACGGGGTGAGTATGACGATACCCACTCCATTGAGACCACTGACTTGGGGACACCTATTGTCCTCACGGCAGAGATCTTAGGGGAGTTGATAGGTGTCTCATCCTCTGGCCTACTTCCTGTTGATATCTCCGTGGATAATATCCACGATCTTGACCATGCGATGCTTTCTGAGATGTTTCATGTCATCCCTCCCGCCATGATTGGTGTTCCCTCCAAATCATTTAAGCCGAACGCTTGGGTCCTCAATCTTATCCTGAAGTCGTGCCTCCTTCCGAAGTACGGCTCCTCTAGCTTTCCATCCCAGCCGTTCCTCAAGCTGATCTACGCTCTTTTCATGGGGAGCGAGATCAATTGGGCTCGTATTATCCTAGGTAAGATGGACTCTTTTGAATGCATCTGAAAGTCCACCAAATCTGCTCACATTCCATATCCATGCCTATTGACTCTTGTTTTCCGTCGTTTCGGTGTCCCTCTCCCTCCCGATGATCAGCGTCCTCTGGGTCCTCCCCTGAATGCGATGGCCGTCAAGAAGTCTCTTGTGGCATTACGTCATGTTCAGAGGACTACCCCTTCTGCTTCAGCTGCTCCTGCTCCTTCTCCTACTCCGTCACTCGCTGAGTTTGTAGTTTCCCTGTGACGTGTGGAGTCTCGTGTTTCTCGTTCTGAGAAGATGCTAGCTCGCATCTGTTCTCGCTTGGGCATTGAGATTCCTCCTTCAGTTTCTGACGAGGAGGAAATGGATGAGGCTGATCTCCAGGAGCTTGTTGGATCTCCTGTTTGTGCCCCCGAGGGTACGTCTGCTGCTGCTACATCTGCTGGTGCTCCCGAGAGCACACCTGCTGTCACCATTCCTTCGGTGGATACTTCTTCTGGTGCTCCCGAGACCACTCCTGTTGCGACTCTCCCTTCTGTGGACACTCCAGTCGACCCAGTGACCACCACCCCTTCTGCAGAGCCTGCTGCTGCTGCTGATCCTCCCTCCGCCTCCTGAGCTTGCATTGGAGGACTCTCCCATGTGCATCTGGATGATATATTTTGTAGTGAGAGTGTGGGGTAGGATAGTTGGTGGTTATGGATTTTTGATGTATTTTTGATGTTCTGATGATACTTTTTGTTGTATGTTCCTTTTTGATGTCTGTTGAGACATATGTTGTATGTGTGCACCGATCTTTCGATCATTTTTTTTTGTATGTTGGCGGATGTATACATTTTGTTGTACCATGTTATATATATACATCGTGTTGACATTTACTTCCGTGTGCACATTATATATCTTTTTGTCTCTGATGTTGACTTCGTCGCTCGACGACTATCTTGTTTAAATAGAAATTATTTCTATGAAAACATAGAATTGTTTTCCATGCACTAAATTCATCAAGAATGTTGATATTGGAGAGTATGTTCCATAACTCAATATGTGGAATTGATTTGAGTTTTGATGATTTCATTTCTCGATTTTCGACTATGGTCTTGTTGGCACGTTTTGATTTACTTCGTATTTTACTTTGGTGTCATTTGGACCGTAGTCGTATTCTTCGACTCCCGTGCTTTTATTTGTCGCCATTGTTGTTGTCGTTGATCTCCTCCCACTCTTTTTGCTAATGCCAAAGGGGGAGAGAATTAATAATGACGATGTGCTAAATGATAATTTAGAGCAATTTTCTGTGAATCTAATTTGATATGTTAGATTCAGGGGGAGTTAAGATATAAAAATGGATTTAGATCCTAAATTTCGATAATTGGATTCACATTTTATACTTTCCTCGTCTGCTTGATGCTTATGATTATTATTTTATATGGAATTAACGTGTCATCAATGCAGGGGGAGTAAGTAAATTTCATTTGAATCATTATTATTGATTATTATTTATGTTGGTTTGTCATCACCAAAAAGGGGGAGAATGTTCAGTATTGATTCCCCGGATTTGGTTTTGATGATGAACAAACATAAATATCGTGAACTAACTCTTTGTGAGCGTAGTTATGGAGATCGTCGCCAAAATTCTATGAACATCAAAAGCCACGTCTCAAGACTTCTCAAAGCGCGTGATCGTGTGCCTGAAGCTTCGTAGAAGCTCTAGGAGCATTATTGAAGTCAAGAAGATTCGGATTGAAGCTTTGAAGACGGTTCGTCAAGTTTAATTTATAGTCTTCTAGCTTCTTTTCGTAGATTGTTAAGCCTTGAGTAGGTCTTACATGTTTATCTTCTTATCGCTCATATCTTAGAGCTAGGATTATCTTAGAAGCCCATAGAAACTTTTTCGAAGCTTCACGCTTCATTTCGCGGCTTCTTGTACATCTTAGTTGGTTCAAGAAGAAGAACTAACTGACTAGATGACAATCTAGTCGGTCAGTAATCCTTCTTGAACCGACTAGATCTCCTTGCTAAATTCAGCATCTTCACTGTTGACCAATTAGTCGGTCCAAGAAGGTTCACCGACCGACAAGTTGTCAAACTAGTCGGTTTGGAATCCTTCTTAGACCAACTAGTTAAGACTTCATTTCTCAGCCTGAGCTACTGTTTACAGTTAGTCGGTCCAAGAACATTCATCGACCGACTAGTTGTGAAACTAGTCGGTTGGAATTTGTTCTTAGACCGACTAGCTCACTTTGAATTCAGCCTATTGTTTTTCAACTCTTAGTCGGTCAAAGAACACTCAACGACCGACTAGTTGTCAAACTAGTCGGTTGGCAAGTCTTCTTAGACCGACTAGTTCTTTACTCCCTGAACTTTCTATATTGGCTGTGTACCATTTAGTCGGTCCATGTTGAATCACCGACCGACTAGTTGTGAATCTAGTTGGTCAGTGATCCTTCTTAAACCGATTAGACTGCTTCATAAATAGATCCGTTGGAGCATTAAATGCATGAATTTTCCCTCTCTGTCCTCTCTATCCTATATAATCTTGAGATGCTTCTTCATAGCATTCAAGGCTGCCATTATTGAGTTTTAGAGATCAAAGAGAAGAGCATTTAATTCTCATTACAAGCTCATTCATTTCTTACAAGAATCTCTCCCTAACTCTTATTCCTCAAGAGAGATTCTCATTGATTATGAGCCACTCAAGCTAGGAGCTTGATTCCAAGTCTCCAACATCTCCCTAGCCACCTATTGCTGATCATCTTGGTGGAGCTAGGGTTTGGTGACTTCTTCTTCCTCAAAATCCTCCTTGCCCTAAAATCGTAAGTTTACTCAAGGCATAAGATTTTTTTGGTAAGCATTTCTTATTTCATTTACTTTGATATTGCAAGTTTTACTCTCGGTTGTGAGAGTTGTGTGTGATCCCGGTTTGTGGGAGTCACATTTTCATTTGTGTATGATTTGATCTTGTATAGGTTTTCTACAAGAATTTCATAGTGCAAATTTGAGTTAGAAGTTTCGAACTCAAGTATCCGGAGGGGATCCGGGTGTTTGGGACGTAGGATCACCGGGAACAAGTCGGGTAGACTTGGGTGGATCCGAACCCGTTAAATCGTTTGTTTGCATTGTCTTTTATTGTTGTCAATATTTTCTTTCCGCATTGTTGGTTGAGTTTGCACGATAATTAGGAATAATTACTCTTGATTATTTTAAAGTACTATTCACCCCCTCTAGTACTTGTGCAGTAGCTATCAGGGCATTACAAATCTCTATCTCTCTCTCTCTCAAAGTCTTTTGGATTCCAAATTTCCCAAATTCTGAAATTTTTGAAGCACAAAATTCTGAAAATTTTGAAGCACAAAAGTTAACCAAACATGAACCATAGACGACTAAAATGTCTGAAAGTTAACCAAATTTCTGAAATTTCTGAAAGCAAAAAAACCGTACCTTTCTTAAAACACCATTGTAGCTTCTCACCTGTAAGAAATTTCAAACATCTGTTAAAGAGTCTATAAGAAATCAGTGGCCGTTTCTGCAATAATGATGAATACTGCGTTAATTCAAGTCCTACATCATATTCACATCATTTCCAGACCATGCACCCTGAACAAATGAACCTTGATCCCACATGAAAACTTGAATTTTTGTAAAACAACAACAACAAAGTAGTACTTAAAACAAATCAAGTCCTACATCATATCTCTCACCAAAGTAGAACTTAAAACAGAAACAAATTAAATAACTCACTTACAAACAGAACCTATATCATTAAAATTTGAAAATTTTGTAATTTATTTATTTATTGGCTACAGGAGATGGCTCAAGCCCGTTCCAGAACACATAAGTCACATAAGTCTGAATATCATCCAAGCCCCCTTTCGACACAATTTCTTCTCATCCCTTTCTTCACCACTAATTGGAAAAAGGTTGCAAATTTAGAATGCAAACACGAAAAAGAGTAAGACCTAACACAAATTTTTTGGTGCACCCTGTATTCTAATATGCACAAATATAGCATCCTGACATGCTAAACATATTTAGGTTTTTTTGATTTGGTATAATTCAAATATAGCGTCCTGAAATGTTTGTTTATATACATCTAACTAACTTGCTCAGAATTTTAATTTAATTCAGTTCTAAAATTCTAAACACATTGCTCAGATATTTATCTTAATTTGGAATGTTATGTTCATGTAAATCTTTATAATGATTCCCTTATTTTTGAAATATTTAATAATCAAGTGAGTAAAGGGATAAAAGATCTCACCTTTCTGAGTTCTTATCAGGAAATTTGTGGTAGCTCATGTCCAAAAATGCAACCTGGATTACTAAACCACGCGAATCTTAAGAAAAATCCAACAATTTAGAGGAAAAATCTTAAAATTTTGAAGCTTGTGGCAGCAAAACCCGAAACCAAATTGGTAACGATAAGATCGGTAAAGCTTAAGCAATATGACTTCTAGATCTAAAGCCAATTATTGTAACTCAATTGTAAAATTCCAGAAAACCATCGAGTTCAAATAAAAGATCATATCTTAATCATAGAATAAAAGCTAGAAACGTTCACTTGATCAATAATTATAAACCAAAAAATCCAAAAAATCACCGAATTATCGAAACAAAATCCATTTCCACATCATTAACCAAAGATCCAACCAAAATTCTCAATCAAACAACCAAAAAGATCAGAATTAGCCTCTAAAACCCCATAAAAATGTAGAATTCCAAGCATTCACCTATTAATCAACCATTTGTGAACAACATGACATCCAAATCTTCAAAATTCGAGATCATCGTGAGAATATCACTGTCCGACGAACTCTTTCATACCAAATACATCGAATTTCACAGTCTGTCCAACTTCTTCCTTATCATGAGCCTAACCATAGGAGCACCTGCTTGCAGCTACCTATTTTCAACCAAAAACAAACAAAAAAATTAACTTTTATTCTGTGAGTAATTGCTACAAACATTTGGGATCTCCGTGCTCTACAAACAAAATTAACATTTCAACAAAAGAGTTGTGAACTCTGTGCTTTAAATAATATATTGGGATAGTAGTCAGGATCTTTGTGCTTTAACAAACTTTTCTTTGTTTTATTTCCCTCTCCGATTTGCTAAAATTAACAAATTTGCAATGCAACATAGATAATTCTTATTAAAATGGTGATAAAAATAATCTTTTTCTGCTCCATAGTGCATATCAATTGTTAAAAATAAGATTTTGTTGATCCACGGTACAAAAGATGAGATGTTGTATTTCCATGCAAACGGGAAAATTATAAAGAGTAAAATGAATTTAACAGAAAAAAGAAGTAGTCCTCTAGAATGATCAGCAACTTAATCTACTAATTCACTAATTTTTTAGCATGATTACAAATAGCGTAGGATGATCTAGGTGCAGTGGTGAAAGAGAGGTTGTAAATGTACCATGAGTCTTCTTTGTAGTTGATTCCCATGAATCGAACTAATGATGTTTAGCATTGTTTCAATCATTAGTATGTTACTAAAAAAGTTATATACTTTCTTTCAAGCAATATCACAAACATGTTGTGTGCATCTTAATATGCTCGAATACTACGAGTTAAAAACCCATATTTTTTTAATTTCCGATTTGAAATTAATGGAATGCACAAATTCACCAAAAATATCTGCTGAAATTTATGATGATGATGATGGTATGTATTGTGTATGGACATGCCAAAAAGTATTTGCCGATTCTAATTAACAATTGATATGTACTGTGGAGACAACAATTAAAATCGGTACATACCAATACCTCCTCAAAATCGCTCTGATCAAAATCAGTACTAATTACAAAAAAGGAAAAACATTCATGAAACTTACTCTTGAGGTCTCTCTATTTGAAGGCAGCATCATTTCTAACCATTGATTTCAGCATTTCAAGCTTGTTCAAAATTGTTCAAGTTGTTGACGTTGTTGATCATTCAAAACAAACTCAGTCTAACAAATTTTCAACATCATTTCAGCAACAATTTCAACAAATACTATAAGCTCCATCCAGATGCAGCAAATTAGTAACTTAGAATATTACAAAAATCGAACCTCGAGCTCGGCCTAGATCTCCTCACACTCAAGCCCAATGGCGATCAGATCACCAGATTTCGATGAAAAGAGGCGAGCGCCTGGGGCAAGAACACATTTGCTTAGGGTTCAGTCGTTGAGGCGAGGTCAAAGATGGCAGAAGGATCAAGATCGCCAAAGGGTGATGGTCTAGAGGTGGGACAAAACTCTTTGCCACATTGTCGAGGTAACCGATAGATCTGTTAGGAGATTTGTTTTGGTTTTTGGTTTTTTTACGCTGATGGAAGCATTGCCCCAGCCGTTTGATCTCCTCCAACTTGCGGCTAGATTGAATTCTAATCGACACGTCAGTGATCCCTGTGTAAGCTGAGAGAGGTGGATATAGCTAGGCTGTAGGATAGGGGTTTATGCGCCTGGTCACGCACGCAACCATGAAAAATGCCTCTTGCTCTCCCCAACATAACACAACAGCAAAATGGGACCACAATCAAATGAGGGGGCTGTTTTCCAAGAAAATATATCTCCAAAATACACACTTCATCTCAAAGCTTCATCTAAACCGTTCATTCCCCTAGATTTAATCCTGGCTATCTTTCTATCAACCTTTTTGTCTAGTCAGCCCTAAAATTCCAAAAAGGTCATCAAATGTATATGTGTGTGTGTGTGGGTGTGTGTGTGTGGGTGTGTGTGTGTGTGTGTGTGTGTATAACTGATATCATACGACACGTTCTCAGGCACCCCCTCATATGCCCTCTCACATAAAGTGGGCCAGTACAACCCTACATATGCTTGTACTTGTTGTACCTGCCCCCTTTATGAAAGAGGGCATATAAGGCACCCCTCATATGTCGTATGATACCCATTATTCTCATGTGTGTGTGCGTGTGTGTACATATATATGCATATGCATATGTATATGTATATGTATATGTCATATATATATATATATATATATATATATATATATATATATATATATATATATATATATATATATATATATATATATATATATATATAAATGCGGGGGGGTTCCGGTTTTTGCGGTGGCGATCCGCATCTTGCGGCCAGCGGTGGAGTTGGCTCCGCTGAGGGAGTCGCACTGAAGTCGGCTTCCACTTCTAAGCCTTCGGAGGTGGCTCCCGCTTCTAAAGCTTCTCTGCCAAATAAGGGCATCGTGCTTGGATCTGTGGATGGCGGATCGGGAAATACTGTGGACTCGGGGGCGGATTGGCAAGGGGTTCGACGGCGGCGAGTGAGGAACGTTGGTACTTCTCAGGTGAGAGGGAATAATTGGTGCACGTCTTTGCGTAGGGAGGCGCCTCCTAGTCGCTCTGCAGGCGCTCCTACAAATGCTAAGGGGTTGGGTGTAGGCTCTGCATCTCATGTGTTTGGTAAATTGCCCCTTAGACCAAAAATCCCTATTACCATTGATACTAGCATTGAAAAACGGTCGTGGATTGATGTATGTGCGGAGCGCCGTACATATGGTGAGGGTTTGGCAATGAAACTTGTCCCGCCACAGATTGCGGAAGATGGCACTACTCGTGCACGGGTCACTGGAGATTTAGTGGAACGGGGGGCCGAGAGATGGAAAAATGCTCTTGTTGGCTATGTTCTTGGCGACATACCTTACTATGGCCAGATTGTTGCGTGGATTGATCGCCTGTGGCGATTGAAGAAGAGGGTTCAGGTGTATAGTAAGGATAACGGGTTCTTCTACTTTCGTTTTGAATCCCCAGAAGATTGCGAGAAGATACTGAAAGGAGGGCCTTGGCTATTTGATGGAAGGTTGGTTGTATTGAAGAAATGGAGTCTTGATCTATGACACGACCGTGATATTCTAACTGTGGTCCCGGTATGGGTACAGTTACATGGAGTGCCGTTATATATGTGGAATCTAGAGACACTAAATATAATAGCTTCAGTCTTGGGCACCCCTATTTGCCTAGATCGTTCGACTGCTCACCTTGATAGGATATCCTACGCCCGATGTCTTATCGAGGTGGAAGCGAAGGTTCCTCTACGGAAGAATGTTGAGGTGGAGCTAGATGGAGGCGTTTTCATCACCATTGAGGTAAAATTTGAGGGAGAACCACCGCGTTGTAGTAGGTGTGTTTGCTTTGGGCACACGGATAATCAATGCCCGGTGGTGAGTGAGCCCCCTTCAATCCAATTAGAGGGTGTTCATTTGAATCGAGATGCGGGGCATACTGCAGGTGGCCTACCCCCTACGGAGAGTTTTGGTTTGGGAACCGGAGAGAATTCTGCTGCTGATAGTTCTATTGCAAATGAGGCGGTCCAAGCAACAAACTTGGCACCTGACGTAGGTGACCTGCCTACATGCGGCCTGACTGAAATTCAGGTGGATCCTGTGAATGCTGCTTCTCCGTTGGAGGACCCCAAGCACTCAGCGCAAGTGCAGGGGAAATTGGCCGGTGTGCCTTCATTACTTGATGACAGGCCTGAGGATGATGTCGACAGAGTCCCTCCGAAGATAGCGGTAGACAACCCTGTTTGGGAGTCAGAGGAGCTAATACGTCTGAAGCAATTGGAGGAAGCCAAAAAGGCTAAGAAGAAATCAGATTTGGTGGCAGAGCACAGTTCACGTCGTAGCTCCCGTATCCAAGGGGCTACGCCAAAACCTGCGGTTGTCCCATGACGGCACTCATATGGAATGTACGGGGGTTGAATAACCCCGTCCGACGTAGAGATTTGCAAAGTAGAGTAGCGATATTGAAGCCATCGGTGATAATTCTCTTAGAAACAAAATTAAAATCTCCTGTCAATTTAGTTGCATTGGGCATCCCTTCTTCTTGGTCTTCTGTGGACAACTTCGACAAAGCTCCAGGAGGGCGCATTTTCATGGCTTTTGATCCATCAATCTGGGTCGCAAACATGATTTCTTCCTCAATCCAACATGTAACAGCATCTTTTTCCAATACGGGAGGCTTCAGTTGTGCTATTACGGGGATATATGGCCTAAACACTTTGAGGGAGCGGCTTGACCTTTGGAATTTACTGAAGCTGGATGCCACCGATTTGAGTAATGAAGCGTGGTTGATCGGAGGCGATTTCAACACGGTGCTCAGGTCTTCTGATAAATTGGGTGGGAGGAGGGTGGAGGAAAAACATCTTGCTGACTACAACGATTGTATTAGTGAATGTCGCCTGTTGGAGCTCAAAAGCACAGGTGTGGACCTCAGCTGGTGTAATAGGCGTGTGGGCTCAGGCCGTATCTGTGCCAGGTTGGACCGAGTTTTTGTGTCTTCCAAATGGCTTTCTCTTCTATCGGATTCATATATGGAATACTTGGATGCTCATACAAGTGATCATTCACCTATGATTGTCCGGCTCCACCCTCAGGTACATTCCGACCCAAAGCCTTTTAAGTTTTTTAATTATTGGTCGAAATGTCCTGGAATCTCTGAGGTTATTTCTGAAAGCTGGGGGAAATATATTGCGGGAACTCCAATGTATTGTGTTGCTCAAAAATTAAAGAGGCTCAAGGCTCCTATCAGATCTTGGTCTAATAGCATGCATGCTTCCAAGCTTGTTAATTCCTGCCGCACTAAGCTGGAGAATATTAGAAGCCACCCTTGCCTACATTCTGATGCTTCTCTTCAAGCCCAGGAGAGTGATTTGCTTAAGGAGTTGGCTAATGCATTGAACCTGGAGGAGGAGATGTTCTGCCAGAAAAGTCGTCTTGACTGGATGTCACTGGGGGACCGTAACACAAAATTCTTTTATAACTCCATGAAATCTAGAGAGAGCCATAACAACTTGAGACACTTTGTGGATGCCGCTGGTAGACGGGAAATGAATTGTGATTCACTTAAGAAGGAGGCAGTTGATTATTATATTGCATTATATAACCAAAACCACTATAATCAGACCTTTCCTGCACTTACTCCAAAGCGCATTCTAACAGTGGATGCCTCGGCATGGCTGGTCAGGAGAATTTCCAATGAGGAGATCAAGAGTGTGGTTTTCCAAATGGGTCCTGACAAGGCCCCTGGGCCAGATGGTTTCAATGGCCACTTTTTCCAGCAGTACTGGCATGTTGTGGGGGAGGATGTTTCTGTTGCTGTCAAGTCTTTTTTCGCTTCTGGAACTCTTTTACGGCAGGTAAATCACACCCACCTGACTCTCGTCCCTAAGAATTCTAATGCGACCACTCTGGGGGACTATAGGCCTATTTCCTGTTGCAACTACTTATATAAAATCATTAGAAAAATTATTTGCAACAGACTTAAGGTGGTGATTCATGAGCTGATTTCTCCAAATCAGGCGGCGTTCCTTAAGGGGAGATTGTTATCTGATAGTACACTTGTAGCCCATGAGCAGATCCGTGATTTCAGTAACCCTATGGGAAGTAGGGCATGTCTGAAGCTTGATTTAAGAAAGGCTTTTGATAGTGTAAATAGGGAGTTCATCATGTACTTTCTGAGGCAGATGGGATTTCCCAATATTTTTATTGGTTGGATCAGAGAGTGTATTACTACCCCCACATTCTCTGTAATGATTAAAGGCTCCCCAGTGGGTTATTTTAATGGCAATAGGGGTATCAGACAAGGCGACCCCCTGTCCCCTTACTTGTTTGTATTGGTTATGGAGGCTTTCTCCATCCTGGTCTCTAAGGCTCATAGTTGTGGGGCTTTCCAACCCATGAGGCATTCTGAGTCCATTTCCCACCTTCTGTTCGCTGATGATCTCCTGGTATTCTGCAGAGCAACCTTCAAATCATTCATGTGCATCAAAACTCTGCTAAATGATTTTACGGATTATTCGGGGCTTGAGGTCAATTGGGACAAGAGTTCTGCTCTCTTTAGCAAGGGGACAAGGAACAAGTCTGGTCTGGCAGATTATTTGGGTATTAATATGGCCACTACTATTACCACTTATTTGGGCTTACCTTTATCTACTAGGTATCCAAAAGCCCCAATGTACGGTAGACTTGTGGATAAATGCAGGAAGAGACTGATGGGCTGGGCAAATAAGTTGCTATCTATATCTGGCAGGATTGAGCTTGTCAGAACTGTTATTTACGGGATGATAGAATTTTGGATGCAAGCTTTTCGTATGCCAAACTCCATTGTCAGGACTATATCAAGCCTTTGCAGGCGTTTTATTATGGGACCATCGAGAGCTTGGGCATGGGAGGATATCTGTACCCCAAAATCTGAGGGAGGGGTGGGTATCCGGCGGCTGGAGGACCTAAATGTGGCATCAGGTATTCGGCTAATGTGGAGGTTCCTTACGTCTAATGGCCTTTGGGCGAAAGATATGAGAAGTAGATATGGGGTGATGGGGGGTATATTTGCGGCAAATGGCTCTGTTCTTCACTCCGGTACGTGGAAACATTTGTTGAAGTGAAGACCAATTTCACAAAAGCTAATCAGGAGGGTGGTGAAGGATGGGCGATCTACGCTTTTCTGTCATGATTTTTGGCTAGATTGTGGGCCTCTCAAGAACTTCGTGGCTTTCCCTATTTCTTCCTCCATGAAGACTGTGCACGATTATTGGATTGATGGGGGTTGGGTGGACATACCAGAGCTTGTTCAAATCCGGCCTTACCTTGCAAACAAATCACTTACCAGCGGCATGGATAAATGGGTTTGGGCACCTTCCAGCAACCGGCCTATATCCAACTTGAGAGATGAGGACAACTTCAGGTTCAAAGAGGCTTGGGAGGGTGTGCGACAGGTACGTGCCCCATTCCGATATGTGAAGCTAATTTGGTTTTCTGGACATGTTCCAAAGATGTCTCTTTGCCTCCTGAGAGCTTTCAAAGGCAAGCTTCTTACAAGGGATATTATTAGCAAGTGGGGAATCAACACTCCTACTCATTGTGTGCTATGTGGAGACAACAATGTTGAAAACTTAGGCCATTTGTTCTTCGGCTGTAGCTATTCTAGCTATATCCTAAAGAGATCACTGCTAAAGTTGAATATTCAAACTCACATTGAACCTTCTATTACTGAAGTGGGTGATTATTTATTGGTGCATTTTGGAGGGAAAAATACATTGAGCAAGCTAGCGAAAATAAGTCTGTCTGCTATGGTTTGGCATATTTGGAGGGAGCGCAATAGGAGAATCTTTGAAGATACCTGCAGGGGTAAAATTGACCTTTTTGAGGAGATTGCTGCGGATATTAGAGTTGCTATGCGAGGACATGACCCTACAAACGCAGAAGAATTTTCTGCATTTGCAAACTGGGAATTTAGAGACATGGGCTGATTTACTAGTTTCCATTAAATTGATACACATTTGTATAGATTGCTATAGGGGGGGTGTTTCTTTATTAAAGAGTGACGGCGCTTGTGCCCTATCCTCTTTATAAGGAAACACCTCTCTCTTTGTTGTATGTAAATTTTTTCATCAATAAAGATTGACTAACTTTCCAAAAAAAAGTATATGTATATGTATGGGAAAAAGGTATCTAGGGTGACTCCTTAGATTAAATCTTAGGAGGCGCCACTCATTTTCCTCCATTTCCCATAATTTTTATTGACATTTTTTTCATGGAATTGTTTTTCACATCATAGATGATCACATAGCAAATTTCAAGGTATTCCAATACTTTTTGAGCCACCATCTACCCCTTACAACTTCAATGGTCTGAAAACGTGTTGAAAACCCATGAAGTTGTAAGGTGTAGATGAGGGCTCAAAAAGTATTAGAATCTCTTGAAATTTGGAATGTTGATCATTCATGAGGTGAAAACAAATCCATGAAAAAATTCAAAAATATGTGGGAGATGTGGGGAAATGGGGGCGCCTACCTTAGATTGAATCTAAGGAGGCACCTTAGGATCCCTTTACCATATATCTCTATGTGCGCGCATGTGTGTGTATCTATATCTATTATACATTTGATAACATTTTTTGAATTCAAGTGCACACTAGGATAAGATAAAGAGTGGCTGAGATTTGATCTTGGTCAATCAATGGTTGAGATTGAATTTTATGAAAATTTTAGTGGGAAAACTTAAATTTTGGGGGGAAAAGGGTCTTGGGAACCAAAACTTTAAAATTAAAAGTGTCTTGGAACAGATTATGGAGACTAAATTTTTGGCGGGGGAGTGTCTTAGGAACCAAAACTTTGAAATTAAAAGTGCCGAAGGTGCCCGCACCGAATTTGTTGTTCCGCGTCGAATGCAACCGCGCGTTGTTTCGTGCCAACAAACGGCGCCCGCACAATTGTTTTACACTAATTTGTTGTTATGTGCCAAAGGCACAGTGCCGAATTTGTTGTTTCGTACCAAAGGCACTCGCGAGTTGTTCCGTGCCGAAGGCACCCGCACCAAATTTGTTGTTTCGCGCCGAAGGTGCCTGCACCGTATTTATTGTTCCGCGTCGAATGTGCCCGTGCCGAAGATGCACGTACCGCTAACTATTTTTACGATACTTTGTTGTTCTTTTAAATTTTGGCTGTGGAAATAATTTTTTGGGAAACAAAGGTTTCGCGGGGAAAAAATCTTAAATGAACCGTGCCCATGGGCATGTGTTATGACTAGTATATATATATATATATGGTAAAAGGGATTTAGGATGCCTCCCTAGATTCAATCAAAGGAGGCGCCTCCATTTTCCCCCATCTCCCACAATGTTTTTGAAATTTTTTCATGGGTTTGTTGTTCACCTCATAGATGATCAACATACTAAATTTCAAGGGATTCCAATACTTTTTGAGACATCATCTAACACTTGCAACGTCTACGGTATGAAAACGTGCTGAAAACCCACTAAGTTGCACGGGATAGATGATGGCTCAAAAAGTATTGGAATCCCTTAAAATTTGGTAAATTTTGTAATGCCCTATGTAGCTACTGCACAAGTACTAGAGGGGGGGGGGGGTGAATAGTACTTTAAAATAATTAAGAAGATAATTCTTAATTATCTTGCAAACTCAACCAACAATGCGGAAATGAAAATATTGACAACAAAGAAATGCAATCGCAAACAGACGATATAACGAGTTCGGATCCACCCAAGTCTCCCTGACTTGTTCACGCTGATCCTACGTCCCAAACACCTGGATCCCCTCCGGCTACTTGAGTTAGAAACCTCTAACTCAAATTTGCACTATGAAATACTTGTAGAAAATCTCTACAAGATCAAATCATACACAATTGAAATTGTGACTCCCACAAACCGGGATCACAAACAAACTCTCACAACCGAGAGTAAAACACTTACAATAGCAATGTAAATGAAATAAGAAATGCTTACCACAAAAACTTATACCTTGAGTAAAACTTACGATTTAGGGCAAAGAGGATTTTGGGGAAGATGAAGGCACCAAACCCTAGCTCCAAGATGTTGATCAGCTATGGAAGCCTAGGAGGATGTTGGTGATCTAGAATCAAGCTCTTGGCTTGGAAGGCTCACAATCAATGAATCTCTCGTTTGAAATAAGAGTGAGGGAGAGATTCAAGTGAGAAATGAAAGAGCTTTGAATGAGAATTAATTGCTTCTCTTTGATCTCTAAACTTTAATAAATATCAGCCTTTCAAGTATATATAGGATAGAGGAAAGAGAGAGCAAAATTCATGGCATTTAATGCTCCAACGGCTCTATTCTGATGCAAACTAGTCAGTCAAAGAAGGATCACTGACCGACTAGTTCATCAACTAGTCAGTCGGTGATTCAACATGAACCGACTAACTGAAGAACAGCCAAAAAGTGAAGTTCAGAAGATAGTGAACTAGTCGGTCCAAGAAGACTTGCCAACCGACTAGTTTCACAACTAGTCGGTCGGTGAGTGTTCTTTGACCGACTAAGAGTCAAAATAGTATAGGCTGAAATCAAGTTGAACTAGTCGGTCTGAGAACAAATTCCAACCGACTAGTTTCTCAACTAGTCGGTCGACAAACGTTCTTAGACCGACTAAAGATAAACAGTAGCTCAGGCAGAAAAACTGAACATACAACTAGTCGGTCTAAGAAGGATTCCTAACCGACTAGTTTCATAACTAGTCGATCGGTGAACCTTCTTTGACCGACTAACTGTAAACTGTAAAGAGCTGAAATTAGTCAAGGCATTCTAGTCGGTTCAAGAAGCATTGCCGACTGACTAGATTGCCATCTAGTCGGTTGGTTCTTCTTCTTGAACCAACTAACATGCACAAAAAGCCGCGAAACGAAGCGCAAAGCTTCGGAAAAGTTTGTATGGGCTTTTGATATGATCCTAGCTCTAAGATGTGATCGTTATGAAGATTAAAACGTAAGACCTACTCAAGGCTTAACAATCTATGAAACGAAGCTAGAAGACTATAAATAAAACTTGACGAACCGTCTTCAAATGCTTCGATTCGAATCTCTTGACTTCAATAATGGTCCTTGAGCTTCAACGAAGCTTCAAGCACACAATCACGCGCTTTGAGAAGTCTCGAGATGTCGCTTTTGATGTTCATAGAAATTTGGTGACGATCTACATTACTGCGCTCACAAAGAGTTAGTTCACGATATTTATGTTTGTTCATCATCAAAAACAAATCCGGGGAATCAATACTCAACATTCTCCCCCTTTTTGGTGATGACAAACCAACATAAATAATAATCAATAATAATGATTCAAGTGAAATTTACTTACTCCCCCTGCATTGATGACACGTTAATTCCATATTAAATTATAATCTTAAGCATCAAGCAGACGAGAAAAGTATAAAATGTGAATCCAATTATCGAAATTTAGGATTTAAATCCATTTTTATATCTTAACTCCTCTGAATCTAACATATCAAATTAGATTCTTGGAAAATTGCTTTAAATTATCATTTAGCACATTGTCATTATTAATTCTCTCCCCTTTTGGCATTAGCAAAAAGAGTGGGAGGAGATCAACGACAACAACAATGGCTACAAATAAAAGCACGGGAGTCGTAGAATACGACCATGGTCCAAATGAAACCAAAGGAAAATACGAAGTAAATCAAAGCGTGCCAACGAGACCATAGTCGATAATCGAAAAATAAAATCATCAAAACTCAAAATAATTTCACGTATTGAGTTATGGAACATACTCTCCAATATCAACATTCTTGATGAATTAAGTGCATGGAAAACAATTCTATGTTTTCATAGAAATAATTTCTAATTAATCAAGAGAGTCGTCGAGCGACGAAGTCAACATCAGAGACAAACAAATAATGTGCACACTGAGGTAAATGTCAACACGATGTGTATATATATATATATTTTATAAAATGGATACATCTGACAATATACATAATATAAACGATCCTCAAATCGGGGCACATTATACAACAAATGTCACGACGGACATCAAAATGAGCATACATCACAAGTGTATCATCAAAACATCAAAATACATCAAAATACATCATATACCATCCAAAAATACATCAGAACTCCAGAACCACCCAAGATATCCTAACCCACACTCTCACTACAAGATATATCATCCAAAGTGCATAGGGAGAGTCCTCCAAGCAAGCTCAGGAGGTGGAGGCAGGGTCAGCAGCAGCAACAGGCTCTGTAGGAGGGGTGGTGGTCACTGGGTCAACTGGAGTGGCCACAGATGGAGTAATCGCTACGGGAGTGGACTCGGGAGCACCAGATGAAGTATCCACAGGAGGAATGGTGGCAACAGGTGTGCTCTCAGGGGCACCAGCAGAAGTAGCAGTAGGAGCAAACGTACCCTCTGGGGCACGAGCAGCAGATCCAACGATCTCCTGGAGCTCATCCTCATCCATCTCCTCATCGTCAGAAATAGACGGAGGAACCTCAAGGCCAAAGTGAGAGCAGATGCGAGCAAGCATCGCCTCAGAACGAGAGACACGAGACTCCATACGTCTCAGAGAGACGGTAAACTCAGCAAGAGTATGAGTAGGAGGAGGAGCAGAAGCCGAAGCTAAATGGGTCGTCTTCTGAATGTGACGAAGCGCCGTAAGAGACTTCTTGATGGCCGTCGCATTCAGAGGAGGACCAAGAGGACGCTCATCATCGAGAGGGAGAGGGACCTTGAAGTGACGGAAAACAAGTGTCAGAAGGCAAGGGTATGGGATGTGAGCAGATTTTGTGGATTTCCTAATACACTCGAAGGAATCCATCTTATCAAGAATAATCCTAGCCCAATTGATCTCACTCCCCATGAAGAGAGCATAGATCAGCTTAAGGAATGGCTGAGATGGCAAGCTCGATGAGCCGTACTTCGTAAGGAGGCATGACTTCCAGATAAGATTCAAGACCCAAGCGTTGGGCTTGAAAGATTTGGATGGGACACCAATCATGGCGGGAGGGATGACATGGAATATCTCAGAGAGCATGGCCTGGTCAAGATCAGAATTGTCCTCAACAGAGATATCGACAGGAAGAAGGCTAGACGAGGAGACACCAATCAAATCCCCTAAGATTTCTGCCGTGAGGACAATCGGTGTCCCCAAGACAGTCGTCTCAATGGAATGGGTCTCGTCATACTAACCCCGAACACGGTTCTTATAGAAAAGCTTGACAAGATAGGGGTACGGGTGTGGGTTCGCCTTCGGGTCATGGCGAAGATAATCAATGAGACCGCTATAAGAAAGAAGATCGGCTAGGTGAGGGAAGTCGGAGAACTGAACGAAGTGCTCCAATAGCAGAGGACAGTGCTCGATACGGTTGTATGCTGCGAGACACATCGGGTCATCACGACATAGCGATATATCGACACCGCCAACTGGCATGGGAGCCTTCCCCCTTAGATGGACGAGTGCTAGATGTCGGACGAGTGCTAGAAGTCGGACGAGTGCTAGACCTAGGAGGAGGAGTAGGATCCCTATCGGTAGGCTCAGACTCGGGAATATACTCGGTGTCAGAATCTGAATCACCGGGAGGAGTGGGAGCACGAAATGAGACTGGAGACACAAGCTCCTTCCTAGGCTTGGGCTGAGATCTAGGCTTAGCGGTCGCCGTCCTCTTCTTCTTAAGAGGAGGCAAAGAAGACAATGGATGGGTCGTTTTGGATCGGCGTTTAGGTTGCGGGGGGTCCGTAGACGGAGACTCTACGGTCATGGGTGACGGATGCGAGGGTTCGATTGGGATGCGTGTCTTCGCCATAATCGAGATGAGACACGCGCAAACAACGCACGAAATCGAAAACTAAAACCCTAGGCCGAACTGAAATCGATTGAAATTTGACCTAGATGGAAACCCTAGGAGCTATGAGAGAGAGATACCTAGGTCGACTGGGTAGGAGAGAGATCCGCGACGGAGTAGAAGGCCGGAAAACGACGGAATCAACGGAGGAAGTCGAAGGGTTTCGGGGGTTTTGGGCTGAGAGAGAAAGCTTGCACCGATTAGAATGAATTCTAATCGGTGCGGGCAAGAATAAATCGATCGGAATGCGAAAAGACCAAATCAGCCCCTGAGCATTTAGTCGGTCACAGTTCAAGCGCTGACCGACTAGATGACGATCTAGTCGGTCGGCCAATGAGCTTGAACCGACTAAGTGCAAACAGTAACTGAAGCCAAAATTAGGGCTTGAGTTAGTCGGTCTGAGTTCATTCACTGACCGACTAGAACTGAATCTAGTCGGTCGGCCAATGAACTTGGACCGACTAAGAGAGTCCAAAAATTTTAGAATTTGAAATTTTGAGTTCTTTCCTAATCGCACTTGGACGATACATCGAAATACTCTCACATATCATTATACTACCCTATAAAACATCAAAAAACTTAAATTTGACGTTCATGAATAAATCGATCATGAATTCCGAAAATTCAAACATAAATCCAGAAAATCTCAATTAATCTAGCATGAGCATATATAAAGAAATTTAATATCATGCAAGATTATTGAAAATATGAATCTTAAAGCTCGGATTCACCCATAATCCCCAATTCTCGACGCAACCGCACAAAGGAGTCTTCCTTGAGTGGTTTCATGAAAATATCGGCGATTTGCTTCTGGGTTTCAACGTACACTAAAATGATGTCCTTTTTAGCAACATGATCATCTAAGAAATGGTGACGGACATCTATGTGCTTAGAACGGGAATGGTGTACCGGATTCTTAGAGAGACATATTGCACTTTGGTTGTCCACCATGATAGGGCAAGTATCACAGTTTATACCAAAGTCTTTAAGAGTGTGTCTCATCCAAAGAACCTGAGCACACGCGGCACCGACGGCAATATATTCCGCCTCGGTGGTTGAAAGTGATACGGAATTCTGCTTCTTGAAAAACCAAGAGACAAGAGAATTTCCTATAAAATGGCAAGTGCCACTAGTACTTTTCCTGTCGGATTTGCATCCCGCATAATCTGCGTCACTATATGAGATTAACTCATATGTGCTAGACTTTGGATGATATAATCCGTAGTCGAGAGTGTAACTTAAATAACGGAAATTACGTTTTACCGCTACTAAGTGAGATTCCTTAGGTTGTGACTGATAACGAGCACATACACATACGGCAAACATAATATCGGGCCTACTAGCAGTAAGATATAATAAACTACCTATCATACCTCGATATAGACGAATGTCTACATCTTTACCGCCCGAATCTTTATCAAGATGTGTAGTAGTGCTCATTGGAGTCTTCTTCCCGGAGGCATTCTCTATTCTAAATCGCTTTAGCAACTCCACAGTGTACTTGGTTTGGTGGATGAAGATTGCATCGTTCATTTGGCGAATTTGGAGACCTAAGAAATATTTGAGCTCACCCATGTGGCTCATCTCAAATTGATCCTTCATAACATTAGAAAACTCTTCGCAAAGAGTGAAGTTAGTAGCACCGAAAATGATATCATCAACGTAAATTTGAACTAAAATAATATCATTGTTCGAATACTTAACAAATAATGTAGAATCAAATTCTCCCATTTTAAAACCTAAATCCAAAAGAAAGTTCTTTAGACGGTCATACCAAGCTCTAGGAGATTGTCTCAAACCGTAAAGTGCTTTCTTAAGTTTGAAAACGTGATTTGGAAATTTTTCATTAATAAAACCCGGAGGTTGAGAAACGTAAACTTCCTCAACAACATCTCCATTTAAAAACGCACTTTTTGCATCCATTTGAAAGAGTTTAAAATCTTTATGGCATGCAAAAGATAATAATAATATAATAGATTCTAATCTAGCTACCGGAGCGAAGGATTCTTCGAAATCTATACCTTCCTCTTGACGGTAGCCTTGAGCAACTAATCGAGCTTTGTTCCGGACGATGATTTGGTTTTCGTCGGTCTTGTTCTTGAAAATCCACTTCGTTCCTATAACGGTGTGGTTCTTCGAAGGCAATGGAACAAGCTCCCAAACCTCATTCCTCTCAAATTGAATGAGTTCCTCCTCCATGGCAAGGATCCAAGCACTATCTTCGCATGCTTCGTTAATATTCTTTGGCTCTATTGAGGAGGCAAAGGCACAATGAGCGAAGTAGTTGACTTAAGATCTCATCTTGACACTATCAAGTATGTTGCCAATGACTTGCTCATGGGGATGGTCACGAACTGTATGAAGCCGTTTGGGAATTCCCTGATCACTAGGAACATTCTCAAAAGATTCATTAGTAGGGTTAGTATCAATAGAATCAATAGAATTAGAATTACCAATTGAATCACATAAAACATCCATGGAGTCATCATCATTAGTAATTCTAGTCGGGACAAAACCTTCATTAAATGAAACATGAAGCGATTCCTCGATCGTTGAGGTTCGTTTGTTGTATATCCGGTAGGCTTTGCTACAGGAGGAGTATCCAACAAATATCCCCTCATCGGATCTTGGATCAAATTTGTCCAAACTACCATACGTGTTTTTAATAAAACATTTTGCGCCAAAAACTCGAAAATGTTTAACTTGAGGCAATCTACCAAACAACAATTCATAACAAGTTTGTTTGGTGCCGGGCCTCAAAAGTATTCTATTAAACACATAGCAAGCGGTATGTATCCCTTCCGCCTAAAATTGATGGCCAAGTTGGTTATCATCAAGCATAGTGCGAGCACATTCCACTAGCGTCCTATTCTTCCTCTCAACAACACCATTTTGAGGGGGTGCGCGACGGAAAGAAAAGGTGTGAGTAATACCAACTTCATCACAAAAATTTGAGAAAGACTCATTCTCAAATTCCCCTCCATGATCAATACGAATAGTGACAATGGTGGTTCCAATGAGATTTTGTACTTTCTTAAGAAATATTGTGAAGTTTTCAAAAGCATCATTTTTATTACTTAAGGAAAATACCCAAGTAAATCTAGAAAAGTCATCAACGATGACAAGTCCATATCGTGCATTTCCTAATGAAGCAACTCTAATTGGCCCAAAAAGATCTAGATGTAAAAGCTCTAGAGGCCGCTTAGATGAAATGCTTTTCTTAGGTTTAAAAGACGATTTTGGAAGCTTGCCTCGTTGACACGAGTCACAAAAGCTTTTCTTTTGAAAGACAAGCTTAGGAAATCCTTTAATAGAATTTAACTTGGAAATCTTAAAAAGTGTTCCAAAGTTCACATAACCAAAATGTCGGTGCCATAAGTGTTGTTCACTTGTGTTGGTAATGAGACATTGTTCATGTGATTTTGGAAGATCTAATATATAGATATCCTTATGGCGTGTGCCAGAGAATAATACATCATTAGCATTTTTATTCAAAATATGGCACATTCCTTTCGCAAAGCTAACTTTGTAACCTTTGTCACAAAGTTGGCTTATTGAAATAAGATTGTGGTTTAATCCTTTAACAAGGTAAACATCACTTATTAGTGATTTAGAAGGATTACCTACTTTACCAACACCAATGATGGTTCCGCTCTCGTTGCCTCCAAAGATGACTCGGTTCCCATTTGCAATGGGCACCACTCTGGAGAGCAATTGAGCATCGCCCGTCATGTGTTTTGAACACCCGCTATCGAGTATCCAATTATTCTTGGAGCCAAATTTTGATTTGTTGCTCCGTTTCTTTTTCTTGAGTACCTAAAGATAAACATATCATCCCATGGTATCGAAGGTCATTGGGTCCTAAAGATTAGACCTTTGGAAGCCAAGTCCAATTGGACTTAGACTTCCCCACATAATCATCATTATGCACTATATTCATGAAATAAGAATTCATGTAAACTTGTTTTTCATGCATATTTGTGTCCTTCGGGCTCCAAATAGTGAAGATTTTAGGCGCCCTATTCCTATTGGGAGTATGCATGCGTTGTTGATTTCTACGTGATGCATGTCGTGAATAGGCATATTGTTGGATATTGGACTCCCCGGATTTGGTTTTGGATGATGAACAAACATAAATATAATATGAACTAACACTTTGTGAGCGCAGTTATGGAGATCGTCGCCAAATTCACATGAATATCAATAACGACGTCTCAATACTTCTCAAAGCACGTGATCGTATGCCTAAAGCTTCGTTGAAGCTTATGGACCTATTTAGAAGTCATGAAGATTCGATTGAAGCTATTGAAGACGGTATCGTCAAGTTTATTTAATAGTCTTTAAGCTTATTTCGTAGAATGTTAAGCCTTGAGTAGGTCTTACGTTTTAATTCTTCATAACGCTCATATCTTAGCTCTAGGATCTTTGTAGAAGTCCATACAATTCTTCCCGAAGCTTCGCGCTTCGATTCGGGACTTCTTGTGCATGTTAGTTGGTTCAAGAAGAAGAACTGACCGACTAGATGGTGATCTAGTCGGTCAGCCAAGCTTCTTGGACCGACTAGTTTCTGTCAGTTAATTCTTCGCTCTTTACTGTTTACAGTTAGTCGGTCTAAGTTGACTCACCGACCGACTAGTTTGTGAACTAGTCGGTCAGTGATGCTTCTGTGACCGACTAGTTGAGCTTTCCCTGAACATGCACATTTGAGCTTGAGCTACTGTTTATCTTTAGTCGGTCTGTGCTCATTGATCGACCGACTAGTTGATGAACTAGTCGGTCAACTTTCCTTCTTGGACCGACTAGTTTAGTTTACTGTACATGCCAAATTTTTCACCATACTTACTGTTTATTGTTAGTCGGTCTATGTTCATTTGGTGACCGACTAGTTGGTGAATTAGTCGGTCAACATTTGTTCTTGGACCGACTAAGTCTAATTCTTCTCAGACTTCAGTTTTATCTGTTAGTCGGTCCACGTTGAGTAACCGACCGACTAGTTGTGAAACTAGTCGGTCAGCTACTCTTCTTAGACCGACTAGTTCCTTAGTCTGTACTTTGATCTTTTCTCAGTTTACTCATTAGTCGGTTTACGTTAATTGACCGACCGACTAGTTGATGAACTAGTCGGTCGGTGGTTGTTCTTTGACCGACTAGTTGGGTTCAGAAAAGAGCCGTTGGAGCTTTAATTGAAACGTTTTTCTCTCTCTCTCTCCTCTAACCTATATATACTTGTTGGGCTGCATTCTTTGCTGCCAAGGCTGAAATTAATGCAAGTTTAGAGTTCAAGAGAAATCAATCCAAGCTCATTCAAAGCTCATTCCCTCCATTCAATAATCTCTCCTAACTCTTACTTCCAAAGAGAGATTCATTGAGTGTGAAGCCTTCCAAGCCAAGTGCTTGATTCTAGGTCACCAACATCCCCAAAGCTCTCCATCGCTGTTCTACATCTTGGAGCTAGGGTTTGGTGCCACTTCTTCCCCAAAATCATCCTTGCCCTAATTCGTAAGCAATACTCAAGGCATAGGTATTTTGTTCGGTAAGAAGTTTTTCTTATTTCATTTCATATTTGATTTGTAAGTTTCACTCTCGGTTGTGAGAGTGTGGTTGTGATCCCGGGTTGTGGGAGTCACAAATTTCATTTTGTATGATTTGACTTGTGGAGGTTTTTCACAAGTATTTCATAGTGGAAATCTTGAGTTAGGGTTTCTAACTCAAGTATCCGGAGGGGATCCGGGTGGTTGGGACGTAGGATCACCGGGAACAAGTCGGGGAGACTTGGGTGGATCCGAACCCAGTAACATCTCTTGTTAGCATTGTTAATTTTGTGTTGTCATTCAATTTAAGCTTCTGCAAATTGATTTGGTAGTTGTTTGCATTTTAATTTGGAATTATACTCCTTATTATTTTTAAAGTACTATTCACCCCCCCTCTAGTACTTGTGCAGTAGCTTGTAGGGCATTACACATATGGCACATGATGAAATGGTGCATGATGATAATTGTTCATATGATGGTGTGGATGAATATATGCATGTGGAGGAACACGTGCGTGAGGGTGTCTCACATGGTGTGCACTTGCTCGTGGACGTGGTGCATAAAAATCATCATATGTGTGAACATGTGGAGTAGGATGTGTGTTCCTACGTGGCATGGTATTATTGTACATAAATGCATGACCCTTCTTTGGAGGTCCACCCAAAGTGGGTTTCTTTCCAAACGAGGGTGTGTACGAAGTGGAAGCACCATTGGTAGATGAACTACCAATAGAGTGTTTGCTCCCACTAGTTGAGGCATCGGAAATTGGCCTAACAAAGGTAGTAGACGATTTGGATGAATTTCCCATCTTATACCCCAAGCCAATGTGGTGATTGGCCGGAAGTAAGTCATTTAGGATTTTATCCAAATGATCCTTACCTTTATTGAATTTGTTAATTCGGCCTAATGTGCACTCATACTTCTCGGTGAGAGAAAGCATAGAAGCATCCAAAGTGGATACTTACGATGTGAGTACACAAACACGAGATTTGAGATTCTCATTCTCAATACTCAAAGTTGAGTTTCGAGAAATCAAATCTGCCATCTCACGTTCATCCGAGTTCTCAATATGAACTTGCTCAAGTTAATATTTGAGATTTACAATCTCATTTCTCAAGTCTTCAACAACGGTGTCGTGGTTGATGACGATAGGTTTAGGTGAGGTTTGGAGACTAACTAACTCATCTTTAGTCTTGGTATATCTATTTACTAATTTAGAATACTTAGACCAAATTTGCTCGTTAGCTAATCTAAGGTCGTCCATAGTTACCTCATCGCCTTCATCCTCGCTATCATCAGAGGAAGACTCTTGATCATGCTCCTATCTAGCCATGATACACATGTGTGATTGCTCCACTTGTTCATCATCCAACTCTCCACTTGATGAGTTCTCGGAGTCGGTGAATGTCCTGACAAGTCCTTTCTTGTACCCTTTCTTGTACTTCTTTGACTTGTCAAACTTAGGCGCCTTCCACTTCTCCTTTTGCTTGTTTTGAGGACAATCCGCTTTCATGTGTCCTGGCTTGTTGCAGTTAAAGCACAAAGGAGCGGAGGCGTTAGAAGAACTAAATTTTTATTTGTTCTTGAAATTACCTTTCCGGAAGAACCGGTTGAACATCTTTGCCATGAGGGCAATGGACTCCAAGTCCAACTCTTCTTCCGATTCTTCATCATCGGTAGATGTGGATGTAGATGGAGCGGCCTTGAACGCAATCGCCTTTTTCTTTGGCTCGTGTTGCTTCAAGTAAGACTTCATCTTGTCCTGCAACTTTAGTTTGCTATCCTTGCGTACCTCATAAGACATCAAGGTACACATTAGTTGAATAACGGTATATTTACTTATATAATTACCTTCCTCGATTGCGAAGGTACGCTTTTCCCAACAAGAAGGAAGTTCATCAATGATCTTCGAGACTTTCTCCTTTTGGGTGTTGGTCTTTCCAAGAGCCTCCAACTCGTTGGTGATGTCGACGAAGCGAGCATAGTACTCCTTCATCTTCTCACCCTGTTGCATATGAAATAACTCGTAATCTTTATTTACAACTAGGAGTTTGGAGTCTCTTACCCTATTCGTTCCTTCATGCAAGATGAGGAGGGAGTTCCAGATTTGATATGCACTCTTACATGTGCATATCTTGTTGAAGTACTCGGGCTCCAAAGCACATTGCAAGGATTCATTGCCTTGGCATTGCTTACCTCCGCGGCGACCTCCGCGGTAGTCCACTTCGCGAAATCTTCTTCTTTGGGCTCGACGTACTCCGTCAACGTGGCTCTCCACAATGAAGCACTCCGGAGGAAACTTTCCATCCGGCATTTCCAGTACCCATAGTTGGTACCGTTGAAGAAAGGAGGCCTAGTCGAGTCCTTCCATCACCGAAGAAGCTCCTTCACGGTTCCTGAAGGTGTTGTAGTCTGAAGGTGGACGTACGGTTTTGTTGTCATTGGAAGACATAGCTAGGTACTTGGCTCTGATACCAAATGTAATGCCCTACGTAGCTACTGCACAAGTACTAGAGGGGGGTGAATAGTACTTTAAAATAATGAAGGAGATAATTCCTAATTATCTTGCAAACTCAACCAACAATGCGGAAATGAAAATATTGACAACAAAGAAATGCAATCGCAAACAGACGATATAACGAGTTCGGATCCACCCAAGTCTCCCCGACTTGTTTCCGGTGATCCTACGTCCCAAACACCCGGATCCCCTCCGGCTACTTGAGTTAGAAACCTCTAACTCAAATTTGCACTATGAAATACTTGTAGAAAACCTCTACAAGATCAAATCATACACAATTGAAATTGTGACTCCCACAAATCGGGATAACAAACAAACTCTCACAACCGAGAGTAAAACACTTACAATAGCAATGTAAATGAAATAAGAAATGCTTACCACAAAAACCTATACCTTGAGTAAAACTTACGATTTAGGGCAAAGAGGATTTTGGGGAAGATGAAGGCACCAAACCCTAGCTCCAAGATGTTGATCAGCTATGTAAGCCTATGAGGATGTTGGTGACCTAGAATCAAGCTCTTGGCTTGGGAGGCTCACAATCAATGAATCTCTCTTTTGAAATAAGAGTGAGGGAGAGATTCAAGTGAGAAATGAAAGAGCTTTGAATGAGAATTAATTGCTTCTCTTTGATCTCTAAACTTCAATAAATATCAGCCTTTCAAGTATATATAGGATAGAGGAAAGAGAGAGGAAAATTCGTGGCATTTAATGCTCCAACGGCTCTATTCTAAAGCAGACTAGTCGGTCAAAGAAGGATTACTGACCGACTAGTTCATCAACTAGTCGGTCGGTGATTCAACATGAACCGACTAACTGAAGAACAGCCAAAAAGTGAAGTTCAGAAGATAGTGAACTAGTCGGTCCAAGAAGACTTGCCAACCAACTAGTTTCACAACTAGTCGGTCGGTGAGTGTTCTTTGACCGACTAAGAGTCAAAATAGTATAGGCTGAAATCAAGTTGAACTAGTCGGTCTGAGAACAAATTCCAACCGACTAGTTTCTCAACTATTCGGTCGACAAACGTTCTTAGACCAACTAAAGATAAACAGTAGCTCAGGATGAAAAACTGAACATACAACTAGTCGGTCTAAGAAGGATTCCTAACCGACTAGTTTCACAACTAGTCGGTCAGTGAACCTTCTTTGACCGACTAACTGTAAACAGTAAAGAGCTGAAATTAGTCAAGGCATTCTAGTTGGTTCAAGAAGCATTGCCGACCGACTAGATTGCCATCTAGTCGGTTGGTTCTTCTTCTTGAACCAACTAACATGCACAAAAAGCCGTGAAACGAAGCGCGAAGCTTCAGGAAAGTTTGTATGGGCTTTTGATATGATCCTAGCTCTAAGATGTGATCGTTATGAAGATTAAAACGTAAGACCTACTCAAGGCTTAACAATCTACGAAACGAAGCTAGAAGACTATAAATAAAACTTGACGAACCGTCTTCAAATGCTTCGATTCGAATCTATTGACTTCAATAATGGTCCTTGAGCTTCAACGAAGCTTCAAGCACACGATCACGCGCTTTGAGAAGTCTCGAGACGTCGCTTTTGATGTTCATAGAAATTTGGCGACGATCTACATAACTGCGCTCACAAAGAGTTAGTTCACGATATTTATGTTTGTTCATCATCAAAACCAAATCCGGGGAATCAATACTCAACAAATTTGGTATGTTGACCATCCATGATGTGAACAACAAACCCATGAAAAACAATTTCGAAAAAAAATTGTGGGAGATGTGGGGAAATGGGGGCGCCTCCTTAGATTGAATCTAAGGAGGCACCCTAGATCCCTTTTACCTATATATATATTAGTATATATATATATATATATATATATATATATATATATATATATATATATATATATATATATAGGAAAATTTTGGTATGTTGATCATCCATGAGGTGAACAACAAACCCATGAAAAACTATTTCGAAAAGAATTGTAGGAGATGTGGGGGAAATGAGGGCGCCTCCTTAGATTTCATCTAAGGAGGCACCTTAGATACCCTTTTTCCACACACACACACACACAAATATATAGACACACACACACACACACTAGTCATAATCCTTGCCCGAGGGCACAGTTCATTTAAGATTTTCCCCTGTGAAATCTTTGTTCCCCAAAAAATTATTTTCGCAGCCAAAATTTAAAAGAACAACAACTTAGCGTAAAAATATTTAACGGCGCGAGTGCCTCCGGCGCGGAAAAACAACTTCAGCACGGGCGCCTTCGACACGGAACAACAAATTCGGTGTAGGACAACAAAATCGACGTGGGTGTCTTTGGAAATTCGGCGTAGAACAACAAATTCTGTGTGGAACAACAAATTCGACGCAGGTGCCTTCGACAATTCGGCATCGAACAACAAATTCGGCGCGGGCGCCTTCGGAGCGGAATAACAAATTAGCGTAAAAAATTTAGCGGGGACAACAAATTCGACACAGAATAACATGCAGGCGCCTTCGGCGTGGAACGAAAAATTAGCGTAAAAATTTTAGCGGCACGAAAGAACAAATTCGACACAGAACAATGTGCGGGCACCTTCGGTGCGGAACAACAAATTTGACGCGGGCACCTTCGGCGCAGAACAACAAATTGGCGTAAAAAATTAGCGACAAATTCGTCACGGGCGCCTTTGGCGCAGAACAACAAATTAGCATAAAAAATTTAGCGGGCGCGGGCGCGGGCGCGGGCGCCTTTGGAGTGGGAGCCGATAAAAATAATTATAAAATTTTGAAAGACGGTAAGACTTCAGATTTGATTATACTTTGTTTAATTTAATGGATCATGCTTCTCCACAGTCTTTTCCAAGACATAATTAATTTCAAAGTTTTGGTTCCCAAGACACTTTCGCCCCAAAAAATTAAGTTTTCCACCTAAATTTTTCCCAAAATCCAATCTCAACCATTGATTTACCAAGATCAAATCCCAGCCACTTTTTGTCATGTCTTAGTCAGCCCTAGAATTCAAAAACAGTTGTCAAATGTAATATAGATCATTTCCATCGTATAAACCCTCGTTAAACAATGAACACAATTATTTCCACCGTACATACCCCCACCAAATATGCATGTAAATCATTTACATCATACAAACCCCCACCATAAAAATTAACAACAAAATTGCAACATTATTTATGCACACAACTTTTTATCCATAAAAACAACATAGCGACACAAAGACATTGTTAAATCAACTATAACGAATCGGGGAGGCCACCATCGATGGAGTCGGAGCAAAGCGTACGTGCGAGTCCTTTCCACCGAGATCCATAGAAGACTTAGCAAATGCTGGGGCACAATGAATTTCCTCCTTCGAACTCCACCATCCGCTAACTTGAAGTTCTTCATGTTAGTCTTAATGCGGCGAGTCTTCGGTTGATGTCCTCGAGGGGCTACCATCGTTGGAGGCGACATCGTTGTTGACAAAGGTGAAGCTTGATGGAAACGGTGATGGTTCTAGCCATATGAGGGGGTGATTAGGGTTTTGGATGCCTGCAAGGGAGGCGGCAGCGACGGTGGGTTGGACTGACGACGACAGGTTCGACCGGCGGCGACAGACTTGTGTTTCTCCTAATGTTTAAAAGTATTTCTTGAAGTTTTTCTTAGCTTTTTTTCCATAGCTGATAATACTTTTCATTTATAATAGGTTCTTGATGACCTGAAAAGCCTGGTAGGCTTTGGCTTCTCTGATAAGATAGAATCCATCAAGGAAAATATATCCTGACAACCTCAGATTTTTGTCTTCAGTTGTTGTGGAGTCTATTAAAAGAACCACTTTGTAGGATATCCCTTATATTATTGCTGCAACTTTTTTAATCAGGTGCCATCAGATCTTTTATCATTGTTATTTCTCTACTGAACTTCCAATATCAGGTATGCAGTTTTCCTAAGAGTGTTACTCCAGATGAACTATTTGATAAATAAAGGTCTTGATAAAAAAATGGCTACACAGAAATCCAGCACCACTATTATGAGTTGGAGCTTTGTTTTGCTGGTAGCTTGATGAGTGAAACATTTGACATGCAAAACAGTGATGTTCATATATTATAAATGTTGATTCTAGCTAATCTGTGCACCCCATAAGTGCCATGATGAATAATCTATGACCTAGCTTGTGAGCTACCTGGTTTGCTAATGATTTGGGTTGGAAGTGGGTCATGCCATGTCACATCTAGACTAGGCTACGTATGATGAAAGAACCAAAAACATTAAAATACCAACCCCCAGACTCCTCTGAAAAACACCGAGGAATCTGCAAGTCCAATATACAAAATAAATGCATGCCAAGCTACTAATGATTTAATCTCCCCCTTGCTTAATTTACCTCTCATGCCATCGTCATCTCCCCTTGCCATCATCATCTCCCCTTTCCATCATCCACCCAGAGGCATTTGTAGGCAGCTGTAGTTACAGAGCTAAAATATGCTTCCTCTCAAAAACAACGAAAAAAACCCCCCACAAACATAGAGTCCACCTAATACCCATTAATAAAAACATTGGTATTATAGCCTCATACCCTGTAAAAACAACCAGAGCTTCCTAGGGAGATGAACAGATGGAGCTATATTTCCCAATCTCTTACGCCGATGAGTCGGGCTTCGAGGGGGAGATGCCACGGGCCGGAGTGACAGAGGCCGAGGTGTTAGGACTCATCGTAGCCTCTTCCTCCTCCCTCCCGATCCAGAGGGGGTACGGTGATTCGCGGTACGGTGAGGCTTCTTGGTTTCGCAGGTGATGGTTTTGATGCAGCCGCGGATGAGGCCCACCATCTGCTTTGATGGCCCACAAGTTTCTGCAACCTGCAATGCAAAAAATAAATAAATTTCATTTTTTAAACACAACGACAATGGAGAGAGAGGGTGGAATATGAAAGAGGTAGGAATGACCAGCATGAGGGAGGCTGGGGAGTGGCAGACGCGACACAATGGGTCGCTCAGGGGGTGGGTGAAGAGGGACAACTCGCCGTAGGTCCCCGCCTCGCAAATACGATCCAGGGCCTCTGCAACTTTGAGGTCCGTTAACAGGTCGTACTCTCTGATAGCCATGCTCATCGTCGTTGCCCTGTCTTCTTCCAAATATAGCTTCCATGTGCGGGTGCTTTAAGATGGCATTGTTAGCATCTGATAATATGGTGGAGGCAAGATGACATTCCTATCAACGGATGGAGATCTGTGGGGGGCTCTGATCACTCCGTATTTTATACCTTTTTTCTGCATGTTTTCATGACGTTTTGATCGCCCATATTGCATTTTTCACAATTATTCGACGATATTGCGATGATTTTCACTATTTCTTGTTTTGTCATATTTCAGAAAATATGGAGCGATTTGGAGCGAAAATAAGATCAAAGGAGTTTCACGCACTTTGGAGTGTTGCCCCCAGCTTATTTGAGGACTTATCAGCGATGGAGGATGAGCAGAAGAAGAAGGAATTCAATAGGAGTGACGAGGAGGCAAAAAGGAGAAGAAAGGAGCTCAACAGCACATCACTCGGCCGAGCAACACAGCTCATTCGACCGAGTGAAGGATCACCCTCGTCCGAGTAGAACGGATACGCACCGAGAATTTCAGACGTTCACTCGGCCGAGCAAGGATTTCCATTCGACCGAGTAAGAAATCTCACTCGCCCAAATGGTACAGGGAATTCAGACAGAGAGGAGCCGAAGTTACTGAAAAATCTGAGAAAGCTCACTCGGCCGAACGAAGATTGCTACTCGGTCGAATGAAGAAGACTACTCGGCCGAGTCACCCCGAGAGACGGTTGCCCGAGAACCCCGAAGTTACTGTTATTTTACAGGGTTTGTCACTCGGGCGAGTGATAAGGGTCACTCGGCTGAGTGACCCTCTCCAACTGCTGCTAAGAATGCGAATTCTGGGCTGTGCCGGGGCTGTTTTGTCACGATTTTTTGGACGATTTTGGCTTGTATTTAAGCACTGTTTTACCCTAGTTTTAGGAGAGACTTGAATTATTTTTATAGAGTTCTTTTAGGTTTTTTGACGGCTATTCTTTGGAGAAATCTCAGCTGGAGATCATTAGCTACGTCATTGGTTTGTTCTTTCTTATTAAAAAACTCATTTTTATGAATTGTTTCTTATTTGCAATGAATTGTGCCATGATTATCATTGTTATTTCTGAGATTTTCATGATGATTAGTGAGTAGTTTTGTGACGTGCGCTTATATTTCATATATTCACGCACGTTTTCTTTTGTGTTTCTCCGTGTTTTCCACCGTCTCTTATTCGTTTTCGTATATTTTCCCGTTTTCTTTCACTTTTTTTTGTTTGTCCATGATTGCAGGAGTTCGACCATGTAGGGGACGTTTTACGATGATATCCCAAGTCCCCGGAGCAATGGGAGAAGTCACGTGTGATCCAGGGGGTCAAACGTCGAAGAATTCATCTTTCAGCCCCTCACCCGGTCGGTTGATCATCTTCAACCGATCGGGTGATGCACGCGTGCACCACCCGGTCTCTACCGCAGCTCACAAAGAAGTCACCCGACCGGTTCACAGACCGGTTCTGCGGGCGGCTGTTCTCTGTTTTTTCGAGCAGAATTCCAACCGATCGGGTGACTCTCACCCGATCGGTTCATCTGTAGCTGAGAAAAAGAGCTGAAGACACGGGCGCCGAACCGACCGGTTCACCCGACTGCTCCAAGATCCAACCGGTCGCTCAAGAACTCACCCGATCGGTTCATGAGATCGGGTGAAAACTCGTCGTTTTCTGTAATTTATCTGTAACGGACTTGTCAACCGATCGGTTGATGCGTAAGTCTATATATAGAACCCCTAGGGTTCCAGAAACGAGAGAGTTGTATTTTTTACTGTTTTATTTCCTTGTGACGGCTGTAATTGTTACTCTTAAGTAAGTTTTCAGATCTTTCTAAAATTTTAGTATTGTCTTTATTACTCCTTTACTTCCGCATTGCAATTGTCCGATTATGATTTCAACGGTTAAATTTCATTTAGATTGCTTTTTCATGAATTTTTGTGAGTAGTTCCCAAATCTGGGATTTTGGTGGAAACCCCTTCGGGGGCTCTTCCCGATAAGTCCATAGGGTTAGGAAATCGATAGGGAGTAGGAATCTAACGGTTACACGGGGCGTTTCATTGTCATCGGCGGGAAAAAGACCGCCTTTGACCGTTGGGCCAAGGGGGAATAAACTTGGCGGTTGACTCCCTAGCCATAGCTCACGCCTTTAGCGTAGACGCCAAATCCTAGCACGCGGGAGCGATAGGATGAGACGTTGGGAGATATCGTTGCGGACTTAGTGCTCCCGGGATCGATCAGTGTTAATGGACACGGGAGTGCCCACTGATCGAATCCGGGAAGTCCGGTGTATCATCCTGGGCACCGACCGGAATATCGGGCCCATGGGACGCCGGTACCACTTTCAGAGGCAACGTCTCACCATTAGACCCTAATCCCGATAGCTATCCATACCTGTAGGCCGTATCGGCGAGGGTCTCTCGTCGGGTTGGAAACCAAAGTCCCGGGTTTACTTTCTTTTTGTTCATACGCTTTTATTTTCTTTCGTGACAACCATCTACCGATTCGGGCTAGCTCTCCCCTCGGGGTGATTCAGGTCCTACCTGACCCAAGCACAACCTCGCCTCCCTGAGTTCGATATTCCCGCACCCTACACTAACCGTGAAACTTGCGGTAAACGACACCGCGCCGCCGCGACGCAAGCGGGGCGCCGGTCAAGTTTATGGAGCCGTTGCCGGGGAGGCAACGTGCTTGATTATTTTAGGATCTCATGAACCCTCGTGTCTAGCTCACATCCCTACCTCGTGATAATTTTCGCATTCTCTTTTTTCTTTTTATTCTTCTTATTTTTTTTCTTATTTTATCTGTCTCTTTCCCACTTGTCGCTTCACGGGTGTTTGTTGTTTTTCATGCGCAGGAGTTCAAGGAGTCTTGACGACTTGATCCCCCTCGATCCAGAGATTAACGCCACCCTTAGGCGCTTGGCCGCCGAGAAGCGGAGAAGGGAAGATCCCGAATCCATGGAGGAGAACACCCCACCTCAGAAGTCTCTGTTGGAATACTCGATGCCATCTATCGAGTCCACTTCCGCCATCCGTCCTCCAGCTATCACGGCCCAAAGCTTTGAGCTAAAGCCGTCATTGGTGACGTGGATCCAGTAGGATCAGTTTGCGGGTGCACCCATGGAGAGCCCGATCGAGCATCTAGACTCCTTCTTGGAGAAGTGTGACACCTTCCGGATCAATGGTGTCACGACAGAGGCTATCCGTCTGAAGCTGTTCCCCTTCTCTTTGCGAGACAAAGCAAAGCAATGGCTAAGGGGGAAGGACCCCAACACTTTCAACACCTAGGAGAAGCTCTCCAATGCTTTTCTGACAAAGTTCTTTCCTCCGGGGAAGACCATGAAGTTGAGGAGTGAAATCTCCTCCTTCTCCCAGGCCAGCCACGAGTCCTTGCATGAAGCTTCGACGAGATATAAAGAGATGCAAAGAAGATGCCCTCACCATGAGCTTCCGAAGTGGCAGATTATTAATCTGTTCTACAATGGGGTGAGGGATGACCTGAAATCTTCTATGGACGCCGCGGCTGGGGGTTCCTTCATGTCTAGAAGTGAGGAGGATGCCGGGCATATTCTAGAAAATATGACATCCAACAATGAGCGGTGGTGTGACGAGAGAGCCACACCGAGATCCGGGGGTGTACACAGAGTCGAGGATGTCGACAAACTTTCAAGCAAGTTTGACTTGCTTTCGACCCAGATCTCCGCACTAATGGTTGGAGCCGGTGGGGCCGATACACAGCAGATTTCAGCAGTAAAGTTCGGATTCTTCGGGGAATTCGACGGTGGTGACATCTCACCACCGTTGGATCAGGCGAGCGCACTATTTTACAACCCTACGGGAAATGCGCCGTACCCGCCAAGGACAAATTCCAACCCGGCCTACTCTCCAAACAACCGGAACCACCCGAACTTCAGTTACCGTCCACCATTTCAGCCCTCGCCGCCTCAGCAGCCGCAGCAACAAGCTTATCAGTCGGCTAGGCCACAGCAGAGTCAGTTTCAACAGCAACAATATCAGCAGCAACCATCTCAGCAACAATCTTACGCCCCCAGGAATCAGCAGCCGTTCCAGCAGCAGCAGCAGTATGGCCAACAGAGGGCCGTCTCTCCGGTTGAGTCTCTCTTGACTCAATATATTACCAACCAAGAGAGGATCAACCAGAAGCTGGAAATGGGTCAGCGGACCCTCACGGACCAAGTAACCCAGCTGGGGTTACAAGTGGCGAACCTTGCAAGGTCACAAAACCAATTACCGCCACAACCGGAGGTGAACCCGAGGGGAGTAACCCAGACATCGGCACTCTTGCACGAGCACGCAAATGTGTCCGCTGTCGTTCTGAGAAGCGGGACACAAATTCCTACTAGAGTGCCCCCTAGCAACCCGGAAGCACCGTCGGTCGTTGAGAAGCCGATCGAAAAATCAAACGACGCCGGTGCTTCGTCATCAAATCCTATGACTCCGGAGGGAGTCTCTGAAGAAGAGAAAGAGAAGAAGGAGGAAGAGAGCCCTAAAGTGTATAAACCCATTGTGCCATTTCCCCAACGGTTGGCTCAGGCAAAAATTGATGAGAAATATGGCAAGTTCTTCGCCATGGTCAAGGACCTGAGTTTGCAGATCCCCTTCCTAGAAGCAATCGAAACAATCCCCTCCTATGCAAAATTCTTGAAGGATTTGGTGACTAGAGGGTCTAGAAAGGAGAAAGTAGTGTTGACGGCGGAGTGTAGCGCTCTTATCCAGAGGGCAAATCCACCGAAACTTAAAGACCCGGGGAGCTTTTCCATTCCTTGCACGATCGGGGCAGTGAAGATTCATCGTGCACTCGTCGATCTCGGAGCGAGTGTTAGTTTGATGCCCTTGTCGATGTACAGAAGGATAGGGATGGGTGATTTGGAACCCACCGGGATGACCCTACAACTAGCTGACCGGTCGGTAAAATATCCGGTAGGAGTTGTGGATGACCTTCCCGTGAATGTGAGAGGGGTGCATGTGCCTGTGGACTTTGTAGTCATGGACATGCCCGAAGACGCACACACCCCCATTATCCTGGGACGGCCTTTCATGGCCACTGCTGGCGTTCTAATAGATGTGAAGAACGGAAAACTATCTTTGAACGTCGGCGGAGAGAAAGTTGAGTTTGACCTGGGATTATCTATGAAGCACCCCGATCCCCCTGATGACCCTGGATGCAATTTGCTTGAGATAGAAGAAGAAAAAGCTGTAGAGGAGAGCTCCTGGGAGATTCTCCTGAGAAACCCCCCCCCCCCCCCGATGACTTGGGGGATTTAGAAGATGAAGAAGGCCCCGAAGACAAAGAAGCTGCTGGAAAACCAAGTGCAGCGAGAACGACCCCTCCCGGGTTCCCCAAGACTCCTCCTATGAGGAGAACGGGGAAAGAGCCCATGGATCTCACTAAAGACGAGGTCTGGATCCTGAAAAAGATGGCGGGAAGCGCCAACACCAAGGAAAAGCCCCCGGACCCCAAGAACAAGGGAAGGGTAGTCGAGCAAGTATTTTTCCAGCCGCTGACTACTCCAAGTGCCTTCAGCTCCAGCGAGGAAGAGATGCCGAAATTTGGGCATCACCCGTATCAGCCACCATGAGCATCTCTTGCGGGCGTCGAGCCAACGACGTTAAACAAGTGCGCTTCATGGGAGGCAACCCATGTTCTAAACTTTTTCTCTAACTTTTAGCGTTATTTTTTTTACTTTATTTTATCTATTTTTATAAATAAAATCAGCCGCGAGAACATCCGTTCGGGGACTTAATCAAATCTATTGGTTTTTGCAGAAAATAAGCCCCAACCGATCGGGTGACAACTCACCCGATCGGTTGGGATGTATCAGATACATGCCGAGATATGTCCCCATATGACCCGATCGGTTGAGTAATGAAGAGACCGGGTGGCAGACCGGGTGAGCTGGGGAGAACTCTCGGGAAATTTTGGGGAATATCAACCGATCGGTTGAGTTCGAGCGTGATCGGTTGACCTGACCGGGTGAGCAGCCCTAAGTTCTCGGGAAATTGAGTGGAGCGGCCAACCGATCGGTTGACAAGTCAACCGATCGGTTCGCCTGTAGCATTTCTTCGGCAAGATTTTCGACTTAACAGTCAACCGATCGGGTGACAAGTCACCTGATCGGTTCGACTTAAAACCCTATATAAACCCCCCCCGACACCCGCTCGTTTCCGTCTCGCCCGATCTCAAAAACCCCAAAAATCTCACCGTCGTTTCGCCTTCCCCTCTCTCCCAACAACCGATCTTCCTCCCCCACGGCCTCTACTCCTCCATTACTCCTTCTCCCCACCACCTCCATCAATCCCTCCATCATCTCAACCCTCTCTCTCCTCCCATTCCGAGATTTTGACCTAATTTTCCCCCAAACCACCCCCATTTCGAAAATTATTGCCGAAGGAGTTCACCGCGGCTCCACGCTACTCTCGCTGAACAGTGTGGGGGCATCAACGAGCAAGCTCCACCATTCCGCTTGGGTAAACTCGCTCCTAAGCTTATATTTATATATTTGCCCTATTTATCGTACTTGCTCGTTTGTTTGTGTTAGTGTGCATCCACGATTTTCGCACTAATTCTTGCTCGCACACACACACATGGCCAAGGATAAGGACAAAGGAAAAGAAATTATGAGGGAAGAGGAGCCGTCTCGAAAGAGACGAAAACAAACACGCCCCCCTTCCCGTACACGAGCACTTACACTTGGCCCTCCTCCACCTATTATCCCCCCCTGTGGACCCAATGTTGGGCCCACACGGGTATATTTTTCGGAACCAGGAGCACAAAGATTTTTACCGTCGGCTTGATGCTCGAGGGCATCTATCCACTAAGTTTCCACACGCACAAACACTTGTCGATCTCGGTGTCTTCACCGAGGTCGAATCTCTTTTCGGTAACGTAGGATGGTTAGCCTTTCTTAATGCACATGCCGTATCCTACCCGGCACTCACACTCGAATTCCTCTCCACACTTACTTGGGAGTCCGGGTCGATCATTAGATTCCGGGTGCGTAACCGTAGTGTCACCACGAACCTGAACACGATTAACGATATATTTGGTTTCCCCAATCTCGGGGATGATTCCATCCGACACTACGGGTACACGCCCGAGTTTGATGTCGATCAATTCTGGTTCCGCCTCACGCTGATCCGCGACTACCCCCGAGGAAGGGCCAAGGCCTCCTCCATCATTCATCCCGTGTTTCGATTGGCCCACAGAATCATTTCATCTGCATTCTTTCCTAGGGACGAGTCAGGCACTGTGACTATCCCTGACCTTTTTATCCTTTGGGCCATGACTTTTCCTTATGTCCGGGATGATGATGGAGTTAGCTTCAGGGCCCCTACCGTCCCCATCCATGGCGGCGATTGGCTTGTTTACAAGCTACTCGAGATCAGCCGGGCCGGTAAGGGGAAGTTTTGTTGCGGGGGCATCATCACGATCATCTGCTCTCACGCCCAATTCAATATTACCATCCCCGGTAATCTTCCTGCTGCCGCAGGACCCTCACATCTTGATATTGATGTCCTGCGGCACATCCACATGATCAAACCCCGCTCGGATGGCCGCTTCATATTTCATTATGGCCACCCCCCAGCCCCTTACACCATTCTGCCCAACCCCGCTCGCATGACCCTTGCTCTCGTGGGAGATTGGACTTTCCCTCCTGATCCCGATTTCTTAGCTGGGTTGAATCTTCCTTTCTTTCCCGCAGACGCCCACAGATCACCGTCCCCTGCCGCCCACTTAGGCGAGCAGGATATCCCTGCGTCTGGGGGAGATTTAGGGGCTGGCCCGAGTCGTCCCGTTTCTGCTCCGGGACCGATCACGTCTGAGCACCTCCTTGCGGCCATTTCTGGCCTTGTCTCCTGTGCTGGCATGACCACTGCCGCCAGCACCTCTTCGACCTTACCTGGCGGCACCACCTCTGCCTCGCGTCAGTCTACGTCTTTTGGTCGCCGTCAGATATCTGCCCGTCTAGGACTTGAGAGGGAGGTCGCTGCCCTTCGTGAGCTCGCCATGTCCTCTGTTTCCTCGGACCCATCGCCATCCTCCTTTCTTACTCACCCACGTTTCCTCGCACTTGAGAGGAACGTGGCGGCCATTCTCCGCCTTCTTACCCATATCCACGGACCACCTCCACCTTCACCACCCCCACCTTCACCACCCAGGCGATCTTCTCCTCCACCCACCCACACTTCTCCACATCCATCACCCCCCTCACCACATTCCTCCCCTCCCTCTTCACATCCCATCCCAGCATCCACTTCACCCCTCCCGACCACTTCCACCGCACCCACGCTACCTCACTCCTCCTCCGTCACTCCATACGTGCACCGGAGGAAATTGCCGGTGCGCTCCAGATCCCTCCCACCACCTCCCACTACCGTCACCACCGCACCTACTTCCTCCACTTCTATTCCTCTCACCACCGCCTTGATCGCCTTCCTACCACCACCACCCACCACCACCGACACTCGTCCCATTGTTCACACCACCACTGCCCCTACTACTTCGCCTCTTCCCCCACTTCTCAGCACACCCCCAGCCTCCCCCGACCACCCATCCACACCCTCTTCCGAGGAGGACGAGGACTCAGCTCCTCCTGCTTTCTAGATTCACCCCTTTTGTTTTTGACTCCCCCTTGCACATATCTGGATTTCATTGATTATATCATTTCGCTAGCACTTTCTGGTCTAGCTTGGGGGAAGTCTACTTTGGTGTGTTGTCGTGTTTTGTTTGTTTTTCTCATTTTTTGTGTGTGTGTGCTTGTTTTTCATTTTTTTGATTGTCGTGTCGTGTGGTTTTCTTTTTATTTTTCGTTTTGTTTGATTTTGTTTTTGTTTTTTCTTTCTTTTTCTGTTTTATCTATGTGTTTTCCTCGTTTTTATTTCTTTTTGTGTCAGTGCGTATTCCCCCCCCCCCATTTTCATTGCCCTCCCGTGCTCACTCATATTGCATTGAGGGCAATGCAAACTTCAGCTTGGGGGAGTCGCACTGTGTGCATCGTTTGAGTCCTTTTTCGTATTTTTTGTGTCGTTTTCATCGTGTTTTTATTTTTTTCCTGTTTTTCTTTTTTTTAGCTCTTTCTCCTAGAAATGACTCCTATGATGAATCGCCACAAAGTCACACACACCTAGCATTGCATCGATGATCACACTCACTAACCCTAGGATTTCGAGTCCTCTTGCATTTCACGCGTCGCAGGTCCACTTAGCTTTTTGTGAGTCGTGTGTCGTGACTATTCATTTGGTGTGCTTCTGCTTTGTGATTTTACTTTATATACATGTCCAGGAATGACCCCTAGATTGTCATGCTCCGATCTGAATATGCAGTATATGTTTCCACTGTTTGCATGCTATATTTATATCGTATAATTCAATTCACATGCGTCGGGATTCCACAACTAAGGACTAGGATAACCCATTTAGCCTACGCTCTATTTAGCGAGAATAGTTTCCTTTGCCCAAGTGTTTAGATTTCGACTTCTTTTTTGTTTTACTTGGTGCAAATCCCCTCGTCGTGTACCGTTCTCCCACTTGGGAGAGTACACATGTGTATAGCCAATATCCCAAAAATCCAAAAAAAAGGAGAAAAGAAAAGAAAAACCCAAAAAGAAAAGAAAAGAAAAATCTTGTATAGCCCAAAATTCAAAAAAAAAAAAATACAAAGCCCAAAAACCCAAAAAAATTCCCGTGTGAATATTTTTTCATACTTGCCAAGAATAAAGGGAAGGCGAGAATTTGCACCGAGTGTTCTTCTCCACATCATCTCAACCCCCGTCGTTATCAAAAACACTTGGCTTAGGAACTTTTTAGCTAGTATCTAGGCTATAGTGGCGTGATTTCCTTAACCCTAGTTGTGGAGTCCCCGATGCATGATACGCTTCTATTCTAACTCTTCTCGTGCATGCTTGAACTTATATTCACCGCTTATTTCAATTCGGATCGATATTTTGGGTCATATCTTGGATTTGTGTATATCGAGCATCACAGCACATCGTAGAAAGCATCACCGTTTGCTAGCACACGACGACGCTCACTCGCGCTTCACTGCGTGGACCCACGACACTTATTTGGACTCGCTTTCCTAGGTTTAGTGGTGTGATTTGGCGTTTGCTTGCTTGGTGTGTCGTTTCTGATTTTGGTGGCTCTGATGGACGATCTAGGGTTTAGAGTTTTCTTTTTCTTTCTTCCTCTCTATTTTCCCCTTCCGAGCTCCTACTCTCACTCGTCTTCCTCGAGGACGAGGAAGAGTTCAGCTTGGGGGATTTTGACGTGCGCTTATATTTCATATATTCACACATGTTTTCTTTTGTGTTTCTCCGTGTTTTCCGCCGTCTCTTATTCGTTTTCGTATATTTTCCCGTTTTCTTTCACTTTTCTTTGTTTGTCCATGATTGCAGGAGTTCGACCACGTAGGGGATGTTTTACGATGATATCCCAAGTCCCCGGAGCAACGGGAGAAGTCACGCGTGATCCAGGGGGTCAAACATCGAAGAATTCATCTTTCAGCCCCTCACCCGATCGGTTGATCATCTTGAACCGATCGGGTGATGCACGCGTGCACCACCCGGTCTCTACCGCAGATCACAAAGAAGTCACCCGACCGGTTCACAGACCGGTTCTGCGGGCGGCTGTTCTCTGTTTTTTCGAGCAGAATTCCAACCGATCGGCTGACTCTCACCCGATCGGTTCATCTGTAGCTGAGAAAAAGAGCTGAAGACACGGGCGCCGAACCGACCGGTTCACCCGACTGCTCCAAGATCCAACCGGTCGCTCAAGAACTCACCCGATCGGTTCATGAGATTGGGTGAAAACTCGCCGTTTTCTGTAATTTATCTGTAACGGATCAACCGATCGGTTGACTTGTCAACCGATCGGTTGATGCGTAAGTCTATATATAGAACCCCTAGGGTTCCAGAAACGAGAGAGTTGTATTTTTTTACTGTTTTATTTCCTTGTGACGGCTGTAATTGTTACTCTTAAGTAAGTTTTCAGATCTTTCTAAAATTTTAGTATTGTCTTTATTACTCCTTTACTTCCGCATTGCAATTGTCCGATTATGATTTCAACGGTTAAATTTCATTTAGATTGCTTTTTCATGAATTTTTGTGAGTAGTTCCCAAATCTGGGATTTTGGTGGAAACCCCTTCGGGGGCTCTTCCCGATGCGTCCATAGGGTTAGGAAATCGATAGGGAGTAGGAATCTAACGGTTACGCGGGGCGTTTCATTGTCATCGGCGGGAAAAAGACCGCCTTTGACCGTTGGGCCAAGGGGGAATAAACTTGGCGGTTGACTCCCTAGCCATAGCTCACGCCTTTAGCGTAGACGCCAAATCCTAGCACGCGGGAGCGGCAGGATGAGACGTTGGGAGATATCGTTGCGGACTTAGTGCTCCCGGGATCGATCAGTGTTAATGGACACAGGAGTGCCCACTGATCGAATCCGGGAAGTCCGGTGTATCATCCTGGGCACCGACCGGAATATCGGGCCCATGGGACGCCGGTACCACTTTCAGAGGCAACGTCTCACCATTAGACCCTAATCCCGATCGCTATCCATACCCGTAGGCCGTATCGGCGAGGGTCTCTCGTCGGGTTGGAAACCAAAGTCCCGGGTTTACTTTCTTTTTGTTCATACGCTTTTATTTTCTTTCGTGACAACCATCTACCGATTCGGGCTAGCTCGCCCCTCGGGGTGATTCAGGTCCTACCTGACCCAAGCACAACCTCGCCTCCCTGAGTTCGATATTTCCGTACCCTACACTAACCGTGAAACTTGCGGTAAACGACACCGCGACGCCGCGACGCAAGCGGGGCACCGGTCATTTTGTCGTTCTCGGGCATGGGGATGAACCGGATCTTTTGAATTGAGATGAATTTGTAGGTTTGTTGCTAGAATTGATAATGGTTAGTTTGTGATCGGTATATTACGAATAGCTAGGAATTCATATCGATTGGGATTTGCAAGAGATTGGATCCCAATTGATAGGAAGGCCTAGATATTCGATTTAGATTGATAATTGGAATTCTCTAGATTTGGTTTTGCAAGAGAGCAAGAGATTGGACCAAAGCTAGGATTTTAATTATAAATCTATACCAATATTCGTTTGCAAGAGATTGGACGAATACGAACTATCATAACCTAGATCGTAGCTTGAGTTTGCATGAGAGTGGGCTCGAGATGCGATTGGACAATGATGTCGTTCTTCATGCTAGCGGTTTGAGCTAGGGTTTGCACAAGAGTGGGCCCTAACTTAGGTTTGCTATAGACCGACAATAGTGCGAGGGCGTGAGCTTGGTTCTACATTAAGTTGCGACTAGTTCACCTATATTAAAACTTAGCAACAATGAAATTTATGATTCACAAGGATGAGAGACGGTCCGTAGTGGGGATTTCCTATCCCTATACGTCTTTTATTATATTGATATTTCTTGCTATTGAACGATTGTAACGATTACACCAAAATTACTCTTATTCTCTTGATAGCTAGGTAATTAAAGTGAGATACTATCATTTGTCCTCCCTGTGTTCGATACCCGCTCGCTACTAAACCGTGTGCTTGTGGTAAGACTACAAGTCATTTTTCGGGTGTATATCCGGACGCGATCAAGTTTTTGGCGCCGTTGCCGGGTAGCGCCATGTGACAGTGTTCGACTTTTCTTACCCGGTTATACCTCATTATCTTTCTTTCTTATTCCTTTTTGACTTTGTTTGATGCCCAATTTGCGTGCTCCCAGTATTTTCCATAGAATCTTAAGCAGGTGACATGGGAGACGTGATCATGAGAACTGAGTCTAGCCTGGGAGATGGGGATTCCTTCGCAGATCTTCTGAAGGAACTTGTTGATGAGGTCCAAACCACATGGGCTTTTGCCATTGATATCGAGGACCCCATTGAGCAACTATTTCTAGCTTTGTGATGGATCAAATCTCCCCGGAAGGGACTATCGAGGGCAACATCAAAGTCGATGTGAGGGACGTCATGTTTCACTTTGAAGATAGTAAAGCATGCATCGAAGAGTACTACACTCCTGAGGAGCCCACTTGGCATGCTGAGATTTAGGGAAGTACACTATATGACCCTCTCTCTGATATTTATGAACCCACTGACGCATCCCTTGATCTCAGGTGTGGACCGGAGCAGAGTGATAGCCCCATCAATATCAACACAGAGCTGTGCAGTATCTACTCCGATGCGCCATCCTCACCAAGAAGCGAATCTGAGCCCGCATACGAGAACTCATATGTCACGGAAGAGGCCAAGCTTTCACAAGAAGAGGAAGTAGGGGGTACAGCGCCTCCCGAGGAACTTAAACAATTACCTCCGAATTTAAGGTATGCTTTCTTGGGTTATAAATTGACATATCCGGTAATTGTTAATGCCGCCCTCAACCATGACCAGCTTGAAAGACTCTTAGATGTCCTTAGGAGTCACAAGGATGTCCTTGGCTACACCATCTCTGATCTAAAAGGAATAAGTCCTAGGCTTTGCACGCATAGAATCTACTTAGAAAAAACTGAAGCCACCTCCATAGAGCCTCAAAGGCGGTTAAATCCTAACATGAAGGAGGTGGTTAAGAAGGAAATTCTTAAATTTCTTGAAGCTGACATTATCTATCATATCTCTGATAGTAGATGGGTTAGCCCCGTTCATGTCGTCCCTAAAAAGGGAGGATGACTGTTATAAAAAACGATAAGGGAGAACCCATTTCTACACGCACTGTCACGGGACAACGGATGTGTATTGATTATAGGAAGTTAAATAAAGCCACCCAGAAAGACCATTACCCATTGCCCTTCATCGATCAAATGCTTGAGCGCCTCGCTAAACATAAATTATTTTTCTATTTGGATGGGTATTTGGGATTCTTTCAGATCCCTTTGCATGAAGACGACCAATAAAAGACTACTTTCACATGTCCTTATGGCACATACCTACCGTAGAATACCCTTTGGACTTTGTAATGCTCCCGCCACCTTTCAAAGGTGCATGACATCCATCTTTTCCGATTATATTGAAAATATTATGGAAGTCTTCATGGATGATTTTTCTGTCTATGGTAGCGAGTTTGATTCATGTTTGGCTAACCTCGCTAAAGTTCTCAAAAGATGCCAACAAAATAATCTTACTCTTAATTGGGAGAAATGTCACTTTATGGTCACCGAGGGGATAGTTCTTAGGCACCTTTTTTCCGCTAGAGGGATTGAGGTTGATAAGGCGAAAATTGAGGTAATCGCAAAACTTCCTCCTCCTATTAATGTAAAGGGCATTAGGGGATTTCTTGGTCATGCGGGGTTCTACCGCCGCTTCATCAAGGATTTTGCCCTAATTGCCCGACCTGTTACCGCCCTACTCGCTAAAGATGCTCCATTTGTCTTTTCAGGAGAGTGCTTGCAAGCATTTAATACATTGAAGGAAGCTCTCATTTCCACACCCATTATACAACCGCCGGATTGGAGTCTTCCCTTCGAGCTTATGTGTGATGCAAGTGATCAAGATATTGGAGCGGTGTTAGGACAAAGGAAGGACAAGAAGCTTCATGCAATATTCTATGCAAGCAAAACATTGGACGAGACACATAAAAATTACACCACCTCCGAGAAAGAGCTCTTGGCAGTTGTATACTCCATCGAGAAGTTTTGCTCCTACCTCCTCAGATCTAAGGTGATTGTGCACACCGACCAAGCAGCATTGAAGAATCTATTAAGCAAAAAGGAGGCCAAGCCATGTTAATAAGATGAATACTTTTGTTGCAAGAATTCGACTTGGAGATTAGAGACAAGAAGGGCACAAACAACATTATGGCAGACCACTTGTCTAGGCTTGTTCGCGATGAGAAGGATGAAAGTCTACCAATCGATGACACTTTTGCGGACGAGAGGCTATTCGCTATTAAACCCGGAGAGGTTCCTTGGTATGCAGATTATGTGAACTATTTGGCATGCGGGATAAAACCATGCGAGATGGCCACACAACAAAAAAGGAGGTTCATGCATGAGGTCCACAATTATTTTTGGGAAGATCCGTATCTCTTCAAAATATGCAAGGATGGTATTATACGAAGGTGTGTTTCTAGGAGGAAGCCACATCTATCAGTTCACATTTCCATGATATGCCTTGCAGGGGATATCACGCCGCTTCCAAAACCACCTTAAAGATATTGCAAAGCGGGTTCTTTTGGCCGACCATGTTCAAGGATACGCATGACTTCGTCAAGCATTGCGATAGATGCCAACGGACCGGAAATATATCGAAACAGAATGAGATGCCAATGAAGCCCATTTTGGAGATTGAGCTATTCGATTGTTGGGGAGTGTATTTCATGGGCCCTTTTCCGTCAAGCAAGGGAAACAAGTATATCCTATTGGCGGTGGACTACATCTCAAAATGGGTGGAAGCCATCGCCACCCCAACTAATGATGCAAGAGTGGTATCCAAATTCTTCAAGCAAAACATCTTTCCGCGCTTTGGAGTGCCACGTACCTTGATAAGCGATGGAGGAAGTCATTTTATAGAAAACAAGTTTGAAGCCATGTTGAAGAAGTATGTGGTGAATCATAGAATTGGTATGGCATACCACCCTCAGATGAGTTGACAATTGGATGTGTCGAACCGAGAAATTAAACAAATTCTAGAAAAGACCGTAGATAGATCTAGGAAGGATTGGTCCATGAAATTGAATGATGCACTATGGGCATATCGCACGGCTTTTCGCACTCCCATTGGCACTACCCCGTACCGCCTTGTTTATGGGAAAGCTTGTCATTTACCGGTGGAGTTGGAACACCGCGCATATTGGGCCATCAAGACCTTTAATTATGACTACAAGAGTGCGGCGGTGAGGTGGCTCTTAGACATCAATGAGCTTGACGAGATTAGGAGGGACGCTTACGAGAGCTCAAGAATTTACAAGGAAAGAACTAGAATTCTCCCCGACGCACGCATCACCGTTACGGACTTCAAGGTCGGCGACAAGGTCCTCCTATATAATTCTAGACTTCGACTTTTTCTCGGAAAGCTAAGATCACGATGGTCCGGACCCTTCACCATTAAGCACATACAACCGGGAGGAGCATTCGACTTGGAAGGAAAAGACGGTGCCACATTTAAGGTAAATGGACAACAGCTCAAGCATTATTCCGAAGGAGCCCCAACCGGTGAAGTGAATAGCATATATCTACTCAAGGGATGGTCCCATGATCTTTCATACCTCTTTGATGAGGTGATTGATGAACCTATACCACATTCTATTGGCGCCCTACACGATGACGGTCTTGAAGAAGTCCAATCTTCTAGTGGTGAAGGAAAGTTGGAGGATCCACCGGACTATCCTTTGGTCGATGACAAAGACGACGCTGATGTCGCGAGAATAAAGGAGCTATGCACACTATCCACGGCCAACAAATTAAAGAAAGCTCCAACAGATAAGAAAGCATCATCATCGGTGAAGAAAAAAGATGGTACAAGCTCTAGCTTGGGGGACTTATCCCCCAACACTACCCATGATGAGGGGAAGCCGAGGAATGCCCATGAGCATCAACAATTGAATCCGAGTGGCCTTCCCAGCAAATTTGATGGGCGCATCTCAAATGCACCAAATATCAAGCACTAAACGAATATCTAAAGGGGTCGAGCTCAAGACCTTAAACGAGCGCTTGTCGGTAACAACCCGACGGTTTTATATTATTTTTAGTTGAATTCTATTTATGTTTTAGATTTTTCTTAGTGTTTGTAGGGTCTAGAGTCAATAAAAATCGTGACAACGGGCTTTATTTGTCATGACAGGAGATGGAGAACGAGAAATCATTCATATGGAGAATGACCATGGCAAGGGAGAGCACTTCAGGAACACGCCCAGGCCTTAGGAAGAGGAAGAAACTGACAGGGACGAGAAAAACAGAGAATGGAGCAAAAACAGAGAGCCGAGGCTGAAAACAGTAAGCCACTCGGCCAAGTATACATGTCACTCGGCCGAATGAAGACTCTACTCGGCCGAGTAGGGTACCGATCAGGGAAGATCCTACAGACCCACTCTCTGTTATTTTCTGTAGTTTACAGTACTATTGCCACTCGGTCGAATGACCATGTCACTCGGACGAGTGAATCTGATACCCTCCACGCTCTAAAAATCGTTGAGTGGCCTTGCCACTCGGCCGAGTGGAACTTGTCCATTCAGCCGAATGGGAAAAGCTACTCGGCCGAGTCGTAACATATGGGAGAATTTCAAAATTTTTTTACAAAGTGCCACTCGGCCGAGTGAACGCGTCACTAGGCCGAGTCGCCCATCTTTATATACCCAGCGGGCGCTGCGCGATTTCCAAAAACGCGAAAATTCCCAAATTATCTCACCTCGCCCGTTGCCATTTCGTATTCCCTCACCCGAACCACCTTCGTCCTCGCCTGAGCCACCCCCTTTTGCCATCACCGACTGTCGCCCATCGGTCGTCGACGATCCCAACCGTCGCACATCACCGGCGCCGCCGCTCCCGCCGCCGCATCCCCCCTAATTCGTCCAAATTCTCGTTTTCTCTCCATTTTTCCTCAATCCGTGAGCCTCTTTGCCCAAATTCGAAATTAAATCCTATTTATATCTGTTACCCCTATCTTCCCCATGTATTTTGATTATCATTCGCTGATTTGATTGTTTGTGTTTCAGGTTAGCTTGGGGGAGCTTGGGGGAGATACATGACGCACCAGAGCTTCGCGGAGGAGGCGATTTCTTCGCACGCTTCACTTTTTGCTCTCATGTTGTGCTCAGGTATACTCGTTCCATTTTATAGCGCGACGCATTTTCATTTGGGTGGGCACGTCTCACAGGCGACATGCCCCCACGTCTTAGGCCGCGCACTCGGGAGCCCGCTTCCAAGCAGAAGAGGTCAGGTGATACTGGCCCCTCTTTCTCTAGGGTGGACTCCCCTCCACCTTGCCCACCACACCCACACAGCTGCCTCCTGCCGCACCCATTCCACCACCAGCACAGCCTACCCCCACGTTCGATGCAATGGGGATTACAGCCCAGCGCGCCAGATTTGAGTGTATCTCCTATCGCTCGATCGTACCCACTATGTTTGCACACCTTGCTGACCTTGAGCGCCTAGTGGTCCTAGAGGGGCTACTCCAGTTGTATGACAATGTGGGGTGGCATGATTTCTTGTCGATGTCGACGGATACTTACATCCGCCCGACACTAGAGGTCCTTAGCTCTATTGACCGGACCCCTGGAGGATGCTCCTTTCACCTGATGGATCAGGAGTGCGAGGTCACTCTTGACATGCTCCGAGCATTCTTCCAGTGGCCCACCGTCCCGGACCCAGACCGAGCTTACAGCCCCACGCACATCCCACCCCCGTCATTCGACACCCATGATTTTTCGACATGGATCACAGGATCACCCCTTGCCTTTGACCCTAGTCGGGCCAAGGCCTCTGCCGTCCTCCACCTGTGCCTCCACATTGCACAACGCCTTATGAAGACCACTTTTCTTGCGAGGTACGAGCCCGGGACGTTGTCGATGCCAGAGCTCTACATGCTCTATGCGATGACACGTTCTAGGGTCTTTGGTGGAGGAGACGTTTTGGTCCCCACCATAGAGATTGATATCGTCAGTTGGTACATCGACCGCATTATTATTTCTGTCGGCGCTCGGATGCCTATCTGCTGTGGCAGTCTGATTACCCTCTTGGCTCTTTTGTGCGGAGTTGACCTCCCAACTAGCTTGTTGAGACCACCGGGCTCCACCTCACTCTCCATAGATGTCATGGCCTAGATGAGGATGATGTGTCCTCATGGTAAGTGTCACTGGGTGTGGCTGCAATGTCCCCAAGGTGTCGATTACATGATTCTCCCGAGCCCTGCTCGGACACATATTGGACCTGCGGGCGGGGAGTGGATTCCAGCGATGGATCTCCTCATCCTCGCCGCATACGTGCTAGAGCTTGAGGGTGCTCAGCAGGAGCCCCTCCTTCCACCCCTTGACCATGTGATCCCTCAGCCTGCACCAGATCTGTCTGCACCTCCTGACACCTCTGTCCACACGTCTGTTAGTGTCGGGAGCACTTTAGCTGAGTCCACTCACACCACCACCAACACTGTGCCCATGTCGATAGATCCCATTTCTGTGGCTAGCCCCGAGCGTCCCCCCACCATAGTTGAGTGCAGCGAGCCTTCTTTTGCCTCCGCAGTGGACACCCTTTCCTTATTTTTGTTATCGACTCCTGGGGAGTCATTTTCTGCACCCTTCACGACCTCCCCAGTCGTTGACCTTACTGTCTCCACTGTCGCTGTATTCTCTGAGAGCGTCGTGACATCTGTCCCCACGTCTGTGTCACTGACCTCTCAGCCTACCTCATCGTTTGCTACCACTGCCGTTTCTGCTGCTGCTCCATCCTCTTCGACCATTCCCGCGTCTTAGCCTCCCACGGAGGCTGAGCGACACTTAGTGAGCACAGCACCACCGCACCACCCCACTGTCGCACCCATCCTTTACATTAGCCGAGCGAGACAGCCCCGTTCTTCACCTGTTCATCTTGCTCGACCCTCTGCTCCACCTCCCCCCGACACCCTAATTCAGCACCTCCGTGCTCTAGAAGGGGACGGTGAGTGGACTTAGAGCGGATTTTCGGGCTCTCTCCGCTACTTTTAGTGTTGTCCAGACCCGTGTCGTGTTGCTTCCTGGTATTCAGGCTTGCCTGAACTAGATTCTTGAACGTCTGCCTCAGCCACCCACACCCACCCAGCGTCCTCCATGACCACCACCTCCGCCACAGGACGGTGCTGGTGCACCCCCACCCGCCTAGGCACACACCGGATGCCTTCCATTTTTTTGCTGATGATTCGCTGGATATTTTGAGCCTGCTGATTTTGCACCCCTCCTCCACACAATTTTTGATCACTTTTTGTTCATATCTGTCTATATCTTTTTGGGAGAGAGGGAGTACTTTTGGGGACACCTATCTGGTACTATTTTGATCTCTGTATGCATCACTTGCATTCCCATCACATATTTTTATTTTCATTCTTATTTTCTATTATCATCATTCATGCATCCTCACCTGCCCCTCCCATATCTTGTCTCTCGGTGTGCCACACTTTGTACATTGAGGACATTATGCACTTTAGCTTGGGGGAGTGAGTTCTCACGCACTTTTTATTTTTGTCGCCTTTTATTTTCATTTTCCCACTTTTCTTTGTTTTAACGCTTATTTTCACCCACTTTTTCATTTTTTTTCCATGCATCATGTTTTCTTACTTTTTGAGTGTGCTGCATTGTACAATAGATTTTATTTTCTTTTATCCTTATTTCTTTTATCCATTTTGCTAGAGATGAATTTTCTGTGATGATGACGACGTGGTGTTAGCTTGTCTCTATATGCATATTATCCTGTCATGCCATAGTTTTTATTTCAGATATCATATGCTATGTCTTGTTATGCATTTGAGATAGTAACCTGCCTTTTCATGTATGAATATGGATGAAATTCTTTTATTAGCCGAGTCTGATGATTTTTACCGTATACTCTTCATAGAAAACGCACCAAGCTTCACGCATTGATTGCTTATATCTGGAGTACTGCTTTCTTGTCTTATATCACTTCTTATTGCATGAAAATTATACGCTTCACTTTCAGGTTGATTGAATGTATGCTGAGCTGATATAACTGGATTAGTTTACTTTCTGTGATTAAACTGAGTAGATTACATTACTCTGCTGAAAGTTGTCGTGCACATTCTATAGAGTGAACAGAGTGTTACATATATTTCTTTTTCCACATATCTTGATCATTATTTCTATACTTAAAATCATTGGTGAATCTCCCTTTAGCGGTTCTTATATAGGCATTTTCCCCTGCTACGAAAATCTATGCTCCAATACCCCCAAAAATCAAAAAGAAAATAATATTCTTGTATATCTTTCTATCTTTTGATTTGGGATCACAGTTGTATATTTTTGGAAAAAAAGAGAAAAGAAGTTCATATATGATCCCATCTTACACTCTTTCTCTCTTTCTCCCCTCTTTTATTTTTATTTTCTTGGAGCTTCAAAAATGGGGAATAAGCTTATTGATTTATCTTATGCCAACATGCTTATAGATAAGCTTGGGGGAGAGGATCCAATAACATGTGAGAGAGTGACTACTTGATTGTGCATGATAACCTAAGCTAGGTAATTTTCTATACTCGGTGAGATTACTAAAGGTTTTTACGAAATCCAGGAGTTGACACTTAGCATGCATTTCATGAAAAACATACCTTTCTATTCTTATTGATCCATATTGTGTGATATCTCTTATACTCCAAATAGAAAGCATTCAATTGAAAAGTGTGTGATCTATGATTATGTATGCCGCTTTAGATGCTTCAGACGATGTTAATTCCAAAATGATTCCATAGTTCATACTATTTTGATATTCTTGGGTTTTTATTTTGAATGCATCCATATGATTATGATATCGAGATAAAAATCTTTGGCATGTGTTTTATATTCTCCGTATGCTATATGAGTAACCAAAACCCGCGTCCTGAGAAAATGATCTAGTGCCTCCCTCTTTGTTTTCCTTCATATCTTCTATCTCTTTCATTTTTCCTTTTCTTTATTTTTTCCGTCGGGTTCGCCTTTTGCTTGTCTTCCTCGAGGACGAGTAAGAGGAAAGCTTGGGGGATTTTGATCACTCCATATTTTATACCTTTTTCCTGCATGTTTTCATGACGTTTTGATCGCTCATATTGTGTTTTTCACGATTATTCAATGATATTGTGATGCTTTTCACTATTTCTTATTTTTGTCGTATTTCAGGAAATATGTAGCGATTTGGAGCGAAAATGAGATCAAAGGAGTTTCACGCACTTTGGAGTGTCGCCCCCGGCTTATTTGAGGACTTATCAGCAATGGAGGATGAGCGGAAGAAGAAGGATTTCGATAGGAGCGACGAGGAGGCGAAAAGGAGAAGAAAGGAGCTCAACAGCACATCACTCGGCCGAGCAAGACAGATCATTCGACCGAGTGAAGGATCACCCTCTCCCGAGTAGAACGGATACGCACCGAGAATTTCAGACGTTCACTCGGCCGAGCAAGGATTTCCATTCGATCGAGTAAGAAATCTCACTCGCCTGAGTGGTAAAGCGAATTCAGACAGAGAAGAGCCGAAGTTACTGGAAAATCTGAGAAAGCTCACTTGGCTGAACGAAGATTGCTACTTGGCCAATGAAGAAGACTGTTCGGCCGAGTCACCCCGAGAGACGGGCCCCCGAGAGCCCCGAAGTTACCTTTATTTTACAGGGTTTGTCAGTCGGGCAAGTGATAAGGGTCACTCGGCCGAGTGACCCTCTCCGACTGCTGCTAGGAATGCGAATTCTGGGCTGCGCAGGGGTAGTTTTGTCACGATTTTTTGGACGATTTTGTGTTGTATTTAAGCCATATTTTACCCTAGTTTTAAGAGAGACTTGAATTATTTTTTAGAGAGTTCTTTTAGGTTTTTGACGGCTATTCTTGGGAGAAATCTCAGCTGGTGATCATTGGCTACGTCATTGGTTTGTTCTTTCTTATTCAAAAACTCATTTTTATGAATTGTTTCTTATTTGCAATGAATTGTGCCATGATTATTATTGTTATTTCTGAGATTTTCATGATGATTAGTGAGTAGTTCCGTCGTTCTAGGGCATGGGGATGAACCCTATGAACCCGATCTTTTGAATTGTGATGAATTTGTAGATTTGTTGCTAGAAGTGATAATGGTTAGGTTGTGATCGATATATTACGAATAGCTAGGAATTCATATTGATTGGGATTTGCAAGAGATTGGATCCCAATTAATAGGAAGGCCTAGATATTCGATTTAGATTGATAATTGGAATTCTCTAGATTTGGTTTGTAAGAGATTGGACCAAAGCTAGGATTTTTAATTATAAATCTATACCAATATTCGTTTGCAAGAGATTGGACAAATACGAACTATCATAACCTAGATCGTAGCTCGAGTTTGCACGAAAGTGGGCTCGAGATGCGATTGGACAATGATGTCGTTCTTCACGCTAGCAGTTTATGCTAGGGTTTGCACAGAGTGGGCCCTAACTTAGGTTTGCTATAGACCGGTAATAGCGCGAGAGCATGAGCTTGGTTCTACATTAAGTTGCGACTAGTTCACCTATATTAAAACTTATCAACAATGAAATTTATGATTCACAAGGATGAGAGACAGTCCGTAGTGGGGATTTCCTATCCCTAGACGCCTTTTATTATATTGATATTTCTTGCTATTGAACGATTGTGAAGATTTCACCAAAATTACTCTTATTCTCTTGATAGATAGGTAATTAAAGTGAGATACTGTCATTTGTCCTCCCTGTGTTCGATACCCGCTCGCCACTACACCGTGCGCTTGAGGTAAGACTACAAGTCATTTTTCTGGTGTATATCCGGACGCGATCAGGCTCAGGGGGTTCAGAATGGGAGATAGAAGAGCAAAGAGCACGTGCACTTACCGGATCAGGAGGTTGCAGACGACGTCGGGGCTGGCATCACATGCGGAGTTGTTCTCGAGGCTGCGCTGGCCGGGGGAGGTGAGGGAGAGGCCAACGAAGACGGCGATTGTGAAGGCCATCCAGCGCCGTAACGTGGATGCCCTTCGTGCTCCGGGAGCTCATCTTCCGATCTTCAGATCTGAAACCTTTGTTTGTTATTATAATTTAATTGATTCAATCATGGAGTTGGATACTGAAGGGGGATGAGGAGGAGAGAGATGAGAATCGAGAACCATGATTTCTGTTTAGATTTAGACGAAGAGGCGAGATGAAGGGGCACGTGCTAGTTTTTTTTGGGAAAAGAGATTTAAAGCTGAGATGTTTTTTTGGGAAGAGATAAGGTTCACAATTTTGGTCTTTCCCTAAACACAATTCACCACAAAATTTCAAAAATCGAATCTCAGCCGCTCTTTATCCTGTCCTAGTCAGCCCTAGGATTCAAAAATCGCTGTCAAATGTATTATATATATATATAATACATTTGACAGCGATTTTTGAATCCTAGGGCTGACTAGGACAGGATAAAGAGCGGCTGAGATTCGATCTTGGTAAATCAATGGTTGAGAATAGATTTTGTGAAATTTTTTGAGGGAAAGTGCTTTGGAAACATAAACTTTGAAATTAGAAGTGCATTGGGAAAGAGTGTGGAAATTAAATTTGGGAGGAAAAGTGCATTGGGAAAGATTGTGGAGATTAAATTTGGGGGAAAAGTGCCTTGTAAACTTAAACTTTGAAATTAAAAGTGCCTTGGGAAAGATTGTGGAGAATCATGATCCATTAAATTAAACAAAATAAAAAATTTAGCGTAAAAAAATTTAGCGGAACAACAAATTAGCGTTAAAAAACCTGCTATTTGTTGTTCCGGCACCCGCGCCAAAGGCGTCCTGCTAAATTTTTTTACGCTAATTTGGTGCCCCGCTAAATTTTTTTACGCTAATTTGTTGTCCCGCGCCAAAGGCGCGGGCGCCAAATTTGTAGTTCGACGTCGAATTTGTTGTTCCGCGCCGAAGGTGCCGTGCCGCTAAATATTTTTACGCTAATTTATTGTTTCGTTAAATTTTGGCTGTGGAAATAATTTTCGAGAAACAAAGATTTCGCGGGGGAAATAAGTTCGGTGCTCGCGCCGAATGTGCCCGCTAAATTTGTTGTTCTGCGCCAAAGGCGTCCGCGCTAAATTTTCTTACAAAGATTTGTTGTTCTGCGCCGAATGCGCGGGCGCCAAATTTGTTGTTCGACGCCGAATTTGTTGTTCCACGCCGAAGACGCCCGCGTCGAAGGTGCCCATGCCGCTAAATATTTTTACGCTAATTTATTGTTCTGTTAAATTTTGGCTGTATAAATAATTTTTCGGGGAACAAAGATTTCGCGGGAGAAATGTTAAATGAACCATGTCCGCGGGCACGGGTTATGACTAGTATATATATATGGGTAAAAGGGATCTAGGGTGCCTCCTTAGATTCAATCTAAGGAGGCGCCCCCATTTCCCCCCATCTCCTATATTTTTTTGAATTTTTTTTCATGGGTTTGTTTTTCACCTCATGGATGATCAACATACCAAATTTCAAGATATTCTAATACTTTTTGAGCCCTCATCTACCCCTTGCAACTTCATAGGGTTTTCAGCACGTTTTCAGACCGTTGAAGTTGCAAGGGGTAGATGGGAGCTTAAAAAGTATTGGAATCTGTTGAAATTTGGTATGTTGATCATCCATGAGGTGAAAAATGAACCCATGAAAAACAATTTCAAAAAAATTATGGGAGATAGGTGGAAATGTGGGCACCTCCTTAGATTTTATCTAAGGAGGCACCCTAGATCCCTTGATACCTTATATATATATATATATATATATATATATATATATATATATATATATATATATGAAAAGTTAGTTGATTCTTTATTCAATGATGTGCAAAATGATACATCAATATAGTATATAGGCATGAGGTTTCAATATAAAAAGGAGAGGGCACACACACACACACACACACACACACAGATATATATTTTGGAAAGTTAGTTGATTCTTTATTCAAGGATGTGCAAAATGATACAGCAATATAGTATATAGGCATGAGGTTTCAATATAAAAAGGAGAGGGCACAAGCGTCGTCACTCTTTAATATTGATTCCCCACCATACTGCAATCTATACAAAGAATGAATGATGAAACTTGTAAAAATAGAAGTTAGCCCAAATCTCTGAACTCCCAATTTGCAAATACATCAGCCTCCTACGAAGTAACTGGATCTTGATCTCTCATAGCCACTCTTATATCAGCTGCAATCTCCTCAAAAAGGATAGTTTTCCCTTTGCTTGTATCTTCAAAGATTCTTCGATTTCGCTCCGCCAAATATGCCACACCAAAGCTAAAAGAGCAGTTTTTGCCAACCTGCTCAAAGTATTCTTTCCTCCAAAATGCAAAAGATAGTGTTCTCCAACCTCAGTAAGGGAAGGAACAATTTGATGTTTGATATTCAATTTTAACATAGCCCTATTTAGTATATAGCTAGAATAGCTGCAATTAAAGAAGAGATGGCTTATATCTTCTATGTTGTCGCCTCCACATAGAACGTAATTTACTGGTGTGTTTAACCCCCATCTGCTAATAATATCTCTGGTTAGAAGCTTACCCTTGAAAGCTCTGAGGAGAGTGAGAGACAATTTTGGAATATGACCCAGAAACCAGATTAACTTCTGAAATGGGAAAGGATGACCATGTAGCTGCACCCCCTCCCAGGCTTCTTTAAAATGAAATTCATCTCCTTTACAATTAGCTCTTAACATCGACCTGATGTCGGCCACATTTGGCGCCCAAGCCCACCTATCAGCCCAATGTGTAAGAGATACCTGGGAGAGGTGCCGCCGGATTTGTGCTAGTGAAGGGTCATCCACCCAATCACCCCGGTCCCAGAATTCATTCACTGTCTTCAATGAGGAAGCCTGTGGAACTGCAACTAAGTCTTTTAGGGGCCCACAGTCCAGCCAGTAGTCATGCCAGAAGAGGGTTGATCGCTCATCTTTCACAATTCTCCTGATGAGCTTTTGGGATACACTTCTACAGTTCAACATATGCTTCCATGTTCCGGATTGCGTGACTATCCCCTTTGCCGCAAAGAACCCACCCGCCTCACTATATCTATCCCTCATTAGTCTTGCCAATAGGCTATTAGATGTAAGAAATCTCCACGTCAGCCTAATGCCAGAAGCAACATTGAGATCTTCTAGTAATCGGATGCCCACCCCTCCTTCAGACTTGGGTGTACAGATATCCTCCCACGCCCAGGAACGAGAAGATCCCATAATGAATCGCCTGCAAAGAGAAGAAATTGCCCGCACGCTGGTGTAAGGCATATGGAAGGCTTGCATCCAAAATGCGACCATTCCATATATAACAGTTTTGACCAGCTCAATCCGCCCAGAGATAGATAACAATGTAGACTACCATCCCATCAGCCTCTTCTTGCATTTATCCACCAATCTACTATACATAGGTGATTTTGGATATTTGGATGATAAAGGCAAGCCCAGATATGTGGTAATATTAGTAGAAATTTTGATGCCCAAATAGTCCGCTAAATCTGTCTTGTTTTTGTCCCCCTTACTGAACAATGCGGCACTCTTGTCCCAGTTGACTTGAAGCCCTGTATAATCATTAAAATCTTGCAACAAGGACTTGATGCTCATAAATGATTTCTTACTAGCTCTGTAGAACACCAGTAGGTCATCAGCGAAAAGAAGGTGGGAAATGGATCCTGAACATCTCATTGGCTGAAGAGCGCCTCTCACTAGAGCTTTAGATACTAAGATGGAGAAGGCTTCCATAAAAATTACAAACAAATATGGAGAAAGAGGGTCTCCTTGTCTTAGTCCCCTGTTGCCGTCAAAATACCCCACTGGCAAACCATTAACCATAACAGAGAATGTGGGCGTAGAAATACATTCTCTGATCCACCCAATAAATGTAGAAGGAAATCCCAACTGTCTCAGAAAGTACAGTACAAAGTCCCGATTTACGCTGTCAAAAGATTTCCTCAAATCCAGTTTAAGACAAGCCCTTCCCCCCATAGGGTTACTAAAGTCTCTGATCTGCACGTGGGCTATAAGGGTGCAATCTGATAATAATCTTCCTTTTAGAAATGCAGCTTGATTTAGGAAATCAGCTCATGAATCACCACCTTGAGCCTATTGCAGATAATTTTGCTAATGATCTTGTATAAGACATTGCAGCAAGCTATCGGCCTATAGTCTCCAAGGCTCGTAGCATTAGAATTCTTAGGGACAAGGGTCAGATGGGTGTGGTTTAGCTTCCTTAAGAGAGTGCCAGATTTGACAAAAGACTTTACTGAAACCGATACATCCTCCCATACAAGGTGCCAGTAATGTTGGAAGAAATGACCATTAAATCCGTCAGGGACTGGAGCCTTATCAGGCCCAATCTGGTAAACAACACTCTTAATCTCCTCATAAGATATTCGCCTGATCAGCCAGGCCGAAGCTTCCTCCGTAAGGATGCGCTTAGGGGTAAGTGTTGGAAAAGTACTCCCATAGTGATTTTGATTATATAAACCCACATAATAAGCAAGAACCTCCTTCTTTAGATCATCATACAATCTATTCTGCCTACCCATATCATCCACAAAATGGCTCAGATTATTGTGGTTGTGCCTTGATTTCATAGAATTATAAAAAAAATTTGTATTGCGATCTCCCAAGGTCATCCAATCTTGGCGGCTTTTTTGGCGGAACATTTCTTCCTCGAGACTCATAGCATTAGCCAATTCCTTTAACCCAGCTTGCTCAAGAGCTTGGATTGAAACATTAGATTACAATTGAGGATTGTTGCGGATTGATTCCAGCTTGGTGCGGCCTGCCACCACCAGCTTAGATGCATTATAGGAACTTGACCAGCTTCGAATAAGAGGCTTCAGCCTCTTTACTTTTTGACACACGCGATACATCGGTGTGCCAGCCACATATCCAGCCTAGCTTTCCTTTATAATATCAGAGATCCCTGGGCATTTGGTCCAATAATTAAAGAACTTGAATGGTTTTGGATCGGATTGTACCTGAGGATGTAGTCGGACAACCATTGGCGAGTGGTCACTTGTGTGTGGATCCAAATATTCCATAAATGAATCAGGCAGATGATTGAGTCATTCGGCAGTAATAAATGTTGGATATGGACGACATGAATACACCCATGAGGGGATGTATGAGGGTATACGGACCTCAGATGTCGCGTGCATGAAAGCGTGCACGAAGGGAACCTTTTCTCGTGTGAAAAGGACCACTCGATAAGTGGAAAAAGTCACTTTATAAGTGCATAAAGGCACTTGATAAGTGAATGAAGAAGAGGATAAGTAAATGTGCTAATATAGGCTAATAAGCTTATATTTAGTTATTTCCTACAATAACTACCCCTAAAGACTATAAATAGGACCCAAGGGTAAGGCATTTACACCATTCCATCCATGCCATAAGTTTGCATAAGGCAACTTATGTTCTTCTTCTCCCTTCCATTAAAATCCTCTTCTAAATAGAGATTTAGGCGGTGAAACGCTGCTTCGATCCTCCGTGACGAAGTACCGACCGTTGTGGCGAATCCGAGGGTGAAGTTCAGAGACTATGGTGCCACATACGCATGCGTAAGTCTATGTTATTATTCGATCCTAACGTCGTCGTTTTGACATAATCCTACATTGGTATCAGAGCCATACGGGTTCGCCCCGGTCTAACCATCGCCTCGGTCTCACCGATGAACGCGGCGTTATCTCTTTCACGAATGCGTCTCCTTCCATTATGGATATGGTAGGAACACGTCGTGACAGAGAGAACGCAATAGTTATTCTTTTCACGTTCGGGTCTTCTGTCATTACGGATATGGCAGGAACTCTTCGTGACGGGAAGAACTTACCGTTCATCTCGCCAAACTCGCGCTCTTCATGGATGCTGAGTCTCCATTCATAGGGAATGTGAACTCTCTTCATGTGGAGCGTGTAGTTTGCGGCCTTGAAAACGCGTTCTCTTCAATTTTTGGCACACGGCCATTGAAGCAAAACTGTTTTCTAAACGAACGGGTGCTTTATCGACGAACAGGTGCTTCATCGGAAAAGACGATGGCGGTTATTCTCAACGGAGAAGATGAATTTTTGGTGCATGATCACCATGGCCATATGGGCTATGGAGGCAATGCATCCCCCCTCCCCATGCGGAGGGGGTTGGCTACGGCCAATAACAACCACGGCCACCCCACCGGCGGGGGTGTGCGGCCAACCCCATGCAAGGGGGAGGCCGGCCATGGCCATATGGGCCATGGCCGGCCCCGGTCGGCATTGGCCGGCCCCGGCCAGGGCCTGGCCGGCCCTGGTCGTGGCCAGGGCCAGGCCTGGCTGAGGCCAAGCCAAGGCCTGGAGGCCCTGGCCAGCCTCGGCAAGAGCCAGGGGCCGGCCTGGCCGGCCCTGGCAGAGGCCAGGGCCAGGCGACCTGGCCCCTGCCAGGGCCTGGGGCGGCCCTGGCCGAGGCCAGGGCCAGACCCTGGCCGGCCTTGGCCAGGGAAGAGGCCCTGGCCAAGGGGCCAGTGCCCCTGGCCGGCCAGGGCAGAGGCCCTGGCCGAAGGGCCAGGCCCCCCCTGGCCGGCCCTTGGCCGGCCTCGGCCAGGGCAGAGGCCCTGGTCGGGGGTGCCAGGGTCCTTGGCCGGCCAGGGCAGAGGCCCTGGCCGACCAATCAGGGACCTTTGGCCGGCATTGACTGGCCTCGGCCAGTGGCCTTGGCCGATGGAACATGAACATGCCAAAAAGCCCTACGGTGCCAGTGGTTTCGGCCCCGGCCACCTGCAAGGCAAGCCCATACGGGGCTGACGGCGGTTCTCTGCGGTAAATTCTCCTACAGAAGGGGAGCGCCTGGATCCATACGGGAGCTGGCGACAATGGCTTGCAGAAAAATCTCCTCAAGGGGGATCCGACCTTGGCACGGCTACGGCTCAACCCCGGTAATGGCCAGGGATTGCCGAATATTTCGCTAGTATCATAAGGGTACTAGGTTGAAACATACATTCTGCAAAATACGTTTGCAAAATCCTTTTGAAAAACACTTTTTCAAAATACGTTTTTCAAAATCGCTTTTTTCCGCTGCAAGTACTATAAGAGTACTATCGTTTGATAAGTGAGGGGGAAATATTGAAAGTTGTTCTAGATGGTGATTGGAATCGTAGTGACCTTTCCGATTCTAGAACAACATCTTCAATATTTTTCGAAAGTAACTTATCAAATATAATAATATCATTTCAAGTGGGATTTTTTCCAAGTGGGAGTGCTATCTATGTATAAGAAATTTTTATGCAATGATTTTTGATCGAACCTTCGGTTTTGTGTCTTTTGCAGCATTTTAAAGTTAAAATGTCTTCCGCTTCAAAGAACATCGTCGCTGAGTTAAACAGAGGTGAAAAACTCAACGGTGATAATTACAAACTATGGTCCATCAAGATACAATATGTTCTAGAGGAGCAAGAAGTGCTCGAAACTTTGAAGAACATAATGATTGAACCAGAGTTGGGCACTACGGCCCAACACAGCCGAGACAAGGAAGTTTTTGATGCTTGGTCTCGGAAGAATAAGATTGCTTGCATTACGTTGTTGTCAAGTATGGCAGACGACATAATGCGAATCTTCCGAGAGCATGACCTAGCCATGGACATATGGTCCAAGCTTGAGGAGAAGTTTGGTGGCACCTCGGTGTCCAAACTTCGTTATTTAACTATAAGATTTGATTCATACAAGAAACGTCCAGATCATTCCATGGGGAAACATCTGCGACATATGGCAAATCTAATCTTAGAGTTAAAGGATGCAGGTCATGTGCTTATTGATGAGCAACAAATCCAAGCAGTCATACGTTCCCTACCAAATGGGTGGGACCAAATGAAGATGCATCTCACTCATAATGAGAGCATCAAGAACTTTAGCGATGTTTCAAAGCACCTCGAGTTAGAGGAAGAGCGGCTTGCAGCTGCCAAGCCAAGTGCAGAAGTGCATATGGTTGCTAGTTCCTCGCACGGGGGAAAGAAACGAAAGAATAGTTTGAAGTTTACTAATGAACGTAATAAGCAACCTGAGTCTACCAAGAAACCCAAACATAAGGGTGGGAACAAGAAATGGCACAAGAAGAAAGACTTGAAGAGGATCAAGTGCTTCAAGTGCAACAAGTTAGGTCACTATGCCCGTTCTTGTACGGATGAAGGTAACAAGGTAACTTGCAATACTAGTTACATATGTGTTTCTAGTTCAATATTTCTTGTAGAATCTAATCCATTTTGGATAATTGATTCAGGTGCCACCGACCACATAGCAAGGGACAGACGGTCCTTCGTGGAGTATCACCGGATACCCCAAGGAACAAAGTGGATATATGTAGAAAACAACACACGTGTTGAAGTGAAAGGCGTTGGGACTTGCAAGCTCGTCTTGGACAACGGCCGCACTATCTTACTACATGATGTCCTCTTTGCTCCAGATATTCGAAGGAATATTATATCTGTGGTCCGTATTAATGGGTCTTGGTTATAGCTGGTTTTTTCATAATTGTAAAGTGAACTTTGTTGGATATTGGACTCCCCGGATTTGGTTTTGGATGATGAACAAACATAAATATATCGTGAACTAACACTTTGTGAGCGCAGTTATGGAGATCGTCGCAAAATTCATATGAATATCAATTACGACGTCTCAAGACTTCTCAAAGCACGTGATCGTATGCCTAAAGCTTCGTTGAAGCTTATGGACCTTTTTAGAAGTCATGAAGATTCGATTGAAGCTATTGAAGACGGTATCGTCAAGTTTTATTTATAGTCTTTAAGCTTCTTTCGTAGAATGTTAAGCCTTGAGTAGGTCTTACGGTTTAAATCTTCATAACGCTCATATCTTAGCTCTAGGATCTTAGTTGAAGTCCATACAATTCTTCCCGAAGCTTCGCGCTTCGATTCGGACTTCTTGTGCATGTTAGTTGGTTCAAGAAGAAGAACTGACCGACTAGATGGTGATCTAGTCGGTCGGCAAAGCTTCTTGGACCGACTAGTTTTTGTCAGTCAATTCTAAGCTCTTTACTGTTTACAGTTAGTCGGTCTAAGTTGACTCACCGACCGACTAGTTTGTGAACTAGTCGGTCAGTGATGCTTCTGTGACCGACTAGTTAAGCTTTCTCTGTACATGCACATTTGAGCCTGAGCTACTGTTTATCATTAGTCGGTCTGTGTTCATTGATCAACCGACTAGTTGATGAACTAGTCGGTCAACTTTCCTTCTTGGACCGACTAATTTAGCTTTACTGTACATGCCAATTTTTCACCTAACTTACTGTTTATCGTTAGTCGGTCTATGCTCATTTGGCGACCGACTAGTTGGTGAATTAGTCGGTCAATATTTGTTCTTGGACCGACTAAGTCTATTTATGCTCAGACTTCAGTTTTATCTGTTAGTCGGTCTCAGTTGAGTAAACGACCGACTAGTTGTGAAACTAGTCGGTCAGCTACTCTTCTTGGACCGACTAGTTCCTTATGTCTGTGCTTTGATCTTTTCTCTGTTCACTCATTAGTCGGTATACGTTTATTGACCGACCGACTAGTTGATGAACTAGTCGGTCGGTGGTTGTTCTTTGACCGACTAGTTGGGTTCAGAAAAGAGCCGTTGGAGCTTTAATTGAAACGTTTTTCTCTCTCTCTCTCCTCTATCCTATAAATACTTGTTGGGCTGCATTCATTGCAGTCAAGGCTGATATTATTGCAAGTTTAGAGATCAAGAGAAATCATTCCAAGCTCATTCAAAGCTCTTTCATTCCATTCAATAATCTCTCATCACTCTTACTTCCAAAGAGAGATTCATTGAGTGTGAAGCCTTCCAAGCCAAGTGCTTGATTCTAGGTCACCAACATCCCCATAGCTCTCCATCGCTGATCTACATCTTGGAGCTAGGGTTTGGTGCCACCTCTTCTTCCTCAAAATCATCTTTGCCCTAATTCGTAAGCATTACTCAAGGCATAGGTATTTTGTCGGCAAGAATTTTCTTATTTCATTTCAATTTCATATTGTAAGTTTCACTCTCGGTTGTGAGAGTGTGGTTACGATCCCGGGTTGTGGGAGTCACAAATTACTTTGTGTATGATTTGACTTGTGGAGGTTTTTCACAAGTATTTCATAGTGGAAATCTTGAGTTAGGGTTTCTAACTCAAGTATCCGGAGGGGATCCGGGTGGTTGAGACGTAGGATCACCGGGAACAAGTCGGGTAGACTTGGGTGGATCCGAACCCAGTAATATCTTGTGTTAGCATTGTTAATTTTGTTGTTGTCTTCAATTTAAGCTTCCGCAAATTGATTTGGTAGTTGTTTGCACGATAATTAGGAATTATACTCCTTGTTATTTTTAAAGTACTATTCACCCCCCTCTAGTACTTGTGCAGTAGCTTGTAGGGCATTACATTTGGTATCAGAGCCAGATACTTAGCTATGTCTGCCAACGACAACAAGACCGTGCATCCACCTTCCGACTATGGCACCTTCAGGAACCGTGAAGGAGCATCTTCGGTGATGGAAGGACATTCCTCAACGAGGCCTCCATTCTTCAACGGTACCAACTACGGGTACTGGAAATGCAGGATGGAAATCTTCCTCCGGAGTGCATCTCTATGGAGGACTACAATGAAGGAATACATCGAACCCGTCGAAGAAGACTTTGAGAAATGGACAACCGCGGAGGTCGCCGCGGAGGTAAGCAATGCCAAGGCAATGAACGCCTTGCAATGCGCATTGGAGCCCGAGGACTTCAATAAGATATGCACATGTAAGAGTGCATATCAAATTTGGAACTCCCTCCTCATACTACATGAAGGGACGAGTAGGGTAAGAGACTCTAAACTCGTAGTTGTTAACAAAGATTACGAAATGTTTCATATGCAACAGGGCGAGAAGATGAAGGAGTATTACACTCGCTTCGTCGACATCATAAACGAGTTGGAGGCTCTCGGCAAAACCTACACCCAAAAGGAGAAGTGTTCGAAGCTTATTGAAGGACTTCCTTCTTCTTGGGAAAAGCGTACCTTCGCCATCGAGGAAGGTAATGATATGAACAAGTACACCGTAGTTCAACTAATGGGTACTTTAATGTCATACGAGGTACGCAAGGATAGCAAGTTAAAATTGCAGGAAAAGATGAAGTCCTACCTAAAGCAAGACGAGCCAAAGAAGAAGGCTATTGCTTTCAAGGCCGCTCCATCCACATCCACATCAACCGATGATGAAGACTCGGAAAACGAGTTGGACTTGGAGTCCATGGTACTCATGGCCAAGAAGTTCAACCGTTTCTTCCGAAAAGGTAACTATAAGAACAAAGCTAAATTTGGTTCTTCTAACGCCTCCTCCTCTCCTTTGTGTTTCAAGTGCAATAAGCCAGGACACATGAACGCGGAGTGTCCTCTAAATAAGCAAAAGGAGAAGTGGAAGGCGTCGAAATTCGATAAGTCCAAGAAGTACAAGAAAGGGAACAAAAAGGGACTTGTCGGAGCAACATTCACCGACTCCGAGGATTCCTCAAGCGGAGAGTCGGACGATGAGCAAGTGGAGCAAGCACACATGTGCTTCATGGCAAGAGAGGAGAATGATTAATGATCTTCCTCTTCCGATGATAGTGACGACGAAGGCGATGAGGTAACTATGGATGACCTTAGGAATGCTAATTCTCAATTATGGTCTAAGTATACTAAATTAGTAAATAGGAATACTAAAGTAAAAGATGACCTAGCTAGCATTCAAACCTCGCCTAAAACTATCATCACCAACAACGACACCGTTGTTGAAGGGTTGAGGAATGAGATTGTTAATCTCAAGACTCAACTTGAACATGTTAGCATTGAAGATCCGGAGGAGCACAAGATAGCGGATTTGACTTCTCAAAACTCGACTTTGAGTATTGAGAATGAGAGTCTTAAATCTCGTGTTTATGTGCTCACATCGCAAGTATCCAACTTGGATACTTCTATGCGTTCTCTCACCGAGAAATATGAGAACACATTAGGCCGAATTAATAAATTCAATAAGGGTAAGGACCATTTGGATAAAATCCTAAGTGACTTACTTCCGGCCAATCACCACATTGGCTTGGGGTATACGATGGGATGTTCATCCAAATCGGCCACTACTTTTGTTAGGCCAACTTCCGGTGACTCAACGAGTGGTAGCAAACACTCTATTGGTAGTGCTTCTACCAATGGTGCTTCCACCTCGTCCACACCCTCTTTCGGAAAGAAACCCACTTTGGGTGGACCTCCAAAGAAGGGGCATGCTTATATGTACACCAATACTATGCCACGTAGGAACACACGTCCTACTCCACCGGCTCACACATATGATGATTTTTATGCAACACATTCACGGGCACGTGCACACCATGTGAGACACCCTCACGCACGTGTTCCCACACATGCATATGTTCACCCACAACATCATATGAATAATTATCCACATGCACCATTCCATCATGTTCCTTATGCCTATCCACAACATGCATCACGTAGAAATCAACGTCGCATGCATGCACCCAATAGGATGAGGGCTCCCAAGATTTTCACTATTTGGAGCCCAAAGGACACAAGCATGGATGAAAAACAAGTTTACATGAATGCTTATTTTTCTGATGTTGTGCATAGTAGAAATTATGTGGGGAAGTCTAAGTCCAATTGGACTTGGCATCCAAAGGTCTAATCTTTTAGACCCAATGACCTTGGGTACCATGATATGAAATTTTCTATCTTTAGGTACTCAAGGAAAAGAAAAAGAAAAGGAGCAACAAATTTAAATTTAGCTCCAAGGGGAATTGGATACTCGATAGCGGGTGTTCAAAACACATGACGGGTGACGCTCAATTGCTCTCCGGAGTGGTTCCCATTGCAAATGGAAACCGAGTTGTATTTGGAGGCAACGAGAGCGGAACCATCATAGGTGTTGGTAAAGTGGGTAATCCTTCTAAACCCATTATATGTGATGTTTAACTTGTTAAAGGATTAAACCACAATCTTATTTCAATAAGTCAACTTTGTGACAAAGGTTACAAAGTTAACTTTGCGAAAGGAATGTGCCATATTTTAAGAAAAGATAATAATGAATTATTGTTTTCCGGCACACGCCATAAGGATATATATATCCTAGATCTTCCAAGATCACATGAACAATGTCTTATTGCCAACACAAGTGAACAACACTTATGGCATCGACGTTTTGGTCATGTGAACTTTGGAACACTTTTTAAGCTTTCCAAGTTAAATTCTATTATAGGCTTCCCTAAGCTTGTCTTTCAAAAGAAAATCTTTTGTGACTCGTGTCAACGAGGCAAGCTTCCAAAATCTTCGTTTAAACCTAAGAAAAGCATTTCTTCTAAGCGGCCTCTAGAGCTATTCCATCTAGATTTATTTGGGCCAACTAGAGTTGCTTCATTAGGTAATGCTAGATATGGACTTGTCATCGTTGATGACTTTTCTAGGTTTACTTGGGTATTTTCATTGTGTAATAAAAATGAAGCTTTTGAAAACTTCACAATTTTTGTTAAGAAAGTACAAAATCTCTTAGGAACCACCATTGTCACTATTCGTAGTGATCATGGAGGTGAATTTGAGAATGAGTCTTTTGAGACATTTTGTGATGAAGTTGGTATTACACACACCTTCTCTTTCCCTCGTGCACCTCCTCAAAATGGTGTAGTTGAGAGAAAGAATAGGACGCTAGTGGAGTGTGCTCGCACTATGCTTGATGATAGCTAACTTGGCCATCAATTTTGGGCGGAAGCGGTACATACCGCTTGCTATGTGTTTAATAGAATACTTTTGAGACCCGGCACTAAACAAACTTGTTATGAATTGTTGTTTGGTAGGTTGCCTCAAGTTAAACATTTTCATGTTTTTGGTTCGAAATGTTTTATTAAGAACACGTATGGTAGTTTGGACAAATTCGATCCAAGATCCGATGAGGGGATTTTTGTTGGATATTCTTCGCGTAGCAATGCCTACCGGATATTCAACAAACGAACCTCAACGATCGAGGAGTCGCTTCATGTGTCATTTAATGAAGGATTTGTTCCAACTAGAATTACTAATGATGATGACTCTATGGATGTCTTATGTGATTCAATTGGTAATTCTAACTCTAATGATTCTATTGATTCTATTGAGACTAACCCGTCTAATGAAGTTGTTGAGAATGTTCCTAGTGACCAAGGTATTTCCAAACGGCTTCATACCGTTCGTGACCATCCTCATGAGCAAGTCATTGGCAATATCCATGATAGTGTCAAGACGAGATCGCAAGTGAACTACTTCGCTCATTGTGCCTTTGCCTCCTCGATAGAGCCAAAGAATGTTAATGAAGCATGCGAAGATAGCGCTTGGATCTTAGCCATGGAGGAGGAACTCATTCAATTCGAGAGGAATGAAGTTTGGGAGCTTGTTCCATTGCCATCGAAGAACCACACCGTCATATGGACAAAGTGGATCTTCAAGAACAAAACTGACGAGAACCAAGTCGTCGTCCGGAACAAAGCTCGGTTAGTTGCTCAAGGCTACCGTCAAGAGGAAGGTATAGATTTCGAAGAATCCTTCGCTCCGGTAGCTAGATTAGAATCAATTAGATTATTATTGTCTTTTGCATGCCATAAGGATTTTAAATTATTTCAAATGGATGTTAAAAGTGCATTTTTAAATGGAGATGTTGTTGAGGAAGTTTACGTTTCTCAACCTCCGGGTTTTATTAATGAAAAATTTCCAAATCATGTTTTTAAACTAAAGAAAGCGCTTTACGGCTTGAGACAAGTTCCTCGAGCATGGTATGATCGCCTAAAGAATTTTCTTTTGGATTTGAATTTTAAAATGGGAGAAGCTGATTCTACACTTTTTATTAAGCATTCGAATAATGATATAATTTTAGTTCAAATTTATGTTGATGATATCATTTTCGGTGCTACTAACTTTGCTCTTTGCGAAGAGTTTTCTAATGTTATGAAGGAACAATTTGAGATGAGCCACATGGGTGAGCTCAAATATTTCTTAGGTCTCCAAATTCGCCAAATGGACGATGCAATCTTCATCCACCAAATGAAGTATACGGTGGAGTTGCTTAAGCGATTTGGAATGGAGAGTGCCTCCGGGAAAAAGACTCCAATGAGCACGACTACGCATCTTGAAAAGGATACGGGCGGTAAGGATGTAGACATTCGTCTATATCGAGGTATGATAGGTAGTTTACTTTATCTTACCTCAAGTAGGTCCGATATTATGTTTGTCGTATGCGTATGCGCTCGTTATCAGTCTCAACCTAAGGAGTCTCACTTAGTAGCGGTAAAACGAATTTTCCGTTATCTAAGTTATACACTTGATTTTGGATTACTTTATCCAAAATCTAGCACGTATGAGTTAATCTCATATAGTGATGCCGATTATGCGGGATGCAAATCCGACAGGAAAAGTACTAGTGGCACTTGCCATTTTATAGGAAATTCCCTTGTCTCTTGGTTTTCCAAGAAGCAAAATTCTGTATCACTTTCAACCACCGAGGCGGAATACATTGCCGCCGGTGCCGCGTGTGCTCAAGTTCTTTGGATGAGACACACACTTAAAGACTTTGGTATAAACTGTGATACTTGCCCTATCATGGTGGACAACCAAAGTGCAATATGTCTTTCCAAGAACCCGGTACACCATTCCCGTTCGAAACACATAGATGTCCGACACCACTTTTTAGATGATCATGTTGCTAAAAAGGACATCATTTTAGTGTACGTTGAAACCCAGAAGCAAATCGCCGATATTTTCACGAAACCCATAAAGGAGGACTCCTTTGTGCGGTTACGTCGAGAATTGGGGATTATGGGTGAATATGAGATATAGGATTCATTTTTTATTCAAAATTCTTGCATGCTATACTATTCGTTATATTTGCTCATGCTTGTAGTATTGAAATTTTCTGGATTTTTGTTGAATTTTCGGAATTTTCGCTCGATTTGTGCGTAATCGTCAAATTTTAGATTTTCGATGTTTAATGGGGTAGTATAATGATTAATGAGAGTTTTTTGATGTTTCATCCAAGTGTGATTAGGAGAAAAATCAAAGTTCATACATTTTCAATTTTTGGACCTCTTTAGTCGGTTCATGTTCAGTGACCGACTGACTAGATTGAGATCTAGTCGGTCAGTAAGTGAACACAGACCGACTAATTCTTGTCAGTTAAATTGGGTTCAGCCACTGTTTGCAACTAGTCGGTTCAAGCTCATTGACCAACCGACTAGATCGTGATCTAGTCGGTCAGTGCTTGAACTGTGACCGACTAGTTGTGCCAGGGACTGTTTGGTCTTTTAAGCTCTCGACCGACTTAAGTTCATTTTAACCGATTCGTTTTCATTTTAGTCGGTCTCCATTCCTTCTCCAGCTCGAAAACCCCCGATCCTCCCTCGTGTCTTTTCGTCTTCTGTCGATCTCCGGCACATTTCCGGCCATCCTCTCCGTCGCCGGCCGTCGACCTCCTACCTAGGGTAACCCCCCCTCTCTCCATCTCCTGTCTAGGGTTCCTAGGGTTAGGGTTAGATCTTTTTCAGTTAGGGTTTCTATTGGTTTCGGATTTCCTAGGGTTGTGCTAGGGTTTCTTCGATTCGATCTCGTGTGTCGTGTCGTGCCGCGCTTATGGCTCGTACACATATCCCGATCACTCCATCTAGCCCCTCGCCGATGACCGTAGAACCTACCCCAACGGATCCCGTTCAACCTTCGAGAACCCCTCCGAAACGCCGTGCTAAGACCACCCAACCCTCGTCGTCTTCGCCTCCTCTCAAGAAGAAGAGGACGACGACCGCCAAGCCTAGAGCCCAACCCAAGACTAAGCCCAAGCCCAAGCAACTTGCATCTCCCTCTTCTTTCCATACTCCTACCGATTCCGATTCCGAGTTCATTCTCGAGCCTGAGACTCATAGGGAACCCACTCCTCCTACCCATCCTGAGTCTAGCTCCCGCCCTCGTACATCTACCCGTAAGCCTAAGGGAAAGGCTCCGATGCCGGTAGGCGGTGTCGATATCTCGTTGTGTCGCGATGACCCTTTGTGTCTCGTGGCTTACAACCGTATCGAACATTGCCCGCTGAATCTGGAGCATTTCGTCCAGTTTAGTGACTTCATAGGGCTAGCTGATCTTCTTTCGTCCTAGGGTCTTCTCGATTACCTTCGTTATGACCCGAAGGCGAATCCTCACCCCTACCCTCGTTTAGTTAAACTATTCTATGCCAATAGGATCCGGGGTCAGTACGATGCGACCCACTCTGTTGAGACTACTGTTTTGGGGACTCCTATAGTCCTCACAGCAGAAATCTTAGGAGAGATTTTGGGTATCTCCTCGTCTGGCCTCCTCCCCTCTGACATTTCTGTTGATGATATTTCTTCCCTTGATCAGACCATCCTTTCAGAGATTTTCCATCAGATTCCTCCCGCCATGATTGGCGTGCCCTCCAAATCCTTCAAGCCAAATGCATGGGTCCTGAATTTGATTCTGAAGTCGTGCTTGCTTCCCAAGTACGGCTCCTCATCTCTACCGTCCCAGCCTTTTCTGAAGCTGATTTATGCTATTTTCATGGGGAGCTCGATTAACTGGGCTCGCATTATACTCGATAAGATTGACTCTTTCGAGTGTATTCGCAAGACCACGAAATCGGCTCACATCCCCTTCCCGTGCTTGTTGACCCTTGTTTTCCGTCACTTCTGTGTCACACTTCCTCGTGACGATGAGCGTCCTCTTGGTCCTCCCCTGAACGCGACGGCCGTCAAGAAATCTCTTGCGGTGCTCTGTCACGTTCAGAGGACGACACCTTCAGCGTCTGCCTCTGCTTCTGCCTCAGCTGCTTCCTCTACCACTCTTGATGATGTCGTTCGGTTACTTCGTCATCACGAGTCTCGTTTGGCTCGTACCGAGGAGGTGGTTTGCCGTATGGCTAGTCTGATGGGTGTTCAGCTTCCTCCTCCTGTTTCTGAGGATGAGGAGATGGATGAGGAGGACATTGAGGAGCTTTGTCATGCCTCTACTCGTGCCCCTGAGGGCACTTCTGGTGATGCTGCTGCTGCTTCGACTACTGGTGATCCCGAGAGTACACCTGTTGCCACCACTCCTGCGGTGGATACTCCGACTGGTGCTCCCGAGGCCACTACCGTCGCTGCTCCTGAGTTTGTCTCTTCTGCCGTGCCTGAGACTTCTACCGTCGCTCCAGTTAACCTTCCTGCTGATCCAGTCACCACCACTTCTCCTGCAGAGCCTTCTGCTGCTGCAGATCCTGCCGGTTCCTCTTGACCTACTTTGAGGACTCTCCGATGCTCCTTGGATGATACATCTAGTGTGAGAGAGTTTGGTTAGGATAGAGTGGGGTTTTGGATCTTTTTGATGAAGTATTTTGATGTATTTTGATACTTTTGATGATGTATCTTCATGTATTTTGATGATGTTGTATGTTTCTGTTTCGACACTGCGATATCTGTGATATGATGATGTATTTTGTGCCCCGATCAGTGGATCGATATTTTGTATGTCAGTGATGTTCATTTTTGATGTACTCTAGTTCATATTTTATATATATATATATATACACATCGCAGTTGACATTTCATTCTATTGTGCACAATTTATAATTTCTTTTATGTCTCTGATGTTTGATTTCGACGCTCGACGATATTAACTTGGTTTAATAGAAATTTCTTCTATGGAAACATAGAATTGTTTTCCATGCACTAATTTAACCAAGAATGTTGATATTGGAGAGTATATTCCATAACTCAATCCGTAAAAATGATTCGAGTTTTGATGAGTTCGTTTTACGATTTTCGACTATGGTTTCATTGACACGCCTTGATTCTATTCGTATTTTTCTTTGGTGTCACTTGAACCGTCGTCGTATTCTACGACTCCCGTGCTTTTATTTGAAGCCATTGTTGTTGTCGTTGATCTCCTCCCGCTCTTTTTGCTAATGCCAAAGGGGGAGAGATATAATAATAACGATGTGCTAAATGAAAATTTAAAGCATTTTTCCAAAAATCTAATTTGATATGTTAGATTCAGGGGGAGTTAAGATATACAAATGGATTTTCAAATCCGATATTTCAATAACCTACATTTGGTATTCGATATTTCAATAATCGATTCTCGTTTTATATACTTTACTCGTCTGCTTGATGCGTATTATTATTGTTTAATTTGGAATTAATGTGTCATCAATGCAGGGGGAGTAAGTAAATTTCATTTGAATTATTATTTTTTATTATTATTTATGTTGTCTTGTCATCACCAAAAAGGGGGAGAATGTTGGATATTGGACTCCCCGGATTTGGTTTTGGATGATGAACAAACATAAATATATCGTGAACTAACACTTTGTGAGCGCAGTTATGGAGATCGTCGCAAAATTCATATGAATATCAATTACGACGTCTCAAGACTTCTCAAAGCACGTGATCGTATGCCTAAAGCTTCGTTGAAGCTTATGGACCTTTTTAGAAGTCATGAAGATTCGATTGAAGCTATTGAAGACGGTATCGTCAAGTTTTATTTATAGTCTTTAAGCTTCTTTCGTAGAATGTTAAGCCTTGAGTAGGTCTTACGGTTTAAATCTTCATAACGCTCATATCTTAGCTCTAGGATCTTAGTTGAAGTCCATACAATTCTTCCCGAAGCTTCGCGCTTCGATTCGGACTTCTTATGCATGTTAGTTGGTTCAAGAAGAAGAACTGACCGACTAGATGGTGATCTAGTCGGTCGGCAAAGCTTCTTGGACCGACTAGTTTTTGTCAGTCAATTCTAAGCTCTTTACTGTTTACAGTTAGTCGGTCTAAGTTGACTCACCGACCGACTAGTTTGTGAACTAGTCGGTCAGTGATGCTTCTGTGACCGACTAGTTGAGCTTTCTCTGTACATGCACATTTGAGCCTGAGCTACTGTTTATCATTAGTCGGTCTGTGTTCATTGATCGACCGACTAGTTGATGAACTAGTCGGTCAACTTTCCTTCTTGGACCGACTAGTTTAGCTTTACTGTACATGCCAATTTTTCACCTAACTTACTGTTTATCGTTAGTCGGTCTATGCTCATTTGGCGACCGACTACTTGGTGAATTAGTCGGTCAACATTTGTTCTTGGACCGACTAAGTCTATTTATGCTCAGACTTCGGTTTTATCTGTTAGTCGGTCTCAGTTGAGTAACCGACCGACTAGTTGTGAAACTAGTCGGTCAGCTACTCTTCTTGGACCGACTAGTTCCTTATGTCTGTGCTTTGATCTTTTCTCTGTTCACTCATTAGTCGGTATACGTTTATTGACCGACCGACTAGTTGATGAACTAGTCGGTCGGTGGTTGTTCTTTGACCGACTAGTTGGGTTCAGAAAAGAGCCGTTGGAGCTTTAATTGAAACGTTTTTCTCTCTCTCTCTCCTCTATCCTATAAATACTTGTTGGGCTGCATTCATTGCAGTCAAGGCTGATATTATTGCAAGTTTAGAGATCAAGAGAACTCATTCCAAGCTCATTCAAAGCTCTTTCATTCCATTCAATAATCTCTCATCACTCTTACTTCCAAAGAGAGATTCATTGAGTGTGAAGCCTTCCAAGCCAAGTGCTTGATTCTAGGTCACCAACATCCCCATAGCTCTCCATCGCTGATCTACATCTTGGAGCTAGGGTTTGGTGCCACCTCTTCTTCCTCAAAATCATCTTTTCCCTAATTCGTAAGCATTACTCAAGGCATAGGTATTTTGTCGGTAAGAAGTTTCTTATTTCATTTCAATTTCATATTGTAAGTTTCACTCTCGGTTGTGAGAGTGTGGTTGTGATCCCGGGTTGTGGGAGTCACAAATTACTTTGTGTATGATTTGACTTGTGGAGGGTTTTCACAAGTATTTCATAGTGGAAATCTTGAGTTAGGGGTTCTAACTCAAGTATCCGGAGGGGATCCAGGTGGTTGGGACGTAGGATCACCGGGAACAAGTCGGGGAGACTTGGGTGGATCCGAACCCAGTAATATCTTGTGTTAGCATTGTTAATTTTGTTGTTGTCTTCAATTTAATCTTCCGCAAATTGATTTAGTAGTTGTTTGCACGATAATTAGGAATTATACTCCTTGTTATTTTTAAAGTACTATTCACCCCCCCTCTAGTACTTGTGCAGTAGCTTGTAGGGCATTACAGACTTGTCTTGTAATAATACTCTAATTGGTTCTGGATATGTTTTCAAAGGATTTATTGTATTAAATACAATGTATGACTCCTCATTTTGTAATGAAAATTTCCTTGTTGCAAATTCTTTGACTTATGAGTCAAATATAATTTGTTGGCACGCAAGGCTTGGTCACATTGGACCAACACGTATGGATAGACTTGCCAAACATGGCCTTCTATCCAATGTTTCAAAAGTCGATATGTCGACCTGCGAACATCGCCTTGTAGGGAAATCTTGTCGCAAGCCGTTTGGAACCGGCACAAGGGCCGAGGTTCCATTACACCTTATCCATTCGGACATATGTGGTCCGATGAATGTCAAGACAAGACACGGGAAGTCCTATTTCATCACTTTTATTGATGACTTCACCCGATTCGGTCACATCTATTTGATATCCCACAAAAATGAAGCATTAACCTGCTTTAAAAACTAGGTGAGTTTGGTGGAAAATCAATTAGATCGCAAGATTAAGGTCTTGCCAACCGATAGAGGCGGTGAATATCAATCCGCAAGTTTTAAGGAACTTTGTGATGAAAAGGGCATGGTTCATCAGGTGACTATGCCTTATACTCCTCAACAAAATGGTGTTACAGAAAGGAGGAATAGGACTTTAATGGAAATGGTCCGTTCAATGATGGCGCAAGCTAACTTGCCAATCACCTTTTGGGGTAATGCATTATTGACAGCCACTTTCATCTTGAACCGCGTACCCTCGAAATCAGTTAGCTCCACTCCTTACGAGTTGTGGAACCAAAGGTCTCCTGACTTAAACATTTTGAAACCTTGGGGGTGTGCATCCTACGCACATATTTCCTCCCATAAGTATGGCAAACTTGCACCATGGGGAAGGAAATGTATCTTTATACGATACGCAGAAAAATCCAAATGTTATGTTTTCATTTGTCAGGAAGACAATGGAGGTCTAATTGAATTTGAGTCGAGGGATGTCACTTTCTTGGAAAACGAGTTTCCTAGACAGGGCGAGATAAGTCAGGACTTATCTCTATTTGAGATTTATGATCAAGAAGGATTACCTCATTCGAGTGGGAGAATTCTTGGTGAAGACGAAAATACGTTTCATACTTCACCAATGGATGATACGAATGACGCGAATCCTATTCCATAAGGGAATAATGATCCAAGTGGGAGCATTTCTAACAACATTCCAAGTGGGAGTGATATTAGAATTGATCTAAATTCAAGTCAACAAGGACTTGATGAATCTCAAATACAACGTAGTAGTCGTACAAGGTTGGCTCCTCTAAGATTTGAGGATGAATTTCCGCAAACCTTTATGACTTTACTACAAAATGATGACGAGCCTGCTACTTTCAAACAGGCCGTATCATGCCCTGCACAAGACAAATGGATGGAAACGATGAAGGAGGAGTTGGAATCCATGAAAGTTAACCAAGTCTATGACTTAGTTGACTTACCCAGAGGACATAGAGCTATTGGGAACAAATGGGTTCTCAAGATCAAGCATAAGGCTGATGGCTCTATAGACAGATATAATTCTCGCCTTGTCGCGAAAGGTTTTACGCAACAGGAAGGGATAGACTACGAAGAGACCTTCTCACCTGTTGTTCGTTTTACCTCGATTCGCCTAATTCTGGCTATAGTAGCTTGCTTAGACCTTGAATTACATCAGAGGGATGTAAAGACTGCCTTTCTCAATGGAGAATTGGACGAGGAGATCTATATGGAACAACCAACAGGGTTCTTAAAAGAAGGAAACAAACATAAGGTTTGTAAACTTCGTAAGTCCATATATGGTCTTAAACAATCCTCGAGGCAATGGTATATACGATTTCAAGAAGTTGTCTTATCAAATGGTTTTACCATGCTTGATGAAGATAACTGCGTATATGTCAAGAGGATTAAAAGCAAGTATATTATTATGTCTCTATACATAGATGACATTTTAATAGCCAGAAATGACAAGGGCTTTGTGATGGATATCAAGGCTTGGCTTTCATCAGTTTTTGAGATGAAAGACATGGGAGAAGCCGCATATATCCTTGGAGTTAAGATTTCAAGGAATCGCTCGAAGAAACTTCTTTCTCTTTCACAAGATACTTATATAGAGAAGGTTTTAGAACGATTTAATATGCAGGACTGCAAGTCCATTGATACTCCTATAAGCAAATGCGATAATTTATGTCTGAAATCGTGTCCAAAGAACCAAAAGGAAAAGGAAATTATGGAAAAAGTTCCATATTCCAGTGCAGTTGGTAGTCTTATGTACGCTATGATGTGTACAAGACCGGACATCTGTTTTGCCGTTGGAATGGTAAGTCGTTACCAATCCAACCCAGGGCAAGTACACTGGAAAGCGGTTAAGAGGATAATGCGGTATCGTAAAGGAACTGCGGACTATGCTTTATGCTATCAAGGAGATGCCTTGAGGCTCGAAGGCTACACTGATGCTGATTTGGCGGGTGATCTCGATGAGCGACGATCGACATCAGGATATGTTTTTCTACTCGGATCTGGTGCAATATCCTAGAGTAGCAAGAAACAATCCTGCATCGCACTTTCAACTATGGAAGCCGAGTTTGTAGCATTTAGCATGGCAGTCCAAGAGGCTGTTTGCCTTAGGAAATTCTTAGACAGGTTAATTGATGCAAGTGACTCAGGTGCTGTACCAATACACAGCGACAGTCAAGCATCTATAGCCTATGTCAAAGATCCAAAATTCCATTGTAAGACCAAACACATTGATATCCGCTACAAATTTGCAAAAGATTATGATAAGACCAAGAAGGTAGACATAAGGTACATATCTACACATGAGATGATAGCGGATCCGCTTACGAAGCCGATCCCCAGAGATGTGTTTTACAAACACTTATCATCTCAAGGATTGCGTAAGAGCTGAGTTGTACCAATGTAAATTCCTATGTCTGTAAGAGATCAAATTTAATAAAAGAATAAGTTCTTTTTTTACATTGCATGTGAGTTTCTAGAAAATGTTTTTGTGCATTTTTAAATCTCAGCTGGTTATTTGTATGTCGGACAGATTGAGGTTGGCTCTTTCACATGAGCAACCGCCTTTATTTTATCAAACGGGTAAAATAAAGATGAGACCTGTTTAAAGTCAAAATCGTCAGACGGATGATTTATAGTCATGACTTAAACAAAATGGTCGTTTGAAAGATCTGCATCATATGGATGCTTACAAAAGATCTAAGAGGATTTAAATCCTATCTGTCTTATGCTGGATGTGGGTCCAGAAGATCATTTGAGTAGCAAAAGGGACTCAAAATCAGACATTGTGGTGTCTGATCATCATCCTTATAACATCATTAAGACATACGCTCCCTGGGAAAGGAGTGATGTTGGAATACGTATTCATACTACGTATGCATTGGACCATTGGGTTAGAATAGTAATTGTATTTACTATTATGTGAGACCCAAAGACCACATGGGTCTTAACTCATTACCCTTATGGACTCTAATTGGTTCCTTTAGATTTGACTGGGTGATTGCTATCTTAGAATATTTCTTATGGACTATGGTCAATTCGGCCCGGCGGGACATGTTAGAAAAGCAAGTCAAGTCAAGATCGAAAGGATCGCAAGAAGAGGAAGATTAATTTCATATTCACATTTGGACTTTAAAGATTCAAAGCTGGCCAGCCAATTGTAATCCAGATGGGATTCAATTGTTGAATATAAATTATAAGAAATGTGAAGAAATAATCTAGGGTAAAGCATGCGTTGATCTACTCAACTTTGCACCTCGAGGAGTGTTGTGTATCTCTAACAAGTACACAACAGCGGACTCTATGCGCATGATGGTCACACGGCCTATTTCTCGGTATGATAAATAGAAGAGTTAAATGAAAAATGTTTCCTTACAATCCCCTCAAGTGTGAGTGGGAGATGTTGGATATGGACGACATGAATACACCCATGAGGGGATGTATGAGGGTATACGGACCTCAGATGTCACGTGCACGAAAGCGTGCACGAAGGGAACCTTTTCTCGTGTGAAAAGGACCACTCGATAAGTGGAAAAAGTCACTTTATAAGTGCATAAAGGCACTTGATAAGTGAATGAAGAAGAGGATAAGTAAATGTGCTAATATAGGCTAATAAGCTTATATTTAGTTATTTCCTACAATAACTACCCCTAAAGCCTATAAATAGGACCCAAGGGTAAGGCATTTACACCATTCCATCCATGCCATAAATTTGCATAAGGCAACTTATGTTCTTCTTCTCCCTTCCATTAAAATCCTCTTCTAAATAGAGATTTAGGCGGTGAAACGCTGCTTCGATCCTCCGTGACAAAGTACCGACCGTTGTGGCGAATCCGAGGGTGAAGTTCAGAGACTACGGTGCCTCATACGCATGCGTAAGTCTATGTTATTATTTGATCCTAACGTCGTCGTTTTGACAGGATCCTACAATAAAAACACGATCCAGCCGAGCAGCTATCCGGCCATCCCTTACGCGATTATTACACCAGCTTAGCTTGCTCCCATTACTTTTGAGTTCATGAAGGCGACATGTACTAATACAGTCATTGAAATCTATCAGCAATTTCTCTTCCAACTTCCGACCTCCCACCTTGTCTTTAGATATTAGCGCATTGTTAAAGTCACCTCCGACCATCCACGACCCATTGCTCACCGAAGCTACATCATATCTCAATTGATCCCATAAATCCTTTCTTTTCCCCACTGTGTTACGGCCATACACTCCAGTAAATGTACAAGAGAAGCCGCCTATGTTGGTGCAATAAACAGTGACATGTTGATCCGAAGCAGAGATGAGAGTTCCATTCCAAACATTAGGGTCAAAGCCCATCAAGATCCAACCTCCAGAAGCTTTGTCGAAATTATTAATAGAGACCCAAGATTTGGGGAGCACAGATTTATTATTACCCAGCAGATACTTTAGCTTCGTCTCTAATAGAATGATTATCGAGGGCTTTATTGTAGTTAATCTATCTCGAAGACTCCTACGACGAACCGGGTTAGTTACCCCTAGTATTCCAAAGGAAAACAGTCATTGATGAATAATTGGATGTTTGAGGGTACTCCCCAGTAGCCTGGAGCTACGCCTAGTGCTGGAATCAGCCTGGCATACAGTCTTCTTCTTGGCTTTTTTACACTCCTCAGATTGATGCAGGATTCTCAGCTCTTCAGCCTCCCAGTCCAGATTGTCCACCGCTATATCTTGAGGCACCCTGTCAAGGTCATCATCCATGGGATCATCGAGAAAAGACGGAAGGGGTTTATTAGAAGAAACCCCTGATGTATCAGCTCTCAGAATCCCCTCCACACCCGCCGCACAGGGTGTTCCAACACAGGGCGCCTCAGACCCATGCTCCCTGGAGTTGGGTTCCTCCAGGGTAACGGCCGTGGGTAATTCCCTAGAATTCTTTACCGCATCACTTGGGATCTCTCCTAGGGCCTCTCCCACATGACCCACCGATGCCATCACTGGAGCCTGGGAATTCACAACTTCAGCAGGCAGTAGGACAGACGCTGGGTCTTGCTCCACTATAGGTATATTAGTATTTCCGCCTTCCTTTATGTTAGCTTGGATATTATCAACCTTTCCCAATACCCTCTGCTCCTTCGCAACTCCGTCACCTTGGATTGAAGGGGTCTCGGCCATAGCTGTGCATTGGGCATCGGTGTGATCAAAGCAAACACACTTGCTACACCGCGGGGGTTCGCCTTCAAATTTTTCCTCTATTGTTATGATCTCGCCTCCATCTAACTCAACTTCAACTGATTTAAGTAACGGGTCCTTTGCTTCCACCTCAACTAGACACCTTGCATAGGTGATCCTCTCTTGATATGCAGTAGCACGATCCCGGCACATAGGGGTACCAACTACGGATGCAATGATATTTGGAGTCTCTAGATTCCACATATATAATGGAACACCATGAAGTTGACCCCAAACAGGAACGGATGTTAGAATATCACGGTCATGAAGAAGATCCAAACTCCACTTTTTCAGTACCACCAACCTTCCATCAAATAGCCAAGGACCTCCTTTCAAAATCCTATCACATTCATCCGGTGACTCAAATCTAAAATAAAAGAAGCCATTATCTTTGCTATAAACCTGCACCCTCTTCTTCAGTTTCTATAGCCTCTCCACCCACGCTACAATCTGCTCGTAAAAAGGAACATCGCCTAGAACATAGCCCACAAGTGTATGTTTCCATCTTTCAGCTCCGCGCTCAACCAAGGATCCAGGAACATTAGCTCGGATCGTTCCATCATCTAAAATCTTAGGTGGCACTAATGTCATAGATAATCCCTATTCATATGAACGACGCTCAGCACAAACATCTAGCCAAGATCTTTTGTCAATACTAGTGTCAATCTTGATTGGCACATTAGGTCTTAGGGGAATTTTAGCAAACGGGTGGGGGAGCCTGCATTCTTGACCAAAGTCGAGGGCCGTTGAGAACCCTCTCACCTAGTTGTCGTCTTCGCAAAAGAGGCCCTCCCCTAGTAGGGTTGATATTAGCCCGCCCTCTCCTAACCTCCTGCCACCCATCAGCATCCGTCTTCGAACTGGGCTTAGCCCCCCCCCCCCCCCCCCCCCCCCCCCCCCCAAAGCTCGCCTGGTCAACAAGTCCACCGGAGCCTCCCTTAATGGCCGCAAAACAGGATCCGCCCGCCCCTAAATCACCCCAATCACCGCCTACTAGAATCCAACGAGAATCTCCACTGCCGAAGCTTCGTGAAACGCCTCCTCTAGCCGCCCAAAACCCTAGATCTCCAGAATCACCACCTGAAAACTCGGAGCCCCCTCTCATATTATATATATATCTATATTATAAAAGAGGGATGTTATCAAGAGAAATTGGATAAGAGATATTGGAAAAGAGAAATTGGATAAGAGATATCTATATTATAAAAGAGGGATGTTATCAAGAGAAATTGGATAAGAGATATTGGACAAGAGAAATTGGATAAGAGATATCTATATTATAAGAGAGTGATGTTATCAAGAGAAATTGGATAAGAGATATCTATATTATAAAAGAGGGATGTTATCAAGAGAAATTGGATAAGAGATATTGGAAAAGAGAAATTGGATAAGAGATATCTATATTATAAAAGAGGGATGTTATCAAGAGAAATTGGATTAGAGATATTGGACAAGATAAATTGGATAAGAGATATCTATATTATAAAAGAGGGATGTTATCAAGCGAAATTGAATAAAAGATATTGGACAATAGAAATTGGATAAGAGTGATGTTATCAAGAGAAATTGGATAAGAGATATCTATATTACAAACGAGAGATGTTATCAAGAGAAATTGGATAAGAGATATTGGACAAGAGAAATTGGATAAGAGATATCTATTATATAAAAGACGGATGTTATCAAGAGAAATTGATAAGAGAATTTGGACATGAGAAATTGGATAAGAGAATTTGGATATCTATTATATAAAACAGGGAAATTGAATAAGAGAAAATATAAGAGATGAGATTTTGAGGGATAAAAGAGGAGTTGGGGAATTTTGCACATATAACCTCGGGTTTTGTATTTTTGCCTATGGACCCTCCCCACACACACACCCACACTTTTTATTCTCACCCCTTCCGGCCATTTTTTTTCCAGTTCTATGAAGATTTTGAATCTTATCCTACTAGGACAAATCTTTGTCCTACGTGGCAAGTTTGTCCTAGGTGGTAATGATAATTTTGGGGGACTTAAATTTTGGGGGAAAACTTAAATTTGGGGGGAAACTTGAAATTTTGTGGGAAAACTTGAAATTTGGGTGAACTTAAAATTTGTGGGGGAGAAAAACTCAGCCATTAAATAAATCGTGCCCTATGGGCACGGGTAATGACTAGTGTGTGTGTGTGTGTGTATATATATATATATATATATATATATATATATGAAAAGTAAGCTGATCCTTTATTGATAAATGTAATATACATGAGTGTACAACAAAAGTAGCAAAGTGATAAGCATGAGGGAACAATAGGGGAGGATAGGACACAAGCGTCGTCACTCCCCACTAGGGCCCCTCAACTCATCACCTCCTACAATACTATAGGGATACAGGAAAAACACCCTTAGACCACATCACCAAAACATAGCAGAGTACTACAATATATTTCGAAGAATAACAGAAAATAACCCCAGAATAGATTCAGCCATTGTCTCTGAAAGTCCAGTTTGCCAACACTGAAGCTTCACCATCACTAGAAGGCTCTTGATCTCTCAAAGCCACCCTCACATCAGCAGCAATCTCCTCAAAGAGTTTTGTCTTCCCTCTTTCTTCATTTTCAAAAATTCTCCTGTTCATCTCCCTCCAGATGTGCCACACAGAAGCCGAAAGAACAGTTTTAGCAACAACACTTCGAACACTTTTCCCACCAAAATGCCCCAAATAGTAGTTCCCAACATCATCCAGTGAGTCACCAATGTTGGAATGAATATTTAGCTTAAGCAAAGCCCTCTTCAAAATGTACCGAGAGTAGCTGCATTCAAAAAATAAATGCCCTACAGTCTCCTCCTTATTTTCGGCACACATAACACAATTTAATGGGATGTTCAGTCCCCATTTACTAATTAAATCTCTGGTGAGCAATTTACCCCCTGAAAGCTCGAAGAAGCGTTAAGGACATTTTAGGAATATGGTTAGGATACCAAATAAGCTTATGAAAAGGGAAGATAGTACCAGGCAACCGAACACCTTCCCAAGCTTGGCAAAACTTGAAAGTTTCACCAGGGATCCACTCCCAACGGTCAGACCCAGGCCGCAAGATGATGCTATGTAACAACGACTTGATTTGGAGAAAATCTGGATCCTCAATCCAAGAACCTGCATTCCAGTATTCATGTACTTTCTTCATCGAAGAACCGGTGGGAACATCATATAAGTGTTTTAATGGCCCGCATGCAAGCCAATTATTATGCCAAAATAAAGTGGATTGCCCATCTCTCACCTTTCTTCTAATTAATTTCTGTGAAATACTTCGGCATTTTAGCATATGTTTCCAGGTTCCAGACTGAGTTACATGTTCGTTTGCTGCAAAAAACTCACCCACCTTGTCATACCTCATCCTCATTTGATTTGCCCAGACACTATCAAAAGTTAGATATCTCCAAGTAAGTCTAATACATGCAGCCACATTTAAATCTTCCAGCATCCTGATTCCAACTCCACCCTCTGATTTAGGAGTACAAATATCCTTCCAAGCCCACGCTCTAGAATTTCCCCAAATGAATCTCCTGCATTCAGCAGTGATAGTGCGCAAAATAGTGGGAGGGATTCTAAAGGCTTGCATCCAGAATGCAACCATGCCATAAATTACAGTCTTGACAAGTTCAATACGCCCAGAGATGGATAATAAAGCAGAAGACCAACCCATTAAACGTTTCTTGCATTTATCCACCAGTCTGCCGTACGAAGGAGACTTTGGATATTTTACCGAAAGGGGCAATCCCAAATAGGTGGTAATAGTTGTAGCAAGCCGAATTCCCAAATAATTTGCCAGCTCATTTTTATTTTTTACTCCCTTACTGAATATAGCCGAACTCTTATCCCAATTAACTTGCAACCCAGTATAATTTGAGAATTCAAGAAGTAAGGATTTTAAACCCAAAAAACTCTTTTTATTTGCCCGGCAGAAAACAAGGAGATCATCGGTAAAGAGAAGGTGGGAGATTGTACCTGTTCGTCTCAGAGAATCAATCGAACACCGAGTAATATATTTAGCCATAAGGACAGAAAAAGCCTCCATGATGATGACGAACAAATAGGGGGATAATGGATCACCTTGACGAATGCCTCTGTTTCCCGAAAAATAACCAGCAGGGGATCCGTTAATAATAACAGAAAAGCTTGCCATTGATATACATTGCCGGATCCAGCCTATAAAAGTATTAGAGAACCCCATCTGACCAAGAAAGTAATAAATAAACTCCCGGTTCACGGTGTCAAAAGCTTTCCACAGATCCAATTTAAGGCATGCTCTCCCCCCCATGGGGTTACTGAAATCTCTAATGTGCTCATGGGCAATAAGGCATGAATCAGATAACAATCGTCCTTTCAGAAAGGCAGCCTGGTTAGGGGATATCAATTCATGAATCACCACCTTAATTCTGTTACAGATTATTTTGCTTATAATTTTGTACAGAAAATTACAATAGGCAATGGGCCTGTAATCATTTAGACTTGATGAATTCAGCTTTTTAGGGACAAGCGTCAGAACGGTATGATTAATTTGCCTCAGCATTTGTCCAGAGCGGAAAAAAGATTTAATAGCAGCATTTACCTCAAATCCCAAAATGGACATATATATATATATATATATATATATATATATATATATATATATATATATATATATATATATATATATATATAACATTTGACAACTGTTTTGAATCCTAGGGCTGACTAGGACAAGCTGACTAGGACAAACAGGTTGATAGAAGGATGGCTGAGATTTAATCTTTGGAAATCAACGGTTGAGATGAGAGTTTGTGAAAATTTTGGGAGGGAAAACTTTAATATTTTCGAGGAGAAATTTTTGGAGAAATAATTCTTCATTTAATTTTTTGAAATTCGAAATCTTTGAATTTAAGAGGTCTTGGAAGTTGAACAAACATGCATTTATGTGATTTAATTTACAATATATATAACAAAAATAACGAAAAGTTATATTATCAATATATGTTGCCTATTCAAATCATCATTATCTAGGCGCCAACATCGATTTTTTTACGCTAATTTGTTATTCTGCGTCGAAGGTGACCGCGCCGAATTCATTGTTCTACGCTAATTTGTTGTTCCACGTCGAAGGCACCCACGTTGAATTTGTTTTTTCATGCCGAATTTGTTGTTCCGCACCAAAAGCGCCCGTTTCGCTAAATATTTTTACGCGAATTTGTTCTTTTAAATTTTGGCTGTGAAAATTATTTTTTGTGGAACAAAGATTTTGCGAAGGAAAATCTTAAGTGAACCGTGCCCGCGGGCACGGGTTATGACTAGTATGTATGTATGTATTTATGTATGTGCGTGCGTGCATGCGTGCGTGTATGATGAACGTGAAATATGGTGTCACATGAGATGCTTTCTATTATGTCGGTGATGTGGACAAATCTGAACCGTAGATGTGAAATGGTTAGGTTTTCCCAATTAATACCTCAATTTGTAGTGGGTTTTTCACTTAACCCTCATTGACTATGGGAGCCGTCCTTGATTTTAGGAGGCATTAAATCTCTCCTCACTCACTCACCCGTGATTCCCTAAAATAAGAATTAAATTTCTCCTGTTTAAATCTCTCTCTTATTAAATCTTTCTCTAGTTAAATAGGCATCAACTCTTTATGCAATGCTTTATGATTGGCATCCAGCAAGTTACACCCAAAGCCTAAAACTATTATACGAGTGTTATAGAGGTAATATTTGGTAATTTGTTATGTTTGTTATAAACGGACTTTTGGAGGCCCAACTAGTTATTGGGTATCCACCTATTATGTAACCCTATTACTATAAATAAAGGGCTACGGGTTTCGTAGCCACCAAGTTTACAACACGTTATCAGCACGCTCGAGGCTGAGCCGAACCTCTGCCGACGGACGAATGTGACATGAACGGGCTTCCTTCTCTGAACGTCGCTAGATCCGGCGAGTAGGATCTAGATGTCTTGATTAGTATAGATCTGATTTCTTTCAAAATATCTACATGCTAAATCTACATTTTAATGTAAAATCATCGTTTTTATTGCTAAAAATCAACTTTTTACGATAAAAACGCCGTTTTGAAGATTAAAAATAGATTTTTTCCTATAAAAATTAGATTTTTATCATCTTCTTCCCCAAAAATCTCAAACCCTAGGGGCAATTCTTCATCGCCACACGGCCGGAAGCCGCACACGTGATCCCCCCCGACCTCGCATCACGTTATCAGCACGCTCGAGGCTGAGCCAAACCTCTGCCGACGGATGAACGCGACGCGAACGGGCTTCCTTCATCGAACGTCGTTAGATCCGACGGGTAGGATCTAGAGAGAGATAATGGCTAAAATTGCGAGCGTCGACTTTGACGTATTGGATGCTACATGCAAAAATTATCTGAGCTGGCAATTGGATATAAAATTCCATCTGCACGCACAGGGACTGAGCCATGCCATTACTACAGGCGATAAGGTTTCTGATATAGATAAAGCAAAAGCAATTATCTATATCAGACGCCATATCGATCGGACCGTGAAGGCCGAGTACCTCACGGTGGAAGACTCTTATGAGTTATGGACCGCCCTCGAGGATAGGTATAAACTTCAAAGAGATGTGATACTTCCCCGAGCACGATATGAATGGGAGAACCTCCGTCTCCAAGACTTTAAGTCTATCGCCGAGTACAACTCGGCAATTTTAGTATCACCTCACGCCTGAAGTTGTGTGGTGAGAAAGTGACAGAGGAGCACATGTTAGAGAAGACGTATATATCCTTCCACGAGAAGGATGTTCTACTAATGCAGCAGTATCGTGAACGAAAGTTCACGAAATACTCAGAGCTTCTCTCATGCCTTCTGATGGCAGAGCAGAATAGAGACCTACTTCTGGCCAGCCATAACTCACGCCCTACCGGTATTGCTCCTGTGCCTGAAGCGCATCACAGCTCCTCCCAGAAGAAGAGCAACTTCAAAGGCAAACCCCAGAAGGTTAAGGCAATAAAGAAGCAGGCTAGAGGACCCCCTCCAAGAACCAACAATGAGGGAAAGAAGAAAAATGTGTGGAAGAGAAAAGACGACGGCCAGACCTCTGTCCCCAGAAAATACTGGGAAGATAAGTGCCACAGGTGTGGCATGACTGGACACTGGTCCAGGAATTGTCGGACTCCACGCCATCTACAGGACTTGTACAAAGCTAGCCAGAAGCAAGCTGAGACAAACCTTATGGACCATGAAAACCTGGCACCAATCAGGTTCATCGCTGAGGACTTCTCAAACGATGACCTGCTCGACTGAAGCATTATCTACTTTCTATGCATTGCAATTTGAAAAACAATTTACTATCTGTTTGTTTGATTTCTAGCATGTTGGATGAATTTTCAGACATTGAATAATTATTAGTAGTAAATCTTTTTTATGCCTTATACTGCTATGTTTTTCTCTTAAAAATTAGATGGATAATAAATGCCTAGTGGACAGTGCCTCTACGCACACGATCCTCCAAGACATCTGCTTTTTTCAAAGCATAGATAAATACGATGGAACCATGAATACAATCTCCGGCCCATCAGGAATTATTGATGGATCAGGGGAAGCACATTTTATGCTCCCCAAAAAAACACAACTACTAATAAAAGATGCGCTTTTCTCCCCTAGCTCTCATAGGAATCTGTTAAGTTTTAAAGATATCCACTTAAACGGGTACCACCTAAAGACGGTGAACAAACAAAACGGAGAATTCTTGTATGTAACGACTCATAAAAACGGTACTAAAACCACCGTCGAGTGTTTTGAGGGACTCCCGTCGGGTCTCTACCATACAAGAATAAGAGCAATTGAAGTAAACACACTTGAGCACCAGAAGTGCGATAATCAACCAGAATTCCAACTCTGGTACAACAGACTCGGACACCCTGGAAGGAACATGATGCATCGCATCATATCCCAATCCCGTGGAATTAACTCGAAAAGCCTGAAGCTACTTCGAAAGGGTGCATCTCCTTGTACCCCTTCTCACAAAGGGAAATTGATTACGAGACCATCCCCCTGAAGATGGATTCAGAGTCTCCGAGCTTCCTAGAGAGAATACATGGAGACATTTGCGGGCCTATTCACCCTGCAAGTGGACCATTTTGGTACTACTTGGTACTGATTGACGCATCTTCCAAATGGTCGTATGTGTGCCTCCTATCCACCCGCAACGTAGCCTTTGCAAATCTACTGGCACAAATCATAAAGTTACGAGCATATTTCCCAGACAACCAGATCAAGAAATTGCGTTTGGACAATGCTGGAGAATTCACATCACAAGTCTTCCTAGACTACTGCCAAGCAACCGGCATAGAAGTTGAACATCCTGTAGCTCATGTTCACACCCAGAATGGGTTAGCCGAATCTCTTATAAAGAGACTACAATGGATTGCTCGTCCATTGTTGATGCAATGCGAGTTGTCGGTAAATGCATGGGGACATGCCATCTTGCACGCTGCATCGCTAATAAGATTACGATCGTCAGGGAGTCAATCTTATTCTCAGATGCAACTTGCATATGGGAACCCATCGGATATCTCTCACCTGAGGATATTCGGATGCACTGTCTGTGTCCCTATAGCACCATTGCAGAGAACCAAGATGGGTCCTCAACGTCGATTGGGTATCTATATAGGATTCGATTCACCATCGATCATTAGATACCTGGAACCCCTTACAGGGGACGCCTTTAAGGCACGTCTAACAGATTGTGAGTTTGACGAAAACACTTTTCCCAAACTAGGCATTAACAAAGAGAAGCCAGCAGCTTCAAAGACCATTTCAAGGGATACCAAAACTTTATCCCATTTTGATCCGTGTACAAACCAATGTGAAGACGAGATCCTGAAGATCCTTCAAATACAAAATACAGTTCACATTTTACTAGACAAATTCACTGACATCCAGAAGATTGTCAGATCACACGTCCATACTGCGAATACGCCAGCTAGGATTGACATACCCAAAGATGGATGCAATCCACCTGCAGCAGAAGCGGCCGTACCTCAACAAAAGATAGAACGACCCACAGGCTCCAAAGATAAAAACCCTCGAAAGAGGAAAAATCTTGGTGCAATGATAACGATACCACCACAGGATGCTGAGCTCAGCCTAGATACCTCTCCCCTCCTAAAAACCCATGAAGAGGAAAATGTAGGAGAAATATCACTAAACTATGTACGTACTGGGGAGGTACTGGACAGAAAAAGCACAATCATCGATGATAACTTCGCGCTCATTATTGCCACTCACGTCACTGAATATGACGATGAGACCGATCCATGCTCTCTAGCAGAATGTAAATGCAGAGAGGATTGGCCAAAGTGAAATGAGGCAATAAGAGTCGAGCTGGACTCACTCTCGAAGCGCAAAGTTTTTGGACCTGTAGTCCTAACACCAAAAGGTGTTAAACCTGTGGGACATAAATGGGTATTCGTGAGAAAAAGAAACTAGAATAATGAGATCATACGCTACAAAGCACGCCTTGTTGCACAAGGCTTTTTCCAATGACCAGGAATAGACTATGACGATACATATTCCCTGGTCATGGATGCGATCACTTTCCATTTCATTATTGGCCTATCTACAAAGGAAGGCCTGGATATGCAGCTCATGGACGTTGTGACTGCATACCTATATGGAAATATAGATAATGATATATATATGAGTATCCCAGACAGATATAAACTACTGCCAAAATGACAGAAAGTCCTCGGGACGTTTATTCTGTCAAACTCCAAAGATCACTATATGGTCTAAAACAGTCAGGGAGAATGTGGTATAACAGACTTAGTGAGTTCCTAGTGCAACAAGGATTCACAACAAATGAAGTCTGCCCTTGCATCTTTATAAGAGCAAAGGGAACAGGATTCGTAATCATTTCCATCTATGTAGACGACCTAAACATCATCGGATCTCCTGAAGAGATAGCTGTGATATCCAAGAGCCTTACACAGACTTTTGAGATGAAAGACCTTGGTAAAACTAAGTTCTGCCTGGGCTTACAAATTGAACACCTAAGCAAAGGAATCCTGTTACACCAATCCACATACACAAATAAGTTGCTGAAAAACTTCCTTATGGACAAATGTCATCCGCTTAGTACACCAATGGTTGTCAGATCATTGGATGTTAATACAGACCCCTTCCGACCGCTGGAAGAGGGGGAGGAAGCACTGGGTCCTAAAGTACCCTACCTGAGTGCAATTGGAGCACTCCTATACCTGGCAAACTGCACGCGTCCCGATATAGCGTTCGAAGTTAACCTACTAGCCAGATACAGTTCAGTGCCCTCAAAGCGCCACTAGAACAGAGTGAATCGCCTTTTGTGCTACCTCCAAGGGTCTGTGGACCTGTGACTATACTTCAAGAAAGGTGTATCCTCCGACTTAGTCGGTTATGCAGACGCAGGATACAGGTCCGACCCACACCTGCAAAGTCCCAGATCGGTTTCGTATTCATATACGGTGGGACGGCCATCATATGGAGATCCGTGAAGCAGACTTCAACA